>OX345645.1:2612740-3122740 GCA_947044365.1 Petrosia ficiformis | reverse complement strand
ATCCTCATGTATACATTAATACCCTCATGTAAACATTCTAAAAGCAACATGTATACATTCTAAAAACAATATCCTCATGTATACATTAATACCCTCATGTAAACATTCTAAAAGCAACATGTATACATTCTAAAAACAATATCCTCATGTATACATTAATACCCTCATGTAAACATTCTAAAAGCAACATCTATACATTCTAAAACAATATCCTCATGTATACATTAATACCCTCATGTAAACATTCTAAAAGCAACATCTATACATTCTAAAAACAATATCCTCATGTATACATTAATACCCTCATGTAAACATTCTAAAAGCAACATGTATACATTCTAAAAACAATATCCTCATGTATACATTAATACCCTCATGTAAACATTCTAAAAGCAACATCTATACATTCTAAAACAATATCCTCATGTATACATTAATACCCTCATGTAAACATTCTAAAAGCAACATCTATACATTCTAAAAACAATATCCTCATGTATACATTAATACCCTCATGTAAACATTCTAAAAGCAACATGTATACATTCTAAAAACAATATCCTCATGTATACATTAATACCCTCATGTAAACATTCTAAAAGCAACATCTATACATTCTAAAACAATATCCTCATGTATACATTAATACCCTCATGTAAACATTCTAAAAGCAACATCTATACATTCTAAAAGCAATATCCTCATGTATACATTAATACCCTCATGTAAACATTCTAAAAGCAACATCTATACATTCTAAAAGCAATATCCTCATGTATACATTAATACCCTCATGTAAACATTCTAAAAGCAACATCTATACATTCTAAAAGCAATATCCTCATGTATACATTCAAAAGCAATATCCTCATGTACATGTGTATATACAGTGTTCTCCCCAGGATATTTAGAGTGGTGGTTTGATTCTCCATGCATTTAGTGCTGTTTATCCAGTTTATACTTAATTCTGTCTCAGTAGCCTATATATGTTATATCAGAGAGGTGGTTAATTTATATTTATTTAAGAGGTGGTTAATTTATCTAAGAGGTGGTTAATTCATCTGAGAGGTGGTTAATCCCGACCAGTGCCGACCAGTGTGGGCAGAACACTGTATATATTAATATCATCATGTACATTCTAAAAGCAATATCCTCATGTATATCTTCATGTAAACATTCTAAAACCAATATGCTACATTTTAAAAGCAATATCCTCATGTAAACAGTACATGTGTGATTTTAATAATGTACATGTGTATATGGTACTCAGTACAACATGTACATGTACAGTACATTTACATAAATGAGAAGTGCACAAATTCATATATTATACTGCTTCAATATTTGTTTAACTATATTTGGCCCTCATCCTAACCCCTAACCAAAAAACTCTTACTCTATGTATGATATCAGACTGCAGTATCTCACAGTAGAGTTGTCTAGCTTCATCAAGTTTTCCTTTCTGTTGTTCTTTCATTGCAGCATGATATAACTGAAGTACAGCTGACTCCTATACAATATACATGATATACATGTAACTGAAGTACAGCTGATTCCTATACAATATACATGATATAACTGAAGTACAGCTGATTCCTATACAATATACATGATATAGCTGAAGTATAGTTGACTCCTATACAATATAGATGATATAACTGAAGTACAGCTGATTCCTATACAATATACATGATATAACTGAAGTATAACTGACTCAATACAATACAATAGATATAACTGAAGTACAGCTGATTCCTATACAATACTATCATGTACATAATATAACTGAAGTATAGTTGCCTCCTATACAATATACATGATATAACTGAAGTACAGCTGATTCCTATACGAAGTATAACTGACTCAATACAATACAACAGAGTACAGCTAATTCCTATACAATACTATCATGTACATAATATAACTGAAGTATAGTTGCCTCCTATACAATATACATGATATAACTGAAGTACAGCTGACTCCTATACAATATACATGATATAACTGAAGTACAGCTGATTCCTATACAATATACATGATATAACTGAAGTACAGCTGATTCCTATACAATATACATGATATAACTGAAGTACAGCTGATTCCTATACAATATACATGATATAACTGAAGTACAGCTGATTCCTATACAATATACATGATATAACTGAAGTATAACTGACTCAATACAATAGTACAGCTGACTCCTATAAAGATATAACTGAAGTACAGTTGACTCACAAGGGAGTCAACTGTACATGTACTTCAGTCTGAATGGACTACCTTGCAGGTGAGTAAATTAAGTCACTTTTGGTAGTCACTTGATTGGAATTACATTACTAAGTTCAAAGATAGGGAAGGGGAGGAGGGAAGGACAAGATTATAGCAAAAAGGAAGGATGCCAGTCTAGCCAGCCCCTTCCACTAAATCAAAGTGCATGGCAGTGTCAGGTGGATTGCTAATGTACAGTTCAGAGAGCTACCGGAAATCCGGTAGACTTCAAGTAGTTTTTAACTGCCAAAATTAATTTTGTCAGCTCAAAAACTCTTGAATTTTACAAGACTCAGGATTCCAACTTACATTCCTGGAAAGAAGAGCAGTTAAGAAAACCAAAATTGCAAACAAACTTAGTTAATTGCAGGAAGACAGCAAGCCAAGTATTTAAAAGTTTTTTTCACCCACTGAAGTTCTACCAGGAATCTGGTAGCTCTCAGAACAAGACATACAATAGCACTCCACCAGACCCTTTTATCTCGTTTAGACTGGGAGGGGCTGGCTACACCAGACTAACATCACCCTACCCCACATCAACCAAAGGAATTGGGTGTCAGGACTATTAATAATAGTAAAAGGGGGTGGGGACAATGATACATCTAGTATTATTGAACTTACTTGTGCTTCTTTTGTGGGTTTTCCATGCTTCCCAACAGGTGTAGATACAGAAGAATTACTGTCCTGTTTGTTAAGAGGAGCAAAACGTATCATCTTTATATAGAAAGAAACATGGAACACGTGGTTGTTTATATGGAAAATAACTTGTTTTCTAAATAAACGTAAAGTAATAATATTATTACAATATAATTATCTATTTTAGTGAATAGGGATGTCTGAGGAAGGAGCTCAGAAGAAAGAAGGTATATATCTTCCAACAAACCTTGTTTATGATGATCAAGAAGTGATGATTTCCAGTGTCACACAGAACTTACCTGATTATGTATTGCCTGTTATATTTTTTATTTATTTGTGTTATATTTTTTATATGTAGAAAAAAAGCATAGGGGGACAGTTGCTGCAGAGATAACGTATGTGATTCGAGGAGATAGAGACCAGTTCTATGATTGGGACACGTATGGATTCAAGCTCACAGTTCCACATGGTGTTCTACCTCCCGACGAAACGTGTGAAGTTACCATAACTGCTCTTGTTGGAGGAAAATACCACTTCCCTCCAGGAGCTGATATGACGAGTGTAGTATATGATATTGTCATCTCGAAACCTCTACTAAAGGACATAATCATAGAAATGCAGCACTGTGTAGCTCTTAAAGTGGAAGGACACTTAAAAGCAATGTCGTATGGATATGCTCCGTACGATTCTTCAACAATAGAGTCTTGGTTTGAATATGTTGATGGAGGTGTGTTTCATGTAAACAGCAGATACGGGTCATTTCACATATCGAAAAGTGGTTCTTTTTGTATTTTTGTAAAGCGACATTAAACATTGAACTTCAAGTGCCTATAAGAAGAGAATTAAAGATCTTCTCTATATAGGAACTTAAATGTTCTTTGTACAAATAATTATGCAAAACCTTATGATAAATGAAAGTTATGTTAATATTTTATCACAAATATTCTCTACTTTCCCACAAAGGATTCTGGCAGATTAATGAGATTATATTATTACATTCTTTGATAAAATTGTTAACAGCAAGGATGATGAAACATATGACATCATATTACATAATGTTTGATAACACATATTTAAGTAGTTTTTCAAGTTGTTTCCATGCTTACTCTGTATCAGACTAGCTGGATTTGAAGGGTGTGAAAAAACCTGATAATCTGAAAAGCCATGTGAGTGTTAAAACATTACTGGGGGTATATTATAATGAAGACGTGATGAGTGTTTAACATTAAATGTTGAGGACTCTTCATTTCTTCATTACTTATAGTAGAGGCCAAGGCCTTTTTGAATTCAAGTCATGATATTGTAGCAGTGGTCATTATGTATTGGACCCTATTTATTTCCTATTTTTTTCGACAGTGACAGTGAGACACTTTGGATAGAATCATAACCACAGATTTCTCAAGCTGCTGAGTGGGTAAGTTGCTGGTTTTATATAATGCATGATGTTCATACATTTGTATGTCATTTGCCAATTACCATGGAAGCTGTGAAGATATTATCTGTCTAGCAAGTAATTTACTGATGGCATTTGTTTAGTTATTTTAAAACTGATTAAGAAGAGCAGACAGACAGAGTGTACATATATTATAATTCTATTTCATGTTAATTTATGTCATAATTATAAGTTCAATTCATAAGTCTATCTCCTGTACACATATCCTGTAAGAATAGTGGAATGTTTACTATGATAACAAAAAAGATAGCTTCATCTATATAAGTAATGTAGTCTTTTATAAAATTATTATTATTATAAATAAAGTATACTATTAATACAACATTAGATGTGTTGATAAAATGGTTAAGTATATATTTATGTTTCTATACAAGGTGTGTTTGTACTTTTCATTAAGTTGTGTATATAACTTAATGTACTCATTAAGATATATACACAATGTAATGTTATGTAAATATAAAGCACTTAGTTGATATTGATTTATGATGACTATTCTCTTAAGTAAACTAGATGAAGGGCAAATACATCTTATATGAAGTGATTATAACTACTGTATACTTTTAACTAATTGAAAATATTTACTAAGCAATATTTAACATGAAGCCATCAGGTTAGCACAAATAATTATTTGGACTCCTGAAAAAGATTGTCACTCTTATAGATGATGCATTAATAATTTATATTGTACAAATTGTATTATTGCACAAAAGAGGAAGGAAGTATGTTGTAATGATTAGACAGTGTGTGTGTTGAGTATTCAGCGCACACTGTCAAGTACACAGTATTATTACTTAACTACAAATACTCAGTATTACAAGTATATCAAGGGAAAGTACATGTACATTACTGTAAAGATTGAAAGAAGTAATCATTTAAGTAATCATTTAGTAAAGCTACAATGAATATACACTGAGGTATGATTTTTACATGTGTTATGTGTTTTCTTGTTAAATATTATTCAATGCTGAACATCTCTCCACAAACATACAAATACAGAATGTACTTATATACTCATACTTGTTCTTACTTAAATCTTCAAGTGCAAAGTGCAATAAAGTGCTTGAACATTTTCAGTCATAAGCAGTCCAAATAGGGGCTGTGAATCAATTTACTAAATTTCATAATCATCCAGACTGTGCTGCTGAGCTATTTAGCTTATTCTACCTATTAATTATTATCCTCAGTTTGCATTGATCTATGAATGACTGATAATTTCTTCTGTAAGTAAAGTAATCAATATAGTCATTATTGAAGTAAGTTAGTAATGTGCTATTACGCATCAAGGAGCTTCTGCATGTCAATAGTGTATTTTTTGTATAGTATACAGATTATTGTTTTTTCTTTAATTCCCATTTTCTTTACAAATTAAAAAAGGCCCTTCAATAATCATATAACAATCAACACCTGCATGTCTGTAGGAAGATAGTGATACCACTAGGATTGGTAGGATCAACCAATAATAGTGGCGACATCCACTTTTTTGGTGGTACTAACACAACATTTTGCAGTACATCACAAATACATCATTAATTTCAATAGTATATGCTAGTGGCTGCATCACATTCAAATAGTAATTAGTATTGTATACTTTACTCAAAGCAATTTGATTATGGTTGTTGTCTACTATTTATTAAATTTTTTAGATTTCCTTAATTGAATATGAAGGAGATCTTTGCAGCCTTTATTCTCTACATCCTTTGTCAAACAACAGCTGCCATATCATGTAGTAAGTCATCCTACATTATTTTTATTTTAACATAACTTATTAATAATATAGATGTAACAATCGAAATGTCTCATACTAATCCTGTGAAAGTAGGAGAGAGTCTCGTTATCTCGTGTTCAGTTGTGAAAGCTTGTGAAACTGAAACAATACAATGGATCTGGTATTATAACAATGGTGATATGAAGGCAATAATAGTTGACATGGATGGATCTGGCAGCAGCACTTCCAATGAGATTTCTCCTGTGAGAGAATCTGACAATGGAACTTATGAATGTGTAGCAGATATTAATGGATCTTTGTATATGAATAATATTCTTTTAACTGTCAAAGGTAACTTTCATACATTTTTATATACTTGTGATGATTTTGACATTAAAGTTGCACTGGAAAAGAATAAACTATGTATGAATAATTATTATAACTAGATTACACCAGAGTATTATTTATTTAGCTGATTGTAGTGTATACTGTGATGCAGTAAATTATAATAATTCTCAAATTATAGATGTAACTCCAGTGTGCCTTTAGTATGAAGGAATATTTATATTATTCCCTGTACATACAGCTAGGTAATAAGAAACATATAGTTTAAAACCTGAGTAAATTATTTTTATATTCATTATAGACACTAATGTTGTAAAAGTCGAAGTCCAATCACAAGAGCTAAAGTATAGTAGTAATGGAATTATTAGTTGCTTCATTACACTGAACACTGACATTGGTCCAGACACATCAGTCTTATCAGTGGAGTGGTATCATAATAACAACAGTATTAGTAACAGTACATTGGGTTACACTCTTTCATCATTAACCACAATTTTTCGAAAAGAATTTAGTAGTACACTTAAAATATCACAAGTTGAGGCTAGTCATTCAGGAAATTACATATGTGTTGCAAGGATTGGAGAAGAAAATCAAAAGTCATCAGAAGATATCTGTGTTAATTGTATGTAACATTAAATCTTTAGTCTTTGTATCAATTTTTTATTCTCTGCAAGTATAGATGAACAACTTACTGTTCCATCATCAAGCTACACAGGATTAACACTTGGAGATAGTGTGAACATTCCATGTACTTCACAAGAGCTTAAAGAATCTGAAGCAACAGTTACCTGGATTGATCCTAATAACTGCACACTTCATAATCCATTAATGTTATCACCAGTATCTGTAAGTCATAATAATACCAGATATACATGTAATGTTAGAATTCATGATAACCCAAGTTCATGTGAAAATAACCAACAAGATATCAATATCATCATCAAAGGTTAGATGAGGTAATGTAAATGTATTATTATTTGTATCAACACTATCACAGATACATATGTGACACAAGTAATAATTACTCCTGCTGTGGGCACTAAACCAAACAATTTACTTGTTGCTCAACTAGCTGCTGTAAACTGTATGATTGACATCAATACTAATATTGGTCCTGATAGGTCATCTCTTCATAAAGAATGGTATCACAATGATGAAATCATTTCTACTGACATAGCACAGCGTGGCAATAATCTACAACTTCAACTGAAGAAAATAAAAACATCTCATGCTGGGTACTATGAATGTTTGGCATGGATTGATGATAATACTCTGAGAAATAAATCTGATAATATTTTCTTATATGTTAACTGTGAGTGCATATATAGTAGTAAATGTTTTAAGTTCATAAGACATGATTAATCTTCTGTCATAACTAGTCATGGCATGTACTTATATGGAATATGCATGGATGGGGGACCACCTCTTAACAGACTCTTAATACAAACTGTAGGTTGTGACAAGTACATGTCATTACAGGTCATGATCAAGTAATACTGATATATAACCAGTATTTTCTACTTTGAGCTTTTTATGTCTCAACTTTTAATGGACATGTTACATTTCTTACATAACACATCTTGCGATAATCATTATCATAATTATCATGATGACAACTTCACAATTAAAACCACTCTATACATTGTTTGTGTACTACATTGTATACACTCTATAATAATAGTGTATAATGCAAACAAAAATGTAATTGTTGAGATTTTAACTGCGGAAATTAAGTCTGGATGGCTCAGAAATTTTCTCCTAAAGCTGCAATATCTCATGAAACCACTAATATAATAAATGCGCTAACAGTGCAGTACCCTCCCCACAAGTGTGAAGTGTAATTGCAATTAAGAAAACAATTGCAGATGGTATAATTATTAAAATATAAAAATAGATCTATTATTTTTATAGCATATATGGTAGAACTTCCATTCCATAAGTCCTAGTACAAAAGCAAATATAAATAGTTTTGAGGCTAGAAAGGGCAGTCTGAAACCTAAGAACCAGTTCTCAATTTTGTTAGCAGCCACTGAATCACTACCTTGATTGTACTTGATTTCAAGCAGTGCTTGTACAGCGATAACCCTTAAATAAGATAAGTTAAGTTTCCATGAACTCTTTTGCTATGAGAATTCTTCTGAAAGTGGTGAAATGCAATCGAGCATGAGTTGTTGTTTATAAATGAAAACGTTTAGAAATAGCTTATCTTTATATTTGCATTCTTGTATAACTATTTTCAAGCCCGTTGGTAGCTTGATTGAAGTTCCAATGTTGTTAGTTGTCCAGAAATTTTGTATTACTTAATACACACACAAATAGACAGAACACATAGGTGGGTGAGGGTGATTGCAAACATTTTGCACCGTGCTGTTAGCTAGAACCACTGTTGGTAGTTATACAGAGTTGTAACTTTCATAATAAGGCACTCTTACCTGAATACAGCATACATAATAATAATATTTTTATTATAATTTATTAATTTATTCTGCTTGCAGTACCTACTCCTCTTGTTGCTATTGATTCTCAAAATCTTCAAGTTTACAATACTTCTACTAGTCTAGATCTCACATGTATATCTTCTTATGAGTCTCCTTATGTAGATGTATTTACAAGTGCAGTATTTGAATGGAGGAGATATATTATAGGTGGAAGTGAGTTTTCTGAGATATTTCTAACTTCTCAGAATAATTTGAAAACATACACATCATCATTATCACTTCATAATTTCAATTTATCAACTGCTGGAGAGTATACATGTGATGTGTATCTGTATAGTAATTTCTCATTTGTCAGGAACAGTACACATAAATCAAATAAAACCATTATTAGGATTAAAGGTATAATTAATGTTCTCTGTATAGTATATGAATTGCATTGAATATTATGTATGTGTATAATAATATATATAATGTATATAATTATATATATATATATATATATGTAATTACATATTATCTGTTACACTGTGTATATTATGTATAATTATGATACTAACAATACTGATAATCCATGAATGACTATGTAATATATATATTTTTAAAATCATTCATCATTAATTGCTTAGTTCCCACACCTGATATCATTCTCAACACTACTGGTGTTCACTATAATGTTGGAACTGTCTTTGACTTGAGTTGTAAAATAACACTAAGAAGAGAGAATTTCGATGTAAATACAACAGCCAATATTATATTGTATAAAGAAGACATGTTAAGAGAAACAAGAATGATTCCAGTAGTTACACAGGGAGAGAATCTTACTTATCATGCTGACTTCCATTTCAGTAATATCAAATTATCAGATTCAGGAATATATAAATGTGAAGGCTTTGTTGATGATGACATTAATTCATCATTCATCATTCCAAGTGATGTTGTTGAGGACTATATAACAATAAATGTGAAAAGTGAGTGTGTTAATAGTTTATTTCACACTTAATATATTTTGATCACTTAAGTTTTATGACATACACCTTTTCTTATCTTCTTGGGGATAATATGAAAAGTCATTAGTGCATATTAATTTTTGTACGTATGAAAAAGTTAGAATGTTTTATTATTATTCCCCACACATCTTGTTGTAGTACTTACACCTGAAATTAATCTGAACACTAGTGATGTCCAATATGTTGCTGGAAGTTCACTTGTTCTAAGTTGTCAAATGCTTCTATTGTCTGGAAATATTGATAAAGACACAGTAGCCATTTTTGAACTTAAGAGCAATATTGATGATGTTCTGATGAGTGATACAAGCGCTCCTGAAGTCAGAAATGGATCAAACTTGATTTACACTGCCTATTTTCAATTTGATGACCTCAACATATCAGCTGCAGGAGAATACACATGTACAGGTATCATTGATGATGCTATGAATTCATCATTTATTATACAGAGCAATAAGACAGTAGATTCTGGAATTATATTTATTAAAAGTAAGTAAGTGGATGTTTGAATATTAGCAATTAATTAATATCCAATTATGAGTAATTATTGTACATTAACTTTTTTGAAGGTGTGTATTGTTGTCTCTGTATAATAATACTTTTAACTTATTCCAAATCAATCTTATATAGTACCTACACCTGAAATTGTTCTCAACACTAGTGATGTCAACTATGATATTGAAAATTCAATTGTTCTGAGTTGCCAGTTGATGCTATTCTCTGGGAACCTTGATAATGCTACAGTAGCCAAGTTTCAATTGAAGAAAAATGATGTTGTTTTCTGTAATGATATGAGTGTGCCAGTCATTAATGAAACCAAATTCACTTACACTGCCATTTTCTATTTTGATATCCTTAAACTATCCTCTGCAGGAGAATACATATGTACAGGTATCATTGATGATGCTGCGACTTCATCATTTATCATACAAAGCAATAAGACAGTAGATTCTGGGTATATATCTATTAAGAGTAAGTGGAAAATTGAATGTGTCGATATATTAGTTATATCCTCAAAGCTTGTATATATGTAATTGTATATAATTATTAAATTATGTGTGTGTTACTTGTCTGATTGCTTAGTACCCACTCCTGATATCATTCTCAACACTACTGGTACTCTCTATAATGTTGGAACTCTCTTTGACTTGAGTTGTAAAATAACACTAAGAAGAGAGAATTTCGATGTAAATACAACAGCCAATATTATATTGTATAAAGAAGACATGTTAAGAGAAACAAGGATGATTCCAGTAGTTACAGAGGGAGAGTATCTTACTTATCATGCTGACTTCCATTTCAGCAATATCAACTTATCAGATTCAGGAATATATAAATGTGATGGTTTTGTTGATGATGATATTACTTCATCATTCATCATTCCAAGTGATGTTGTTGAGGACTATATAACAATAAATGTGAAAAGTGAGTGTCACAGATTCAAATTTAATGTAATTTTTATCACATAAGTTTAAAATGAACACTTCTCTTTTGGTAATTATGCATTTATGCTATGCATATTAATTTTGTGCATGAATGAATAACAGTAATTGTAAATGTTGAGCCATTATTCTCTATACCAATTTTTATAGTACCTACACCTGAAATCATTCTCAACACATATGATGCCTACTATGATGTTAGAAGGAAGTACTTGTTCTAAGTTTTCTAATGATACTATTGTCTTGGACCCTTGATAATGAGACAGTAGCTTTGAAGAGTAGTTTTGCTGATGTTGTATTAAACAATTGTACCTAAAGTCAAGGATGAAATAAACCCTATTTACACGGCCTCCTTTCATTTCAATGGTCTTAAACATCTGCATATGCTGCTTTTGATCATTGTTGGCCTTTTGTTCTTAAGAGCTACTATGCTACATATATTGTTATAGTTAAAGCGATAATTCCTTTGCTCAGTAAATATTATTCATAGCATTTATCCCAGTTACATTCATACTGAAAAATGAAAATGATATATATATATATATATATAATATTATATATATATATATATATATATATATATATATATATATATATATATATATATATATATATATATATATATATATATATATATCATTTTCATTTTTCAGTATATTTATATAATAAATACTGTCTTTTTTATAAATGTAATCATATTTTTTATGTACTTTGTATAGTGCCTATTCGTTCACCTATAAACTGTACAAATACAACTTTCCTTCCACGTACTGTTACCTTGGTCTGGATTGAACCAGAAAGACCCTTACAAAATGAAGAAATATCAGGTTACCATCTAGAATGTCAGATTGATGGTTCTGAGATCCAAATACCAGATGTAAATATCACGCAACACAACCCAGATACAATTTATACCATTCCAGTACTGATACCATTCACTACATATAGATGTTTATTGGCTGCCATTAATAAAGTAGGGCAAGGACTTTCTACTATGTGTGTATTTACAACAGCACAAGACAGTAAGTACCACAGTGATATGATATTTCTAATGTAAAGGCATTGCCTTTGTTTACTTTCCTGGCATTTTAAACATTTATGGTTTGGAAATAGGGATAGAAAATTAATCTACCTTCTTTGTCTAAGTCGGATATGAGATGGGGTGATTTCGGGAACACATAAAGAGAATACTTGACCTTATTGTAACCACTGACATCATTGACCTATAACATATGTACCAATGTAGTCAGTATGTAGATGGATAGAAGTATTTGAAATCACTTTGTAGAAAATTCATGCATAGAACACATGATAAGAAGAAAGGTAGAATAGTACTATACTATAGCAACTGCAAATAACAACTTTCAGTTCATGTATTTAATATTCAGTTATCAATATTGTTATAATTATAGTACCTGAAAATGCTCCAGAAAACTTCTCCTCAACTCCATCAAGATTTAATATTACATTTACCTGGTTACCTCCTTCAATTCCAAATGGCATCATCATACAATACAATCTAACTGTTGATAATGTTAATACTGGTACTACTATAACTAATGTCATTGATAGTACACAAGATCACTATACTATGAGAGATTTTAAACCTTATCAAAGATACAATGCATCTTTATCTGCTGGTACAGTGGCTGGATACGGACCTCCTGCAAATGTGTCTGGAAGAACTGAGCCAGATAGTGAGTGGAAGAAATGTCCTTGAAATTACTTACAATTCTTATTACTTTTTATAGTACCTGGAGCAGTGGCGACAATTAATGTAAATGTATTGAATATAAGTACTATACAAATCACATGGTCACCTGTAGCACAAGAAGAAACTAATGGTAATATTACACATTATATTGTGTCTGTTAGTTTATATGAAGGAAGAGAATTATATAAAAGAGATATCAGTGTATCCAGTGACTTACAAGTGATAATTAATGGATTGAGTGAGTGCTTTTCTATTCACTACATTTCTCTTGTAATAAGTTATAATTCTTTTTAAAGCGGGAGAAATTCCTTATGAAGCAGCTGTAAAAGCTGTCAATGATATTGGACAAGAAGGACAATCTAACACAACAGTGTTTTTCACAAGAGAAAACAGTAAATATACATTTTCAAAGATTAAATATACATTTTGCAATTACCATACATTTCAGTTCCTCCTACTCCAACTAACATCAGTGTCTTAAGACTAAATGGTACTCATATGAATATTAGTTGGTCTCTTATACCAATCACTAAAGCTAGAGGATTCATTCAATCATATTTTATACTCTATCAAGAAAATGACAACAGAATGAGACAAATATCAAGTGTAACTGTACCAGCTACTGATAGTAGTGTAGTTATAGGTGGACTAGATCCTGGTAAATCTTATAGTGTGTCTATATCAGCAAGTACTAATGCTGGCCAGGGAGCATTTACTAGTGAAGTAGTTGTTGAAGGTAAACTGTTGTTATATGAGTAATTATGACGTTCAGTGCAATTCTTCTATTCAGAATCAAAGAGTTCATTGTTTCAATTAAGAGCAGAACCTTTCACATCATGTGAAGAATGGACAGTATGTAAAATTATTATTTAATTATTAAATTATGAAGAATTTTTGTTTCTACAGATATCAATAGAAAATTCTATTAAGTCATTCATTCGTTCAGCAGTGGTTGATACTATACAAGATTATTGTGAATGTGGATTTCTGGACAGCTTCATTACTAATGAATCACTATTTTGTGATTCACAAAATCCAATACAAGCTGTTTATAGAGCTAAGTTATTCAATTTTGGTTCTATTTCTTCTACTCAGTTAGTATCATGGATTGAAGATTGGGTATTAAATGGAGCTAGTGTAACAAGTGGTCCTATACTAGTGACATTTGATCCAACATGTCCTGTACCTTTGAACAGTATTAATGACAGAATCTGTCAAATACCAGTGACAACACAATCCACTTCTTCAGTGGGAGTAATAGCAGGAAGTGCATTAGCTGTAGCATTTATTGTGTTGATATGTATTGTACTAATTATAATAGTAATATTGTACTTTCGTCTCAAGTCAAAGAAAGAAAGGTATGACATGATTCATTATATATTATGATAATGATTCATGCTGCTACACATTTTACGTTTTGAATTACATTCTCTGATTAAATTATTTTGAGGAGATGGTGTATTTCATTGTCTATTATTCTGCCCATTAAATTATTCAAGCTTTAATACACAATAAAATTGTGAAACTTAGTTTTATTGTACAATGTAGTAAGCAATTTTTCCAACTTGTTAAACATGCTTCTAAATAAAAGTTGTTAGTATACATTTGATTGTATAACAGCTTATCAGTATTCTATTTTGAATTTCAGGCTACACGTAACTGGCAATGATGAAAAAAAGTAAGTTTATTATAATTATTGTGCAACTTTGTATAATAATAAACTTGAACACTCAGTCCAGGGGATGTCGAACTGGAGAGTAACAAAGCATATAGTAAAGTTGAATTTCCACCAGATGAAACAGTGGACCATACATATGAATCACTGGAGAATTATGAAAATGTTGGAAGAGATGATGTACCACAGGAATTGAATGGTGATACGTCTAACCAACCTTTAGCTAATGTTAACTGATACAGACAGTAGCTATATATACTACTTGTTTACTTATTTGCATGTGTTTCTTTGAAACTAGTAGTTTGAGGTTTTGTGGATAAACAATATTATTTTTTGTAGAAACAAAAATTGTAGTTTTACTCAACAGTGTGAATTCTGTTGCTTTTGGTTTCATTATAATTATTATTTTCATAACTAATTATTAGTGTGGGTTATTAACTTTTACAGGTATTGTGGTTGTAATGTCATGAATTGTTGAGCTGAACATGAAAGAGTTTTGTTGAAGTCTAACTGATTATAGTTTGTGATGGTTTCATGGTGATTGTGATAAAATATCATAATGATTGTGATAGCCTCATTTTACAGTTGCAATCCCATATATACCAGTAATTATGCTAGAAGAAATAAAATAACAATTGAAGAGTTAGTGTTAACATTAACATTTAGAAATTAGATTCTCACCTAAAAGTGAAAAAAGTAATCAGTATTGTTTACTTTAGTTATAATGTTAACAGCTGCAGTATAATGATTGTAAACACAGGAAGTAGTTTGAGTGACTAAATATATACATATGTATGCTAAACCTTGTCTGTTTCAGTTTCCTTGAAAATGAAGGAGATTTTTGTGACTTTAATTTCTTCTTGTCAAACAGCAAGACAAGAGTTTTTATGTATATTATACTGGGATATATACTGATGTAAACTGTAATTACTTTGGAATGTTGTGGATTAGGGCATGATCATCTGTGAATTAATTGAAACCAGATAGCTAGTCTTTGTGGCAGAAAGATATCATATATATATGCTTAATATATAAGTGAAGCATCCAGATAACATAGCCGGCAATATATATATAGTGTTGTGTCAACATATAATATGAATATATTACAATCTACAGTTATTATAATTTTATTGTAAACATAATTATTATTCACAAATATAATAAATGTTATGGTCTCTTCATTTCTTTGTTATTTGTAGTAGAGACCAAGGGCTCTTCAAATTCAAGTCATGATATTATAGCAGAAGTGATTATATGTTGAAACTTATTTCCCAACAGCAGACAGTCAGACACTTTTGATAGAAGCAAAACTACTGACTACCTATATACATAGTCTCTCTTAGGCTGCTGTTATGGTGTTATTGTTAAGACACAAGAGGTACAATGATGTTAATAATTTTATTGTCATTTGCAATTCATATGGAGACTGTGAATACATTACATGTCTAGAAAATAATTTATTGTTTAGTTCTTATAAAAAGAGCTGCAAATATTTGTAGTTACAATGAAGCTCAGTATAATTATAATTTTGTTATTGTTAATGAGGCAGATAAATTTATAGCTACTGGTAGACAATAAATATAAGTTGGTAATAGTATCATTATTGTTAACAAGACAGACAGGTATGTATATTCTATTTGCTGTTATAAATGTAATCAATCAGGGCCATTATGGATGCATCTATGTATTTATAACGATTATTATTATGTAATATAATTATATTGTCAATCTATCTTCTATACAGGAATAGGGGATTATGTAAAATAAGGAGTATGTTAGCAAAAAGAAATGACTTCATCCTTCATCTATGTAAGTCATGTAATATTCTTTTATATAATAGTACTATTATAATTATTGATACAATATGAGATGTGTTGACATAATCTAAAATGATATGTTTGTACATATACTTTTCATATTTGTACATGTATGTACTTTTCATTAAGTTGTATATATACCTTAATGTACCCATTAGGTATATATACACAATATAATGTTATGTAAATATAAAGCACTTAGTTGATATTGATTTATGATGACTATTCTCTTAAGTAAACTAGATGAAAGGCAGTTAGTTACATCTTATATGAAGTGATTATAACTACTGTATACATTTACTATGAAATTTTAACTAATTGAAAATAGTTACTAAGCAATATTTAACATGAACCCATCAGGTTAGCATTAATAATTATTTGGACTCCCGAAAAAAATTGTCACTCTTATAGACTAATGGCACGTTGATTAATATTGTACAAATTGTATTATTGCACAAAAGAGGAAGGAAGTATTTTGTACAGTAAACATTAGACAAGACAGTGTGTGTGTTGGGTACTCAACACTGTCTGCCTGATTGAAACATGGGACGAGTACACAATATTATTGCTTAACTACAAATAATCAGTAATACAAGTACATCAAGGGAAAGTACATGTACTTAAAGATATTTCAAGTACATGTACATTACTCATAAAGATTGAAAGAAGTAACATTTAGTATGTTTTATTAAAGCTACAATGAATGTACACTGAGGTATGATCTTTACCTTTGTTGTGTTTTCTTGTTAAATATTATTCAAATGCTGAACATCTCTCAACAAATAATTATGATACAAGCACAAATACAGAATGTGCGTAAATGTGAGTACTATATAGTTCTTACATAAATCTTTAAGTGCAAAATGCAATGAAGTATATACTCAGAAGATTTCACTCATATAAGCAGTCCATATAGGGGTCAATTATTTTATTAAATTTCATAATCATCCAGACTGTGCTGCTGAGCTATTCTGCCTATTAATTATTATCCTCAGGCCGCTCAGTTTGCATTGATCTATGAATAAGTAAAGTATTCAATATAATTATGAATGTGTTTATTCAAGTAAGATAGTAATGTGCTATTACTCATCAAGAAGGCTAAGTCCTTAATTAATTGCTTCTGCGTGTCAATAGTGTATTTTTTTTACAGTTTTTCTTTAATTCCCATTTTCTCTAAAAATTAAAAAAGTTCCTTCAGTAGTCAAAACAATCAACACCAGCATGTTTGTAGGAAGATAGTGATACCACTAGGATTGGTAGGACCAACCAATAAAGGTGGTGATATCCACTTTTTGGGGGTACTAAGTGCAACCTTTTGCAGTACATCGCAAATACATCATTCATTAATTTTAATATATACTACTGGTTGAATCACATTCAAATAGTAATTAGTATTGTTTACTTTACTCATAACATTATATAAATCATTCCTCACAAATAGGAAGCAATTTGATTATGCATGGTTGTTGTCTACTGTTTATTAATTTTTTAAGCTTTCCTTAATTGAATATGAAGGAGATCTTTGTGGCTTTTCTTCTCTGCATTCTTTGTCAAACATCAGTTGCAGTATCATCTAGTAAGTCATTCTACATTGTTATTATTTAACACATATATAATATTGTGTTGACTATGAAAGATATATTAGATATGTATTATTATATTATGATTGTGGGGATTTTGACATCTAATTATGCATGAATAATAATTAAAATATAATAATAAAAAAATTATGATAGCATATAATATACTACATCATAATACTGCAATGCTATCACAATTGGACTGTCATGTAGATTCTCAAGTTAGACAACATTTATAACAACCACAATTGATGGTTTAATATTCATAAATGAGGCAATACAACTAGGCAATAAGACTCGTTAGTCTTAGACCTGTATTTATTATTTTTGTATTCATTTAGGCACAAATATAGTAAATGTGCAAGTCCAACTACAAGAGTTAATATATAATACTGATGGAATAATTAACTGCTTCATTTTACTGGATGCTGCCTTTGCTCCAGACACTTCAGACATAATGGTGTCGTGGTATCACAATAATAAACTGTTAAACAGGTCTATAGATTTACAACAAATTAATGATATATACATTAAAAGCAGTATAACAATCAACAATATTCAACTGGATGATGCTGGAAACTACACTTGCAGAGCATCAATTGGAAATGATAGTTCTGTGATGGAAGATACACAATCTGTTTGTGTTGGTAAGTTCACTACCTCTTTCTAATAATTGCTCCAATTATTCTAATCTGAAAGGTGTGTTCTCTATTGACACATTCTCACATACTAACCTAATGGTTGGATCAAGAGCTGAAATACAGTGTGGAAATGTACCAAGTGTAAATTATACATGGAAAGGACCCAATAATGAAATATCTAATGATCCACTCATTATACAATCTGTCTCTGTTTCTGATAACAAATCCACTTACACATGTATAGCTAATATACCTTCAAACCTAATGGATTGTCAGACTAAAGAAGAAAGCGTTGTTATAGATGTCATTGGTAAGTATGAGTATGTATGAATGAATTTTCACTCTTGATAGTTCTATTTCGAATGCATCGTTTCTGTACTAAACGTTTTCACCAATATTTCAACTAGTAGGCCATTCAATTAAAAAAAGAAACAATTATCAACTATTGTTTTAAAAAGGAAGCTTTATAGAATTTTTAAGAATTGGGTGTAAAACAAAATTATAATTTACCATTATGGATTCTTAAAAAAACACCATTATTTTTCACAGTGGCAGTTGAGACAGCATATTGAGTGTTTGTAAACCAATCTATCACATTTAACAAGCCGAACATTTTGTTAAAAGCATGCTTTATAGTCACATTTGAACTATAGTTACATGTGTATAAGATTTCTGTTCCTTTCTAGAAACAAATGTAGTAAATGTGCAAGTCCAACTACAAGAGTTAATGTATAATACCGATGGAATAGTTAGTTGCTTCATCTTACTGGATACTGCCATTGGTCCAGACATATCAGACATAATAGTGTCGTGGAGTCACAATAACGATCAATTAGAGAGTCCAATGGATTTGCAACAAATTAATGATACGTACATTGAAAGCAAAATAACAATCAACAATATTCAACTGGATGATGCTGGAGACTACACTTGTAGTGCATCAATTGGAAATGATGATTCTGTGATGGAGGATACACAATTTGTTTGTGTCTTTGGTAAGTTCAATACCTCTTTCTAATAGTTGTCCAATTATTCCAATCTGAAAGGTGTATTCTCTATTGACACATCCTCATATACTAACTTAACGGTTGGATCAAGAGCTGAAATACATTGTGGAAATGTACCAGGAGTGACTTATACATGGAGAGGACCTACTGATGAAATATCTACTGATCCACTCATTATATCATCTGTTTCTGTTTCTAATGAACAATCCATTTATAGATGTATAGCTAATATATCGTCAAACCTAATGAATTGTCAGAGTCCAGAAGAAAGCATTGTTGTACATGTCATTGGTAAGTGTGAGGTTGTAAAATGTATGAATGATTGATGATTTTATGCATTGTTGCTTTTACTAAGATATCTTGTTTCACATGTATTTCAGCTCTTGCTTAACTAAAATATATGTATTCTTTCACAAATATTTCAACTAGTAGGCCATTCAAATGACAAAAGAAGCAATCGGCAATCTTTTTTATGAACAGGAGCTTTGTAAAAGATTTCAGAATGGGGTATATAATAGTATTGTAATGTACCATCATGGATTCTTTAAAAAACACCATCATTTTTGTAGTGGCCAATCTATCAAATTTCACAAGCTGAACATTTTGTTAAAAGCATGCTTTATAGTCACATTTGAACTATTGTCTGATAGCTACATGTGTATAAGATTTCTATTCCTTTCCAGAAACAAATATAGTAAATGTGCAAGTCCAACCACAAGAGTTAATGTATAACACTAATGGAATAATTAACTGCTTCATTTTACTGGATGCTGCTGCCATTGGTGCAAACACATCAGATGTAAGGGTGTTGTGGTATCACAATGATGATCCATTAGATAGTCCAATGGATTTACAACAAATTAATGATACATACATTAATGGCAGTATAACAATCAACAATATTCAACTGGATGATGCTGGAAACTACACTTGCAATGCATCAATTGGAAATGATGGTTCTGTGATGGAGGATACACAATCTGTTTGTGTTTTTGGTAAGTTCAATATCGCTTTCTAATAATTGCTCCAATTATTCTAATCTAAAAGGTGTCTTCTCTATTGACACATCCTCATATACTAACCTAAAGGTTGAATCAAGAGCTGAAATACAGTGTGGAAATGTACCAGGAGTGACTTATACATGGAGAGGACTTACTAATAAAATATCTAATGATCCACTCATTATACAATCTGTCTCTGTTTCTGATAATCAATCCAATTATACATGTATGGCTAATATACCATCAAACCCAATGCATTGTCAGACTGAAGAACAAAGCATTGCTTTAAATGTCATTAGTAAGTATGAAGTAGTGAATTGCATTATAGTGTGATAATTATAAAATTCACAAATTTAATTTCTAAAATACCAATATCCACATTCTGAACTGTAAGCATTATTTTTTATGATATATTTTAGCTCATTCTCAGCTGCAATTTATACATCTTTCATGGTCAATTGGATTATTTGTTTAAAGATTTTTGTATATTGATAGCATACTTTACGTTTTTAGTCTAGTTGCCATCTTTATTCATTTAGACACTTTTGTTGAAAATGTGACTATAACAACAACTACTATAATTGCTGGAAATCATGACACAATTATTTGTGAAGTATATTTAAGTGCTGAAATTGGACTAGACAATTCTTCACTCTCAGTGGAATGGTATCATAACGGCAGAAATGTGAACTCACATTTCAGCATATCAAAATTAAACATCATTTCTGTAATAACTTTTATCAATGTTGAGTCAACTCATGCTGGTACATACACATGTAGTGCTGTAATAAGAGGAGGTGACACAAAGAACTCTACTCAAGATGTGTGTGTTAACTGTAAGTATTTAAAGCCCACATGCATACATAATAACATTACTGTTGCACAATTTAATTATTATAGATCCAAAACTACTTGTTGATCCTTATACTAACCTGACACTTGGATCTAATATAATTATTAACTGTAGAGCAATGGATTCAATATTATCTAATATTTCAGTGTACTGGATTGATTCAAATAACATAGAAAAGCAGAATCCATTATATTTATCACCAGTAGCTCTCAGTGATAATAATACCATATATACCTGTTTCATCAGTATTCATCAGAATCCTAATAGTTGTATTCCACAGAATCACACTGTTGAAATTACAATAAAAGGTAAGGAATAAAAGTGTTCATTAATGATTGTTCAATTTGGCTTTCTTCAGATACATTTGTTGAAGATATAACAATATTTCCAACAAACTTTATTATTGGAACACCTGGAATACTTATGTGTAGGATAGTGTTAAATATAGAGATTGGTCCAAACATATCATCACTATTAGTGGAGTGGTATCATAATAACAACAGTATTAGTAACAGTACATTGGGTTATACTGTTTCCTCATTAGCCAATGATTTTACAGAAGAATTCAATAGTACACTGAAAATATCACAAGTTGAGGCTAGTCATTCAGGAAATTACACATGTGTTACAAGGATTGGAGAAGAAAATCAAAAGAAGTCATCAAAAGATATCTGTGTTAATTGTATGTAATATTAGATGTATTTGCCTTAGTATCATTTTGTTTCTCCATGTGTAGATCAACAACAACTTACCATTCCATCATCAAGTTACACTGGATTAACACTTGGAGATAATGTGGATATTTTATGTACTCCACAAGAGTTTAAAGAATCTGAAGCAACAGTTACCTGGATTGATCCTAATAACCACACACTTCATAATCCATTAATATTATCACCAGTATCTGTAAGTCATAATAATACCAGATATATATGTAATGTTAGAATTCATGACAACCCAAGTTCGTGTGAAAATAATACACAAGATATCATTATCACCATCAAAGGTTAGATAAAGTAGTGTAAATGTATTATTATTAATATCAATACTATCACAGATACATATGTGATACAAGTAAACATTACACCTGCTAAGGACACTAAACCCAACAATATACTTGTTGGTCAACTAGCTGTTGTAAATTGTAATATTGATCTCAATACTGATATTGGTCCTGATATGTCATCTCTTCATAAAGAATGGTATCACAATAATGAAATCATTACTACTAACATTGCACGGCGTAACAATAAGCTACAACTTCAACTGAAGAAAGTAAAAACATCTCATGCTGGGTACTATGAATGTTTGGCATGGATTGATGATAATACTCTGAGAAATAAATCTGATAATATTCTCTTATATATTAAGTGTGAGTGCATATATAGTAGTAAATGTTTTAAGTTTATAAGACATAATTATTCCAAAGTCATGCGTAAAGTACATGGATAGGGGACCACCCTTATTTTACCTTCAGTTAACAAACCTTAATCATGCAAATTTTGATCACTTAAGTTATGACATACACCTTTTCTTATCTTCTTGGGGATAATGTGAAAAGTCATTAGTGTATATTAATTTTTGTACGTATGAAAAAGTTGGAACGTTTTATTATTATTTCCCACACATCTTGTTGTAGTACTTACACCTGAAATTAATCTGAACACTAGTGCTGTCCAATATGTTGCTGGAAGTTCACTTGTTCTTAGTTGTGTAATGATTCTATTGTCTGGAAATATTGATTATGACACAGTAGCCATTTTGGAACTTAAGAGCAATATTAATGATGTTCTGATGAGTGATACAAGCGCTCCTGAAGTCAGAAATGGATCAAACTTGATTTACACTGCCTATTTTCATTTTGATGACCTAAACATATCAGTTGCAGGAGAATACACATGTACAGGTATTATTGATGATGCTATGAATTCATCATTTATCATACAGAGTAATAAGACAGTAGATTCTGGAATTATGTTTATTAAAAGTAAGTGGAAAATTGAATGTGTCGATATATATTAGTTATATCCTCAGTGATTGTATATATTTGATTGTATATAATTATTAAATTATGTGTGTGTTACTTGTCTGATTGCTTAGTACCCACTCCTGTTATCATTCTCAACACTACTGGTACTCTCTATAATGTTGGAACTCTCTTAAACATGAGTTGTAAAATAACTCTAAGAAGAGAGAATATTGATGTAAATACAATGGCCACTATTAAATTGTATTATAAGGACATCTTAAGAGAAACAAGAATGATTCCAGTAGTTACAAAGGGAGAGAATCTTACTTATCGTGCTGACTTCTATTTCAAATTATCAGATTCAGGAATATATAAATGTGAAGGTTTTGTTGATGATGATATTAATTCATCCTTTATCATTCCAAGCGATGTTGTTGAGGACTATATAACAATAAATGTGAAAAGTGAGTATCACAGATTCAAACATAATGTAATGTTTATCGCAAAAGTTTAAAATGAACAATACATCTTTTGCAAAGAGAGGCATTTGCATATTAATTTTGTGCATGAATGAATAACAGTAATTATAAATGTCGAGCCATTATTCTCTATACCAATTTTTATAGTACCTACACCTGAAATCATTCTCAACACTAGTGATGCATCCTACTATGATGTTGGTAGTTCACTTGTTCAAATGATATTATTGTCTTGGAACATTGATAATGAGACAATAGCATTGAAGAGTAGTTTTGCTGATGTTGTATGGTTTATTGAAATGATTGTATCTAAAGTCATAAATGAAATAAAGCTTATTTACACAGCCTTCTTTCATTTCAATGGTCTTAAACATCTGCATATGCTGCTTTTGATCAATGTTGGCCTTTTGTTCTTAAGAGCTACTATGCTACATATACTGTTATAGTTAAAACGATAACTCCTTTGCTCAGTAAAATATTATTCATAGTATTTATCCCAGTTACATTCATACTGAAAAATGAAAATGACTGATAATTGCCATAGCACGACAGTGCATATATAAATAATTATATAATAAATACTGTCTTTTTTATAAATGTAATCATATTTTTTATGTACTTTGTATAGTGCCTATTGGTTCACCTATAAACTGTACAAATACAACTTTCCTTCCACGTACTGTTACCTTGGTCTGGACTGAACCAGAAAGAGCCTTACAAAATGAAGAAATATCAGGTTACCATCTAGAATGTAGGATTGATGGTTCTGAGACCCAAATACCAGATGTGAATGACACACAAGACAACCCAGATACAAATTATACCATTGCAGTATTGATACCATTCACATCATATACATGTTTTTTGGCTGCCATTAATCAATTTGAGCAAGGACCTCATACTATGTGTTTATTTACAACAGCACAAGATGGTAAGTACAACAGTGATATGATATTAATAATGTAAATGCATTGCCTTCATTTACTTTTCTTCCTACTTTCCTACATTAAACATTAATTGTTTGGTAATTAGAGATAGCAAATCAATCTACCTTCTTTGTCCAAGTCTGAAATGAGATAGGGTGATTTAGTGAGTATTTAAAGATAATTAACCTTATTGTAACCACTGAAATCATTGACCTATAACGTATGTACCAATGTAGTCAGTATGTGATAGACAGAAGTATTTGAAATAATTTTGTAGAAAGGTTCATGCATAGAACACATAATAAAAATAAAGGTAGAATAGCACTGCATATAACAACTTTCAATTCAAGTATTTAATATTCAATTATCAATATCTTTATAATTGTAGTACCTGAAAATGCTCCAGAAAACTTCTCTTCAACTCCATCAAGATTTAACATTACATTTACCTGGTTACCTCCTTCAATTCCAAATGGCATCATCATACAATACAATCTAACTGTTGATAGTATTGATACTGGTACTACTATAACTCATGTCATTAATAGTGGACAAGATCATTACACTGTTGGATATTTTAAACCTTATCAAAGATACAGTGCATCTGTATCTGCTGGTACAGTCGCTGGATACGGACCTCCTGCATATGTGTCAGGAAGAACTGAGCCTGATAGTGAGTGGAAGAAATGTCATTGAAATTGAAATTACTTACAATTCTTATTACTTTTAATAGTACCTGGAGCAGTGTCAACAATTAATGTAAATGTATTGAATATAAGTACTATACAAATCACATGGTCACCTGTGCCACAAGAAGAAACTAATGGTAATATCACACACTATATTGTGTCTGTTAGTTTATATGAAGAAAGAGAATTATATAATAGAGATGTCAGTGTATCCAGTGACTTACAAGTGATAGTTAATGGATTGGGTGAGTGCTTTTCTCACATTTCTCTTGTAATAACTTACAATTCTTTTTAAAGCTGGAGAAATTCCCTATGGAGTAACTGTAAATGCAGTTAATGATATTGGACAAGAAGGACAATCTAACACAACAGTGTTTTTCACAAAAGAAAATGGTAAATATCCAATTTCAAAGATTAAATTTAAATATTGCAATTACAATACATTACAGTTCCTCCTACTCCAACTAACATCAGTGTCTTAAGACTAAATGGTACTCATATGAATATTAGTTGGTCTCCTATACCAATCACTAAAGCTAGAGGATTCATTCAATCATACTTTATACTCTATCAAGAAAATGGCAACAGAATGAGACAAATATCAAGTGTAACTGTATCAGCTACTGATAGTAGTGTAGTTATAGGTGGACTAGATCCTGGTAAATCTTATAGTGTGTCTATATCAGCAAGTACTAATGCTGGCCAGGGAGAATTTACTAGTGAAGTAGTTGTTGAAGGTAAACTGTTGTTATATGAGTAATTATGACATTCAGTGCAATTCTACTATTCAGAATCAAAGAGTTCATTGTTTCAATTAAGAGCAGAACCTTTCACATCATGTGAAGAATGGACAGTAAGTAAAATTATTATTTAGTATAATTATTAAATTATGAAGAATTTTCGTTTCTACAGATATCAACAGAAAATTCTATTAAGTCATTCATTCGTTCAGCAGTGGTTGATACTATACAAGATTATTGTGAATGTGGATTTCTGGACAGC
Organism: Petrosia ficiformis; assembly: GCA_947044365.1. NCBI lineage: Eukaryota > Metazoa > Porifera > Demospongiae > Haplosclerida > Petrosiidae > Petrosia > Petrosia ficiformis. The sequence continues at coordinate 3,096,096 of OX345645.1, read as the reverse complement.
TTCATTACTAATGAATCACTATTTTGTGATACACAAAATCCAACACAAGTTGTTTATCGAGCTAAGTTATTCAATTTTGGTTCTATCTCCTCTACTCAGATAGTATCATGGATTGAAGATTGGGTATTAAATGGAGCTAGTGTAACAAGTGGACTTGTTCTAGTGACATTTGATCCAACATGTCCTGTACCTTTGAACAGTATTAATGATGGAATCTGTGAACTACCAGCAGATATGTCCACATCAACACCAAGAATAGTGACAACACAATCCACTTCTTCAGTGGGAGTGATAGCAGGAAGTGCATTAGCTGTGGCATTTATTGTGTTGACAAGTATTGTGCTAATTATAATAGTAATATTGTACTTCCATCTCAAGTCAAAGAAAGAAAGGTATAACATGATTTAGGATAAGTTTAGTTCATGATATTACACATTTCATGTTTTGAATTATAATTATCACTTCCATTAAATTATTTAAAAGTTCTATTGTATTTCGTTTACTTGAGCTGTGTTGAATTTAATAACAATAAAATTGTGAAACTTACTTTTATTGTACAATGTAGTAAGCAATTTTTCCATCTTGTTAAACATGCTTCTAAATAAAAGATGTTAGTATACATTTGATTGTATTATAGTATAACACCTTATTAGTATTCTATTTTGTATTTCAGGTTACATGTAAGTGGCAATGATGAAAAAAAGTAAGTTTATTATAATTATTGTGTAACTTTTTATAATAATAAACTTGAATACACAGTCCAGAGGTTGTTGATATTGAACTGGAGAGTAACAAAGCATATTGAGATGGTGTATTTCATTGTCTATTATCCTGCCCATTAAATTATTCAAGCTTTAATACACAATAAAATTGTGAAACTTAGTTTTATTGTACAATGTAGTAAGCAATTTTTCCAACTTGTTAAACATGCTTCTAAATAAAAGTTGTTAGTATACATTTGATTGTATAACAGCTTATCAGTATTCTATTTTGAATTTCAGGCTACACGTAACTGGCAATGATGAAAAAAAGTAAGTTTATTATAATTATTGTGCAACTTTGTATAATAATAAACTTGAACACTCAGTCCAGGGGATGTCGAACTGGAGAGTAACAAAGCATATAGTAAAGTTGAATTTCCACCAGATGAAACAGTGGACCATACATATGAATCACTGGAGAATTATGAAAATGTTGGAAGAGATGATGTACCACAGGAATTGAATGGTGATACGTCTAACCAACCTTTAGCTAATGTCAATTGATACAGACAGTAGCTATATATACTACTTGTTTACTTATTTGCATGTGTTTCTTTGAAACTAGTAGTTTGAGGTTTTGTGGATAAACAATATTTGTAGAAACAAAAATTGTAGTTTTACTCAACAGTGTGAATTCTGTATTAATCATTGCTCTTGGTTTGATTATAATTATTATTTTCATAACTAATTATTAGTGTGGGTTGTTAACTTTACAGGTATTGTGGTTGTATTGCCATGGATTGTTGAGCTGAACATCAAAGGGTTTTGCTTAAAAAATTCTAATTGATTATACTGTGTGATGGTTTCATTGTGAATGTGAAATATCATTATGATTGTGAAAGCCTCATTTTACAACTGCAATCCTTTATAGAATTATTATAATTATTATACTAGAAGGGATAAAATAACAGTATATACTATTGAAGAGTTATAATTAGTGTTAACATTAACGTTTAGAAATTAGATTCTCACCTAAAAGTTTAAAACGTAATCAGTATTGTTTACTATAGTTATAACAGTATAATTATTGTAAGTAATTTGAGTGACTAAACATATACATTACATACTAAACCTCACATGTTTCAGTTTCATTGAAAATGGAGAATCTTTGTGACTTTAATGTACTTTTTGTCAAACAACGGCATGACAACAGTTTTTATGTATTATATATACTGGGAGATATACTGATGTAACTGTAGTTACTTTAGAATGCTGTGGATGAAAGCATGACACAGGAATTAAAACCACATATTCTTTGTGGTAGAAAGATAGCATAGAGCATATATTAGCTTAATATATAAGTGAAGCATCCACAGCCAGCAATGTGTAGTGTTGTGTCAACACAAATATGAATCTACAATTTTTTTATAAACATATTATACACAAACATATTAAAAGTTATGGTCTTTTCATTTCTTCATTATTTGTAATAGAGACCAAGGGCTCTTTGAATTGAAGTCATGATATTATAGCAGAAGTGATTATATGGTGAAACAACCCAACAGCGGACAGTGATTTTTACACTTTAGTCAGAAGCAAAACTGCTGACTACTTACATAGTCTCTCTTAGGTGTATTTTAACTTGGTGACATTGATTGATTGGCATGACATATCAGCTGTTATGTTATTGTTAAGACACAAGAGGTACAATGATGTTAATAATATTATTGCCATTTGCAATTCATATGGAGACTGTGAATACATTAGATGTCTAGAAAATAATTTATTGTTTAGTTGTTATAAAAAGAGTTGCAAATATTTGTAGTTATAATAAAGCTCAGTATAATTATAATATCAATATTGTTAATGAGGCAGATAAATTTATAGCTACTGGTATACAATAAATATAAGTTGGAAATCATTGTAGTATAGTATAGTATCATTATTGTTAACAAGACAGAGAGGTATGTATATTCTTATAAATGTAATCAATCAGGGCCATTATGGATGCATCTATGTATTTATAATGATTTTTATGGCCCGTAGGGCCATCCCTATGATTGCTTTCCCACGGGTTCGAACTATATATATATATATATATATAATATGTTTGTGTCACTTGCGCGAGTATGCGTTGTATACGTAGTTAAGGAAGTTGCGTCATTCCCGGGGGCTCGGTCAATTAATGGGTGTGGCGCGTAAAAGAATGCGCGCTCGAGCTCTAGAAACCAGCAGAAAGAAAGCCAAGTAGCTTACGTAGAAACTGGAACTAATAGCTAGCTATTCTGCCTGAAATATATTCCTAAAGTTCTCCAATGTCCTTTGAAAGGTCAGGAAAGTAGATAATCAAAATAATAACTATAATAAGCTGTTGTCTTTCATGCTTGATAAAGTCAGCCATGATTACTGAATGCTGGACACCACAAAGCAGTCATAGGTATACTTTTATCTACACTCACATTTGTAAAACAATCATTTCATAGTAAAATTCTCCTTGGTAGCCACCTTTCTCTCTCTAAAACAGTTAATAAACCACTGTTTTGCTCATGCTGTACAGGAAATATATAGCACTCGGGGTGGGGGCTCGAATCAAGGCCTTGATTATAGTTATTATTTTGATTATCTACTTTCCTGACCTTTCAAAGGACCTTGGAGAACTTTAGGAATATATTTCAGGCAGAATAGCTAGCTATTAGTTCCAGTTTCTACGTATCCCATAGGGATGTTTTTTCTCAATATATCTTGTTATTATGTAATATAATTATATTGTCAATTGATCTTCTCTATACAGGAATAGGGGATTATGTAAGAAAAGGAGTATGTTAACGGCTTCATCCTTCATCTATGTAAGTCATGTATTCTCTTTTATATAGTAGTACAATTATAATTATTGATACAATATGAGATGTGTTGACATAATCTAAAATGGTATGTTTGTACATGTACATTTCATATTTGTATATTATGTATATACTTTTCATTAAGTTGTGTATATACCTTAATGTACCCATTAGGTATATATACACAATGTAATGTTATGTAAATATAAAGCACTTAGTTGATATTGATTTATGATGACTATTCTCTTAAGTAAACAAGATGAAGGGCAAATACATCTTATATGAAGTGATTATAACTACTATATACTATAATATTACTGATTAGGTTTATTATATAATTTATATAGTTGCTAAGCAATATTTAACATGGAGCTATAGAAAATTACCATCAGGTTAGTTAGCTTCCCTCGCCGCGAAGAGTAGGTAGAAGTGTAATGTAATCATTATTTGGAGTTTTTTTCTCCAGAGTAAATATTTTCTTGAAGACTAATGCATATTAATTTCATAGAAATTCTTATTATACCATGAAATAGGAAATTGAAACGGAGCAGGTACAAATTATTAGTACTTAAGTACAAGTAGCTATATATAAGCTACTTGACCTATGTCTGATTCATAGATGGATGTACAAACATGTAATTCATAGCTACTGATAGCATCTTTTATAATACTCCAGTGTAGCTGGATTTTTAAACTAGTGGTGACTATCCAAAACATACAGGCTTATATAACAGCAATGAATATACTATTCTGAGTTATGTCTACCTGTATAGGTAGTCAGTCAACTAATGATGCATTAGTATTGTTAGTAGGCAAGAAAATGGAAAGGTATAAGATGTTTTAACAAATAGACATTACTACATTATCTATTTTATTCAGGTCTAAGTCATATACTAATCATGAAGAACAAAAATCATGTCTGATTCCACTTAGCTAAAGAAACAAACTCATTGATAGGATGTGGGAGCAGAGTTTCATTCAAACTGTAGTAGTAATAATGATTAGCTACAGGCACGTATGATTGTGATTGTTTGTTTTATAGTTAACATTGCCACCTTCTTGTCTATATTGACACAATCATTGAATTATAATGTTATACTATATTTGTTTATTTAACTAAAAATATTTGAAGTCAAAATGCAGGGTTTGTAAATCAAAATTTTGTACTGAATTATTAATTATTTATTTATAAGGGGTGTAACCCAATAGATCTCAGCTTGATCTCTAAATGACTGACAATTGCTTCTGTAAGTAAAGTAATTAATATAATTGTGAATGTGTTTATTCAAGTGAGTTAGTTAGCAATGTGCTTTTTCTCCTCATAGGGGCTGGGAGCTAATAGTGTATTTACTTGTACAGATTATTGTTTTCGTTAATTCTGATTTCCTTTGTGTTCTAACAAACTAAGAGTGTTCCATTTAGTAAGCATCACAACAAGTAACACCTTCCACTGCATGTCTGTGAGAAGATACCACTAGGATTGGTGGGATTCAACTGACAACTGATTAACACTATTTTTGGTGGTAGCTAGACTACTAACCACAACATTTTTTGCAGTTCATCACAAATGCATCATTAATTTTAAGAGCTCAAATAGTAATCAGTATTGTTTACTTTACTCATAACAGTATAAACCATTCCTCACAAGTAGGAAGCAGTTTCATTATAGTTATTGTTTGCTTAAAATCAAGAATACGGTTCAGTTTTTTAGGTTTTTTCGAGATGAAGGAGATCTTTGTGGCTTTTCTTATCTGCGTGCTTTGTCAAGCAACAGCTACAGAATCATGTAGTAAGTCATTCTACATTAGTTATTATTTTAACATAAGAAATTGTTTGTTAATATAATTATATAGATGTAACAATTAATATGACTTCTACTAATCCTGTGAAAGTAGGAGAGAGTCTCACAATCTCATGTTCTCTTGTGAAAGCTTGTGAAAATGAAATAGTACAATGGATATGGTATTATAACAATGGTATTGTGAATGGATCTGGCAGTAACACGTCCTATTACAGTTCTCCTTTGGGAATGGATAATACTGGTGTCAACACTTCCTATGTGATTTCTCCTGTGAAAGAATCTCATAACGGAACTTATAAATGTATAACAAATATTAATGGGTCTTTGTACATGGATAGTATTCTGTTGACTGTAAAAGGTAACATTGACACATTGTTGTTTAATTGTGATGCACTGCAAAAATTAAATTGTTAAAATAACAGATCTCTTTGTTAGTACAGTTGCAAGGATGCAAATTATAATTTATTTGTCATTCATGTTGTTATGACTGCATGATAACATACTTGTACCAATTATCATGTCATATTTCATATTAGATGTACAAAAAAGGTTTCATTAAAATATTTGTTCTGCTTCTTTGTATATCTATTAGACAGAATAAGGAAATGTAAATTGCAATTATTGGATTATAATTAGTACAAGTATACTTTATTTATACCACCATTTTAATTCTGATGGATATACAATAGATGATCTAAGTATAATGCCTATTGAGGAGGTCACTTTAACACCTGCCGATAAAATAAGTTTGAGTTCCAAGAGACTAGAAAGGGAAGCTTTTTGGTACAGGGAACTTTGCACCATCTATCCCTATGGCCTAAATGATAATGTTAAAAAGTTTGGGAATGTATCTAAAATAGGATTGAATAGAATTGTATATTCACTGTTTAATAAACAGCCCAGAAAGTTTAGAAAAAGGCAGCAGATAAGACATAGGAAGAGAATTGAAAAGGCAGCTATTGATAAGATGGTGGGTACTTGGCTAACCACTTATAAAAATTTGGATTTCACTTTTAAACTTCGTACTTACATTTTTAGTTTGCCCAAAAATAAATTGCTACAATTACTAAATTTAGTAGAAGAAAGATTAGTTAACATGCCGGCACGCTTTATAATGTTGATTAAAGATTTGATTGCATTTAGAAAAATAACGAACAATGAGAATACAGAAGTTAATGTAGAAAAGGAGAACAAACCAGATAGAGGCTTTATGACAATACACTTTCACAATAAAGGCATTGAAATGATTGATTTACCTAGAATACTTAATGGAAGAGATGTTAGAAGTGCAGTACCTAATTTTTTGAATAATGTAAATCCTCCTATAGTTGGCTATACTTACAGTAAATCTATTGCAAGCCAAATTTTTAATCATAACAAAATAGTGGAAGAATTAGATTTTGATGTTGGCATGAAGGATATGAAGTGTGAATGTAGCTCATCTAGTTTTTGTTATTCTCCGGCCAGGCATATTGTGACAGGTGATCTTAAATTAATTAAAGATATTAAACTTAGAAATATGATAGCTAAAGGACCTAATTATAGAGAACAGAATAACATTAATTGGAATGTTAATTCTAAAATATGTAAAGAGGCTGTGTCTAAATACAAAGTAAAATGGTCGAAAAAAGAAAAGGTAGATAAAAGATTATTGAATGAATGGGAGATAAGAGTTCATGAATGCATTGATAAAAGGATACAGCAGCTAAGAGCAAAACATATTAATAAACGTAAAAAACATGTATTTAAAGATAAGTTACATTTAGATAATTTACAAGACCTCCACAATAAGTTTGTTTTGGTTCCTGCAGATAAAGCAGCTAACAATGTTATAATAGTATGTAAGAAGTATTATATGGAGATGGTTCTTGATGAACTTAGTACCACCCAAACCTATTTTAAAGATAATGCTAACATTGCACATATAATATCCAAACATGTGAAGTACATGAATGAGAATAATATCAAGGTAGAACCTAACATGGAAGACATGCCATCCTTTTACTGGCTACCTAAATTACATAAAAATCCTTACGGAAAGAGATTTATTGCTGCTTCACATAAATGTACCACTAAGGCATTATCTAAACTTCTTACCACATGTCTTACTACTATAACTACTCATTTTAAAGAATATTGCCATGGCATTTATAATAATACCGGTGTTAACTGTTTTTGGATAATTAATAATTCACAACAGGTCCTTTGACAAACTTCACACAATTAATCACTTTTCTAATGCAAAACATTTTGATAGCTTTGATTTTTCTACACTGTATACTAGTATTCCACATGTCTCTTTAAAATTAGCACTTACGGCTCTCATACAGGAAGCATATAGAGTTAGAAATTCCATATACATAGTTGTAAATAAGTTTGGTAAAACATACTGGTCAGATATACCATCTAAATCAAGTTGTAGCAAAAATATTAAAGAGGATAAACTGATAGAAATGCTGGAATTCTTGATAGATAACATTTACATTAAAGTAGGTAAAGAAATATTTAGGCAGCAAATAGGAATTCCAATGGGTACTGATTGTGCCCCATTTTTAGCTAATTTATTTTTATTCTATTATGAATATAAATATATGAAAGATCTTATAAAACGTAATATACACTTAGCTAAACAGTTTTCTTACACTACCAGATATATTGATGATCTTTTAACATTAAATAATAATAGATTTACAAAAGTTATTCCTGACATATATCCTCCTGAGTTAGAGCTCAAAAGAACTACTGAGAGTCCCACTATGCTATCCTATTTAGATATATTAATTACAATAGGAAATGAGAAATATCACACTACCATTTTTGATAAAAGAGACAATTTTGGTTTTAATATAGTTAACTTTCCACATTTATGCAGTAATGTTCCCACTAAACCTGCTTATGGAGTGTATATTTCACAATTAATAAGAATTGGTAGGATATGCGATTCTTTTAAAGATTTTACACACAGACACTATAAGTTAACTAGTCATTTAATACAGCAAGGATTCTAGTATACAAAGCTATGTTTTATCTTTAAAAAGGTTTACAAAATACATGCACCTATTTTTTCTAAATTTAATTGTAATGTACGCAAACATATAGAGGAAGGTATTTGCCTGCCCGTTAATGTTAAACTTAACTTAACTAGAAATGTGACTATTAGACGTGCTAGACATTGATTAGTACTTATCAGTGCTTCTTCCAAATTATAATCAGTACTGATCAGTACTTCTTTTGTGTGTTGCATGGGTGGACAGTGATGGCCAGCTGCTTTTGTAGGAGCAGGTGCTTGGTGTGCCTCACTGATCTCAAACCATGCACATATGACCAACTTGGGTTTACGGCAGCTCTGTGCTTCTCTTCTTGGTTTGTGAGTTGTATTATGTTGTGTACTTGTTATTTAAGTGTACTATTTTTATTGTAATTATTGTTATACGAACACTGGATGAGTGGGGAGAGTTGGCATGCCATCAAAGATCTTTAACTCACCATTCCCGGTTCTCAAGACTCTCACCATTCCCGGTTCTCAAGAAAATAAGGAAAAAATTGAACACTGAATGCCCATTCAGTGTTCAATTTTTTCCTTATTTTCTAAGCCATTGTGGCTGTTCATTTTCTAAGCCATTGTGGCTGCTCATTTTCTAAGCCATTGTGGCTGTTAATTTTCTAAGCCATTGTGGCTGTTCATTTTCTAAGCCATTGTGGCTGCTTATTTCTAAGCCGTTGTGGCTGCTTATTTTCTAAGCCATGGTAGCTGGTAATTATTTTTCTAAGCCATTGTGGCTGATTATTTTTCTAAGCCATAGTGGCTGGTCTAATGTTTAATGAAGCCTTGTGGCAGCTTGTTTGTTTGTTGTGTGTGTGTTTGTTTGCGCCTTTTGCTAGCATGCTAGACACATGAATTTTCATGTATATCACCATGCAGTCATAACAACCTAGACAACAGATTAAATTACAATTCCTTGCAACTGTATTAACCAATAAATTAGTTATTTTAACATTTTTATTTGTGCAGTATCATTTAATTATTATGGATCCAAAACTACTTGTTGATCCTTCTACTAACCTGATACTTGGGTCTAATACAATTATCAACTGTAGAGCAATGAATTCAATACTATCTGATATTTCAGTGTACTGGATTGATTCAAATAACATAGAAAAGCAGAACCCATTAAATGTATCACCAGTAGCTCTCAGTGATAATAATATCATATATACCTGTTTCATCAGTATTCATCAGAATCCTAATAGTTGTATTCCACCGAATAACACTATTGAAATTACAATAAAATGTTCTTTAATGATTGTTCAATTTGGCTTTCTTCAGATACATTTGTTAAAGAGATAACAGTATTTCCAACAAACTTTATTATTGGAATACCTGGAATACTTATGTGTGGAATAGTGTTAAATACAGAGATTGGTCCAGATGTATCATCGCTATTAGTGGAGTGGTATCATAATAACAACAGTATTAGTAACAGTACATTGGGTTATACTGTTTCCTCATTAGCCAATGATTTTACAGAAGAATTCAATAGTACACTGAAAATATCACAAGTTGAGGCTAGTCATTCAGGAAATTACACATGTGTTGCAAGGATTGGAGAAGAAAATCAAAATAAGTCATCAGAAGATATCTGTGTTAATTGTATGTAATATTAGATGTATTTGCCTTAGTATCATTTTGTTTCTCCATGTGTAGATCAACAACAACTTACCATTCCGTCATCAAGTTACACTGGATTAATACTTGGAGATAATGTGAACATACCATGTACTTCACAAGAACTTAAAGAATCTGAAGCTAAAGTTACCTGGATTGATCCTAATAACCACACACTTCATAATCCATTAATATTATCACCAGTATCTGTAAGTCATAATAATACCAGATATACATGTAATGTTAGAATTCATGATAACCCAAGTTCATGTGAAAATAATACACAAGATATCATTATCACCATCAAAGGTTAGATGAACTAGTGTAAATGTATTATTATTAGTATCAATACTATCACAGATACATATGTGATACAAGTAATAATTACTCCTAGTATGGGCACTGAACCAAACAATTTACCTGTTGGTCAACTTGCTGTTGTAAGCTGTATGATTGACATCAATACTGATATTGGTCCTGATATGTCATCTCTTCAAAAAGAATGGTATCACAATAATGAAATCATTACTACTAACATAGGACAGCGTGGCAATAGGATACAACTTCAACTGAAGAATGTAAGAACATCTCATGCTGGGTACTATGAATGTTTGGCATTCATTGATGATAATACTCAGAGAAATAAATCTGATAATATTCTCTTATATGTTAACTGTGAGTGCATATATAGTAGTAAATGTTTTAAGTTCATAAGACATAGTAATCTTCTGTCATAGCTAGTCATGGCATGTACTTATATGGAATATGCATGGATGGGGGACCACCCCTTAACAGACTCTTAATACAAACTGTAGGTTGTGACAAGTACATGATAATACAGGTCATGATGAAGAGTGATCATTTCATACTGATATATAACCAGTGTATTCTACTCAACTTTAATGGACCTGTTACATTTCTTGAATAACATGTTTTCATAGTCATGTAGTGGTGTATACCTAGATAGATATTATCTTGCTATAATAATAGTGTATAATGCACACAAAAATGTAACTGCAGAAATTAAGTCTGGATTAATATATATAAATAGATCTATTATTTTTATAGTATATATGGTAGAACTTCCATTCCATAAGTCCTAGTACAAAAGCAAATATAAAAAGTTTTGAGGCTGGAAAGGGCAGTCTGAAACCTAAGAGCCAGTTCTCAATTTTGTTAGCAGCCACTGAGCCACTACTTTGATTGTACTTGATTTCAAGCAGTGCTTCGACAGCGATAACCCTTAAATAAAATGAGGTAAGTTTCCATGAACTCTTTTGTTATGAAAAGTCTTCTGAAAGTGGTGAAACGCAATCGAGCATGAGTTGTTGTTTATAAATGAAAACGTTTAGAAATAGCTTGTCTTTATATTTGCATTCTTGTATAATTATTTTCAAGCCCGTTGGTAGCTTGATTGAAGTTCCAATGTTGTTAGTTGTCCAGAAATTTTGTATTACTTTCTGCACACACAAATTGACAGAACATACGTTAGCATTACATAATAATAATTTTATTAATTTATTCCACTGTTTTTATTTGCAGTACCTACTCCTCTTGTTACTATTGATTCTCAAAATCTTCAAGTTTACAATACCTCTTCTAGTCTAGATCTCACATGTAGTGGAATTATATCTTCTTCTGAGTCTCCTTATGTAGATGTATTTACAAGTGCAGTATTTGAATGGAGATATATTAGAGGAGGGAGTGAGTTTTCTGAGATATTTCTAACTTCTCAGAATCATTTGAAAATCTACTCATCATCATTATCACTTCATAATTTGAATTTATCATCTGCTGGAGAGTATACATGTGATGTGTATCTGTATAGTAATTTCTCATTTGTCAAGAACAGTACACATAAATCAAATAAAACCGCTGTTAGGATTAAAGGTAAATGTTATGTAATTGTATATAATTATTAAATTATGTATGTGTTACTTCTGTCTGATTGCTTAGTTCCGACACCTGATATCATTCTCAACACTACTGGTGCTCTCTTTAATGTTGAAACTCTCTTTGACTTGAGTTGTAAAATAATATTAAGAAGAGAGAATATTGATTTAAATACAATGGCCACTATTAAATTGTATAAAAAGGATATCTTAAGAGAAACAAGAATGATTCCAGTAGTTACAGAGGGAGAGAATCTTACTTATCATGCTGACTTCCATTTCAGTAATATCAAATTATCTGATTCAGGAATATATAAATGTGAAGGTTTTGTTGATGATGATATTAATTCACCCTTTATCATTCCAAGTGATGTTGTTGAGGACTATATAACAATAAATGTGAAAAGTGAGTATCACAGATTCAAGTTTAATGTAATTTTTATCGCATAGGTTTAAAATGTACACCTTTCTTTTGGGAATTATGTAGAGAGAGAGGCATGCATGCATATTAATTTTGTGTATGAATGAATAACAATAATTGTTTAGTTATTATTCTCTATACTAATTGTTATAGTACCTACACCTGAAATTAATCTCAACACTAGTGATGTGTATTATGATGTTGGAAGTTCACTTGTTCTGAGTTGTCAAATGATACTACTGTCTGGGAACATTGATAATGACACTATAGCAGTGTTTGAATTGAAGAGCAATGTTGCTGATGTTGTTTTGTTTAGTGAAACAAGTGTACCTCAAGTCATGAGGGAAACAAAGTTCATTTACACTGTCTTTTTTCTTTTTAATGTTCTTAAACTATCCTCTGCAGGAGAATACACATGTACAGGTATCATTGATGATGCTATGAATTCATCATTTATCATACAAAGCAATGAAACAGTAGATTCTGGAAGTATATTTATTAAAAGTTAGTAAGTGGATGATTGAATATTGATTTGATAATATACAGAATTAACAAGTTATTTCATATGCTGTTTTTATCATTTTCAGCCCTTTGATCTTATAAGCTACTAGGCTCACTGTAAAAACTGATTGGTTGTTCTAACCAATTTGATTGGTTATATGAGTTTCATCTGGTTCATAGTACTTTTTATATGTTCTATATGTAGTAGCTAATATCATATTTCTAATCAAAATACAATGTTTACTTTCTGTTGTAAACATGTTTATTATGTTCCTAATAGGAAGTACAGATGTACTATCCATTAGGAACATAATAATCATGTTTATGATGGAAATTTAAAGCAATCATTATGTTCCCAATGGATAGTACATAATAATCATGTTTATAACTGAAGTAAAAGATTGTATTCTTTGTGACGGCATGTACTAGTCAATATAGATCAAGATAAAAAAATATGAATTTGATTTATACAGTCTCAAGATGAATTTAAACTTACGTAACTAAATGAGGGTTAAAATAACCAATTACTTTTCACAATACATACATTGTTACTGTTACATTGATAATTTTCTCCTCTTTTAATATAGTGCCTACTGATTCACCTATAAACTGTACAAATACAACTTTCCTTCCACGTACTGTTACCTTGGTCTGGACTGAACCAGAAAGACCCTTACAAAATGAAGAAATATCAAGTTACTATCTAGAATGTCAGATTGATAGTTCTGAGACCCAAATACCGGATGTAAATATCACACAAGACAACCCAGATACTAATTATACCATTCCAGTATTGATACCATTCACTACATATAGATGTTTATTGACTGCCATTAATCAAGTTGGGCAAGGACCTTCTAGTATGTGTGTATTTACAACAGCACAAGACAGTAAGTACCACAGTAATATGATATTTCTAAGGTAAAGCCATTGCCTTTGTTTACTTTCCTGTCATTTTATACATTTATGGTTTGGAAATAGGGATAGCAAATTAATCTACCTTCTTTGTCTAAGTCTGATATGAGATTGGGCGATTTAGTGAACACATAAAGAGAATACTTGACCTTATTGTAACCACTGACATCATTGACCTATAACATATGTACCAATGTAGTCAGTATGTAAATGGATAGAAGCATTTGAAATTATTTCGTAGAAAATTCATGCATAGAACACATGATAAGAAGAAAGGTAGAATAGTACTATACTATAGCAACTGCAAATAACAACTTTCAGTTCATGTATTTAATATTCAGTTATCAATATTGTTATAATTATAGTACCTGAAAATGCTCCAGAAAACTTCTCCTCAACTCCATCAAGATTTAATATTACATTTACCTGGTTACCTCCTTCAATTCCAAATGGCATCATCATACAATACAATCTAACTGTTGATAATGTTAACACTGGTACTACTATAACTCATGTCATTGATAGTACACAAGATCACTATACTATTGGAGATTTTAAACCTTATCAAAGATACAATGCATCTTTATCTGCTGGTACAGTGGCTGGATACGGACCTCCTGCATATGTGTCAGGAAGAACTGAGCCAGATAGTGAGTGGAAAAAATGTCACTGAAATTACTTACAATTCTTATTACTTTTTATAGTACCTGGAGCAGTGGCAACAATTAATGTAAATGTATTGAATATAAGTACTATACAAATCACATGGTCACCTGTAGCACGAGAAGAAACTAATGGTAATATCACACATTATATAGTGTCTGTTAGTTTATATGAAGGAAGAGAATTATGTAATAGAGATATCAGTGTATCCAGCGACTACTTACAAGTGATAGTTAATGGATTGAGTGAGTGCCTTTCTATTCACTACATTTCTCTTGTAATAAGTTATAATTCTTTTTAAAGCGGGAGAAATTCCTTATAAAGTAGCTGTAAAAGCAGTCAATAATATTGGACAAGACGGACAATCTAACACAACAGTGTTTTTCACAAGAGAAAACGGTAAATATCCATTTTCAAAGATTAAATATAAATATTGCAATTACAATACATTTCAGTTCCTCCTACTCCAACTAACATCAGTGTCTTAAGACTAAATGGTACTCATATGAATATTAGTTGGTCTCTTATACCAATCACTAAAGCTAGAGGATTCATTCAATCATACTTTATACTCTATCAAGAAAATGACAACAGAATGAGACAAATATCAAGTGTAACTGTATCAGCTACTGATAGTAGTGTAGTTATAGGTAGACTAGATCCTGGTAAATCTTATAGTGTGTCTATATCAGCAAGTACTAATGCTGGCCAGGGAGCATTCACTAGTGAAGTAGTTGTGGAAGGTAAGCTATTGTTATATGAGTAATTATGACTTTCAGTGCAATTCTTCTATTCAGAATCAAAGAGTTCATTGTTTCAATTAAGAGCAGAACCTTTCACATCATGTGAAGAATGGACAGTAAGTAAAATTATTATTTAGTATAATTATTAAATTATGAAGAATTTTCGTTTCTACAGATATCAACAGAAAATTCTATTAAGTCATTCATTCGTTCAGCAGTGGTTGATACTATACAAGATTATTGTGAATGTGGATTTCTGGACAGCTTCATTACTAATGAAACACTATTTTGTGATACACAAAATCCAACACAAGTTGTTTATCGAGCTAAGTTATTCAATTTTGGTTCTATCTCCTCTACTCAGATAATATTATGGATTGAAGATTGGGTATTAAATGGAGCTAGTGTAACAAGTGGACTTGTTCTAGTGACATTTGATCCCACCTGTCCTGTTCCTTTAAACAGTATTAATGATGGAATCTGTGAACTACCAGGAACTATGTCCACATCAACACCAAGAATAGTGACAACACAATCCACTTCTTCAGTGGGAGTGATTGCAGGAAGTACATTAGCTGTTGCATTTATTGTGTTGACAAGTATTGTGCTAATTATAATAGTAACGTTTTACTTCCATCTGAAGTCAAAGAAAGGAAGGTATGACATGATTCAGGATAAGTTTAGTTCATGATGTTACACATTTTATATTTTGAATTATAATTATCCTTCCATTAAATTATTTAGAAGTTCTATTGTATTTCGTTTACTTGAGCTTTGTTGAATTTAATAACAATAAAATTGTGAAACTTACTTTTATTGTACAATGTAGTAAGCACTTTTTCTAAACATGCTTCTAAATAAAAGATGTTTTATAGTATAACAGCTTATCAATATTCTATTTTGTATTTCAGGTTACATGTAAGTGGCAATGATGAAAACAAGTAAGTTTATTATAATTATTTTGTAACTTTGTATAATAATAATCTTGAACACTCAGTCTAGGGGATATCGAACTGGAGAGTAACAAAGCATATAGTAAAGTTGAATTTCCACCAGATGAAACAGTGGACCATACATATGAATCACTGGAGAATTACGAAAATGTTGGAAGAGATGATGTACCACAGGAATTGAATGGTGATACATCTAATCAACCTGTAGCTAATGTTGATTGATACAGACAGTACTTCTTGTTTATACTTATTTGCATGTGTTTCTAGTAGTTTGAGGTTTTGTGGATAAATAATATTTGTAGAAACAAAAATTGTAGTTTTACTCAATAGTGTGAAGTCTGTAATTATTAATCATTACTTTGATGTCTCAGTTTGATTATTTTGTATGTTTATAACTAATTATTAGTGTGGGTTGTTAACTTTTACAGGTATTGTGGTTGTAATGTCATGAATTGTTGAGCTGAACATGAAAGGGTTTTGTTGAAGTCTAACTGATTATAGTTTGTGATGGTTTCATGGTGATTGTGATAAAATATCATAATGATTGTGATAGCCTCATTTTACAGTTGCAATCCCATATATACCAGTAATTATACTAGAAGAGATAACATAACAATTGAAGAGTTAGTGTTAACATTAACATTCAGAGATTAGATTCTCACCTAAAAGTGAAAAAAGTAATCAGTAGTGTTTACTTTAGTTATGACAGTATAATGATTGTAAACACAGGAAGTAGTTTGATTGACTAAATATATACATATGCTGCTAAACCTCGTCTGTTACAGTTTCCTTGAAAATGAAGGAGATCTTTGTGACTTTAATTTCTTCTTGTCAAACAGCATGACAACAGTTTTCATGTAAATTTATAGTAAACTGGGATATATATACTGATGTAAACTGTAATTACTTTGGAATGTTGTGGATGAGGGGATGATCATCTGTGAATTAATTGAAACCAGATAGTCTTTGTGGCAGAAAGATAGCATAGAATATATATTAGCTTAATATATAAGTGAAGCATCCACATAACATAGCCAGCAATGTGTAAATAGTGTTGTGTCAACATATAATATGAATATATTACAATCTACAGTTATTATAATTTTATTGTAAACATGTTGTACACAAATATATTAAATGTTATGGTCTCTTCATTTCTTCATTATTTGTAGTAGAGATTAAGGCCTCTTCAAATTCAAGTCATGATATTATAGCAGAAGTGATTATATGTTGAAACTTATTTCCCAACAGCAGACAGTGAGAAACTTTTGATAGAAGCAAACTGCTGACTACCTATATACATAGTCTCTCTTAAGCTGCTGTTATGGTGTTATTGTTAAGACACAAGAGGTACAATGATGTTAATAATTTTATGGTCATTTGCAATTCATATGGAGACTGTGAATACATTAGATGTCTAGAAAATAATTTATTGTTTAGTTCTTATAAAAAGAGCTGCAAATATTTGTAGTTACAATAAAGTTCAGTATAATTATAATATCATTATTGTTAATGAGGCAGACAAATTTATGGCTACCAGTATACAAGTTGGAATTCATTGCAGTATCATTACTGTACAAGACAGACAGATATATTCTATTTCCTGTTATAAATGTAATCAATCAGGGCCGTTATGGATGCACATATATAACTACAATGATTATTATTATTATGTAATATAACTATATTGTCAATCCAGAAAGTCTATCTTCTATACAGGAATAGGGGATTATGTAAAATAAGGAGTATGATAGCAAAAGAAATGGCTTCATCTTTCATCTATGTAAGTCATGTATTCTTTTATATAATAGTACTATTATAATTATTGATACAATATGAGATGTGTTGACATAATCTAAAATGATATGTTTGTACATGTACTTTTCATATTTGTACATATATGTACTTTTCATTAAGTTGTGTATATAACTTAATGTACTCATTAAGATATATACACAATGTAATGTTATGTAAATATAAAGCACTTAGTTGATATTGATTTATGATGACTATTCTCTTAAGTAAACATGTACAAATTATTAGTACTTAAGTACAAGTAGTATAAGCTACTTGACCTATGTCTGATTTATAGATGGATGTACAAACATGTAATACATAGCTACTGATAGCATCTTTTATAATACTCCAGTGTAGGTGGATTTTTGAAACTAGTGGTGACTATCCAAAACATACAGGCTTATATAACAGCAATGAATATACTATTCTGAGTTATGTCTACCTGTATAGGTAGTCAGTCAACTAATGATGCATTAGTATTGTTAGTAGCCAAGAAAATGGAAAAGTATATAAGATGTTTTAACAAATAGACATTACTACAAATATATTATCTATTTTATTCAGGTCTAAGTCATATACTAATCATGATGAACAAAATTCATGTCTGATTCCACTTAGTTAAAGAAACAAACTCATTGATAGGATGTGGGAGCAGAGTTTCATTCAAACTGTAGTAGTAATAATGATTAGCTACAGGCACGTATGATTGTGATTGTTTGTTTTATAGTTAACATTGCCACCTTCTTGTCTATATTGAATTGTAATGCTATACTATATTTGTTTATTTTAGAATTACTAAGAATATTTCAAGTCAAAATGCAGGGGTTTGTAAATCAAACTTGTACCGAATTATTCTGTAAGTAAAGTAATCTATATAATTGGGAATGTATGATTGGGAATATGTAAGTTAATGAAGTAAGTGAAGTAAGTTAGTAATGTGCTTTTTCTCATCATAGGGGCTGTGAGCTAATAGTGTATTTACTTGCACAGATTATTGTTTTCGTTAATTCTGATTTCCTTTGTGTTCTAACAAACTAAGAGTGTTCCATTTAGTAAGCATCACAACAAGCAACACCTTCCACTGCATGTCTATGAGAAGATACCACTAGGATTGGTGGGATTCAACTGACAACTGATTAACACTATTCTTGGTGGTAGCTAGACTACTAACCACAACATTTTTTGCAGTTCATCACAAATGCATCATTAATTTTAAGAGCTCAAATAGTAATCAGTATTGTTTACTTTACTCATAACAGTATAAACCATTCCTCACAAGTAGGAAGCAGTTTGATTATAGTTATTATCTGCTTAAAATCAAGAATACGGTTCAGTTTTTTAGGTTTTTTCGAGATGAAGGAGATCTTTGTGGCTTTTCTTATCTGCGTGCTTTGTCAAGCAACAGCTACAGAATCATGTAGTAAGTCATTCTACATTAGTTATTATTTTAACATAAGAAATTGTTTGTTCATATATATAGATGTAACAATTAATATGACTTCTACTAATCCTGTGAAAGTGGCAGAGAGTCTCACAATCTCGTGTTCTCTTGTGAATGCCTGTGAAAATGAAATAATACAATGGATGTGGTATTATAACAATGGTATTGTGAATGGATCTGGCAGTAACACGTCTTATTACAGTTCTCCTTTGGGAATGGATAATACTGGTGTCAACACTTCCTATGTGATTTCTCCTGTGAAAGAATCTCATAACGGAACTTATAAATGTATAACAAATATTAATGGGTCTTTGTACATGGATAGTATTCTGTTGACTGTAAAAGGTAACATTGACACATTGTTGTTTAATTGTGATGCACTGCAAAAATTAAATTGTTAAAATAACAGATCTCTTTGTTAGTACAGTTGCAAGGATGCAAATTATAATTTATTTGTCATTCATGTTGTTATGACTGCATGATAACATACTTGTACCAATTATCATGTCATATTTCATATTAGATGTACAAAAAAGGTTTCATTAAAATATTTGTTCTGCTTCTTTGTATATCTATTAGACAGGATAAGGAAATGAAAATTGCAATTATTGGATTATAATTAGTACAAGTACATGTATATTACCATGCAGTCATAACAACCTACATGTCCAATTAAATTACAATTCCTTGCAACTGTACTAACCAATAAATTAGTTATTTTAACATTTTTGTTTGTGCAGTATCATTTAATTAAAACTACTTGTTGATCCTTATACTAACCTGATACTTGGGTCTAATACAATTATCAACTGTAGAGCAATGAATTCAATACTATCTGATATTTCAGTGTACTGGACTGATTCAAATAACATAGAAAAGCAGAACCCATTATATTTATCACCAGTAGCTCTCAGTGATAATAATACCATATATACCTATTTCATCAGTATTCATCAGAATCCTAATAGTTGTATTCCACAGAATAACACTATTGAAATTACAATAAAATGTAATAAATAAAATGTTCTTTAATGATTGTTCAATTTGGCTTTCTTCAGATACATTTGTTAAAGAGATAACAATATTTCCAACAAACTTTATTATTGGAACACCTGGAATACTTATGTGTGGAATAGTGTTAAATACAGAGATTGGTCCAGATGTATCATCACTATTAGTGGAGTGGTATCATAATAACAACAGTATTATTAACAATACATTGGGTTACACTGTTTCATCATTAGCCAAAGGTTTTGCTAAAAAATTCAATAGTACACTTAAAATATCACAAGTTGAGGCTAGTCATTCAGGAAATTACACATGTGTTGCAAGGATTGGAGAAGAAAATCAAAAGAAGTCATCAGAAGATATCTGTGTGAATTGTATGTAATATTAAATCTTTTTAGCCTTTGTATCACTTTTTCTTTTCTGCTAGTGTAGATGAACAACTTACCATTCCATCATCAAGCTACACTGGATTAACACTTGGAGATAATGTGAACATTTCATGTATTTCACAAGAGCTTAAAGAATCTGTAGCAACAGTTACCTGGATTGATCCTAATAACCACACACTTCAGAATCCATTAATGTTATCACCAGTATCTGTAAGTCATAATAATACCAGATATACATGTAATGTTAGAATTCATGATAACCCAAGTTCATGTGAAAGTAATACACAAGATATCAATATCACCATCAAAGGTTAGATGAAGTAGTGTAAATGTATTATTATTAGTATTATTATCACAGATACATATGTGACACAAGTAATAATTACTCCTGCTATGAACGTTATACCAAACAATTTACCTGTTGGTCAACAAGCTTTTGTAAACTGTAATATTGATCTCAATACTGATATTGGTCCTGATATGTCATCTCTTCTTAAAGAATGGTATCACAATGATGAAATCATTACTACTAACATACAACAGCGTGGCAATATTCTACAACTTCAACTGAAGAAAGTAAAAACATCATTTGCTGGATACTATGAATGTTTGGCATTCATTGATGATAATTCTCGGAGAAATGAATCTGATAATATTCTCTTATATGTTAACTGTGAGTGCGTATGTAGTAGTAAATGTTTTAAGTTGATAACTGTAGTTTGTGACAAGTACATGATAATACAGGTTATGATCAAGAGTGATCATTTAATTCTGATATATAACCAGTATATTCTACTTTGAGCTTTTTATGTCCCAACCTTCAATGGACATGTTACATTTCTTACATAACACATTTTCATAGTCATATAGTGGTATATACCTAGATAGATATTATCTTGCTATAATTATTATCATAATTATGATGATGACAACTTCACAGTTAAAACCACTCTATACATTATTTGTGTACTACATTGTATAGACTCTATAATAATAGTGTATAATGCTCACAAAAATGTAATTGTTGAGATTTTAACTGTGGAAATTAAGTCTGGATGGCTCAGAAATCTTCTCCTAAGACTGCAATATCTCATGAAACCACTAATGCACTAACAGTGCAGAACCCTCACCACAAGTGTGAAGTGTAATTGCAATTAAGAAAATGATATAATTATTGATATATATAAATAGATCTATTATTTTTACAGTATATATGGTAGAACTTCCATTCCATAAGTCCTAGTACAAAAGCAAATATAAATAGTTTTGAGGCTTCAATAACATACAAGAAATAAAATAGGAGCTAGAAAGGGCAGTCTGAAACCTATAAGAGCCAGTTCTCGATTTTGTTAGCAGCTACCTTGATTGTACTTGATTTCAAGCAGTGCTTCTACAGCGATAACCCTTAAATAAGATAATTAAGTTTCCATGTACTCTCTTGCTACGAGAAGTCTTCTGGTAGTGGTGAAATGCAATCATGAGTTGTTGTTTACAAATGAAAAACATATAGGTGGGTGAGGGTGATTGCAAACATATTTTGCCATGCTGTTAGCTAAAATTACTGTTGGTAGTTATACAGAGTTGTAACTTTCATAATAAGGCAATCTTGCCTGAATACAGCATACGTTAGAACTACATAATAATAATTATTATTAATTTTATTGCCAATTTATTCTACTGTTTTTATCTACAGTACCTACTCCTCTTGTTACTATTGATTCTCAAAATCATCAAGTTTACAATACTTCTACTAGTCTAGATCTCACATGTAGTGCAAATATATTTTCTTCTGAGTCTTCTTATGTAGATGTATTTACAAGTGCAGTATTTGAATGGAGATATATTAGAGGAGAGAGTGAGTTTTCTGAGACATTTCAAACTTCTCAGAATGATATAAAAATGTACACATCATCATTATCACTTCATAATATCAATTTATCATCTGCTGGAGAGTATACATGTGATGTGTATCTGTATAGTAATTTCTCATTTGTCAAGAACAGTACACATAAATCTAATAAAACCACTATTAGGATTAAAGGTAAATGGTACACATATGTTTGTATAATTATGATATAATGGTTTACGTCTGTCTGATTGTTTAGTTCCCACACCTGATATCATTCTCAATACTACTGGTACTCTCTATAATGTTGGAACTCTTTTGATCTTGAGTTGTAAAATAAATCTAAGTAGAGAGAATATTGATGTAAATACAATAGCCACTATTAAATTGTATAAAAAGGACATTTTAAATGACACAAGAATGATTCCAGTAGTTACACAAGGAGAGAATCTTACTTATCATGCTGACTTCAATTTCAGCAATATCAAATTATCCGATTCAGGAATATAT
Source organism: Petrosia ficiformis (assembly GCA_947044365.1). Classification (NCBI taxonomy): domain Eukaryota; kingdom Metazoa; phylum Porifera; class Demospongiae; order Haplosclerida; family Petrosiidae; genus Petrosia; species Petrosia ficiformis. The sequence goes on along the minus strand of OX345645.1, from coordinate 3,073,009 downwards.
AAATGTGAAGGTTTTGTTGATGATAATATTAAATCATCATTTATCATTCCAAGTGATGTTGTTGAGGACTGTATAACAGTAAATGTGAAAAGTGAGTGTTAGTAGTGTATCACAGATTCACACTTAATATAATCATGCACATTTTGATCACTTAAGTTTTATGACATACACCTTTTCTTTATCTTTTTGGGATAATGTGAAAAGTCAATTGTGCATATTAATTTTGTGTATGTATGAAAAATACAAATAACAATTTTAATGTTTACTTATTTTTCCCCATACAAATTGTTGTAGTACCTACACCTAAAATCATTCTCAACACTAGTGATGTCTACTATGTTACTGGAAGTTCTCTTGTTTTAAGATGTCAATTGATACTATGGTCTGAGAACATTGATTATGACACAAGAGCAGCGTTTCAACTGAAGAATGATAATGATGATGCTGTACTGCCTATTGAAAGCACTTTGCCAGATTCTGTGAACGAAACAGAAGTCATTTACACCTCTGGTTTACAGTTCAACAACCTCAAACTATCAAATGCAGGAAACTATACATGTACAGGTATCATTACTGTTGTGAATTCATCTTTTGTCATACAGAGTAATAAGGCAGTAGATTCTGGAAGTATATTTATTAAAAGTAAGTAACTAACATTGATTTTACAATATCCTGTTTCAGAATTAATGAGTAAATTTTAGTCATCTTCATTTTGCTTGCATGTTAGTTCACCAATCCAGTGTTATTTTACAGACATAACAATATGGGATTAAAGAAAAATAAATACTACTACATTGATAATTATCTCATTGATAATTATCTCTTCTCAGTGTAATAAAAGTATTATATACCATGAGCATATACGGAGAGAGTATGGGGTAAGCACCCTTATTGTGGTCCCTTAACAGACTCGTCATACAAACCTCAGTAATAAGTACATGATAAGATAATATATTTCCATTATTTATAAGCTGTGCATTTGTCCTGGATGTTTTATCTCACTATTTAATGGACTTCCCACCGTTCTTAACTACATTCCAAAAATAAAATTGTTAAAATAACAAATGTTTTGGTTAGTACATTTGCAAGGATGCAAATTAAAATTTAATTGGTCACTCCTGTTGTTATTACTGCATGATAACATACTTGCACTTATAATAAATTATTATGACTTATATCTCATATTAGATGCACAACAAAGATTTAATTCAAATATTTATTCTACTTCTTTGTATATCATCTATTAGACAAGAGAAATTACATTATAATTAGTACAAGTACATGTATATCACCATGCAGTCATAAAAACCTACATGACCCAATTTCCACTATTGCTCGCAACTGTACTAACCAAAATGTATATTCATGAATGACTATGTAATATAAATCAGGCATTATTTATGCTTTTTTTACCAGTCAAATTCTTTGTGTTTTATTTAACAAATGTTGTGTGGTTACCTTCATCAATGGTAATAATAATAATAATAACAATAATGATAATGATACAGATAAAAGCATATATTGTACATGAATGCATGCATGTTTATTGATTGCTAATTATTCATAATTGCAAACTGGGTCATATGTATTCAAGTTATTACCACTGATGAAGGCAGCCGTTTAGCTACTGAAATGTTTGGATAATGTATTTAACTGGTGAGGAAACCATAAATAATGTCAGATGATTATAATTATGTATGTATTATGTTAACAATTTACTTCTCATTGCTTATATAGTACCCACTTCTGATATCATTCTCAACACTACTGGTGGTCACTATAATCTTGGAACTCTCTTAAACATGAGTTGTAAAATAATATTAAGAAGAGAGAATATCGATGTAAATACAATGGCCACTATTAAATTGTATAAAAAGGATATCTTAAGAGAAACAAGAATTATTCCAGTAGTTACAGAGGGAGAGAATCTTACTTATCGTGCTGACTTTCATTTCAGTAATATCAAATTATCAGATTCAGGAATATATAAATGTGAAGGTTTTGTTGATGATGATATTAATTCATCATTTATCATTCCAAGTGATGTTGTTGAGGACTATATAACAATAAATGTGAAAAGTGAGTATCACAGATTCAAATTTAATGTAATTTTTATCGCATAGGTTTAAAATGTACACCTTTCTTTTGGGAATTATGTAGAGAAAGAGGCATGCATGCATATTAATTTTGTGTATGAATGAATAACAATAATTAAAAATTTAATGTTTAGTTACTATTCTCTATACCAATTGCTATAGTACCTACACCTGAAATCATTCTCAACACTAGCGATGTCTACTATGATGTTGGAAGTTCACGTGTTCTAAGCTGTCAAATGATACTATTAGCTAGGAACATTGATAATGACACTGTAGCAGTGTTTGAATTGAAGAGTAGTTTTGCTGATGTTATTTTGTTTAGTGAAACAATTGTACCTAACGTCCTGGATGAAATAAAGCTTATTTACACAGCCTTCTTTCATTTCAATGTTCTTAAACTATCCTCTGCAGGAGAATACACATGTACAGGTATCATTGATGATGCTATGAATTCATCATTTATCATACAGAGCAATGAGACAATAGATTCTGGAAGTATATTTATTAAAAGTTAGTAAGTGGATGATTGAATATTGATTTGATAATATACAGAATAACAAGTTATTTCATATGCTGTTTTTATAATTTGATCTTATAAGCTTCTATGCTCCACTGTAAAACTGATTGGTTGTTCTAACCAATTTGATTTGTTATATGAGTTTCATCTGGTTAATAGTACTTTTTCATATGTTCTATATGTAGTAGCTAATATCATATTTCTAATCAAAATACAATGTTTACTTTCCGTTGTAAACATGTTTATTATGTTCCTAATGGGAAGTACAGATGTACTATCCATTAGGAACATAATAATCATGTTTATGATGGAAATTTAAAACAATCATTATGTTCCCAATGGATAGTATATAATAATCATGTTTATAACTGAGGTAAAAGATTGTATTCTTTATTACGGCATGTACTAGTCAGTATAGATCAAGATAAAAAGATATGAATTTGATTTATACAGTCTCAGGATGAATTTAAACTTATGTAACTAAATGAGGGTTAAAATAACCACAGTACATACATTGTTACTGTTACATTGATAATTCTCTTCTTTTTTTATGTAGTGCTTACTGGTTCACCTATAAACTGTACAAATACAACTTTCCTTCCACGTACTGTTACCTTGGTCTGGACTGAACCAGAAAAAGCTTTACAAAATGAAGAAATATCAGGTTACTATCTAGAATGTAGGATTGAGGGTTCTGAGACCCAAATACCAGATGTAAATATCACACAAGACAACCCAGATACTAATTATACCATTCCAGTACTGATACCATTCACATCATATAGATGTTTATTGACTGCCATTAATCAAGTTGGGCAAGGACCTTCTACTATGTGTGCATTTACAACAGCACAAGACAGTAAGTACAACGGTGATATGACATTTCTAATGTAAAGGCATTGCCTTTGTTTACTTTCCTGCCATTTTATGCATTTGATGTTAATGTCTGGTAAATAGAGATAGCAAACTAATGTATCTTCTTTGTCCAAATCTGATATGGGATAGGGTGATTTAGTGAGCATTTAAAGAGAATACTTAACCTTTTTGTAATCATTAAAACTGTTGACCGACAACATATTTACCGATGTAGTATGTTGAATAGAAAGAAACAACTTCAATTCATGTACCTAATATTCAATTATCAATATCCTTATAATTATAGTACCTGAAAATGCTCCAGAAAACGTCTCCTCAGCTCCATCAAGATTTAATGTTACATTTACCTGGTTACCTCCTTCAATTCCAAATGGCATCATCATACAATACAATCTAACTGTTGATAATATTAATACTGGTACTACTATAACTCATGTCGTTGATAGTACACAAGATCACGAAACTGTTGGAGATTTTAAACCTTATCAAAAATACAGTGCATCTTTATCTGCCGGTACAGTGGCTGGATATGGACCTGCTGCATATGTTTCTGGAAGAACTAAGCCTGATTGTCAGTGGAAGAAATGTCCTTGAAATTACTTACAATTCTTATTACTTTTAATAGTACCTGGAGCAGTGGCAACAATTAATTTAAATGTATTGAATATAAGTACTATACAAATCACATGGTCACCTGTAGCACAAGAAGAAAATAATGGTAATATTACACATTATATTGTGTCTGTTAGTTTATATGAAGGAAGAGAATTATATAATAGAAATATCAGCGTATCCAGTGACTACTTACAAGTGATAGTTAATGGATTGGGTGAGTGCTTTTCTCACATTTCTCTTGTAATAACTTACAATTCTTTTTAAAGCTGGAGAAATTCCTTATGGAGTAACTGTAAGAGCAGTCAATGATATTGGACAAGAAGGACAATCTAACACAACAGTGTTTTTCACAAGAGAAGAAAGTAAATATAATTAATTCTATCATTTTATATAAATATTGCAATTACTATATACATTACAGTTCCTCCTACTCCAACTAACATCAGTGTCTTAAGACTAAATGGTACTCATATGAATATTAGTTGGTCTCTCATACCAATCACTAAAGCTAGAGGATTCATTCAATCATACTTTATACTCTATCAAGAAAATGACAACAGGAAGAGACAAACATTAAGTGTATCTGTACCAGCTACTGATAGTAGTGTAGTTATAGGTGGACTAGATCCTGGTAAATCTTATAGTGTGCTTATATCAGCAAGTACTAATGCTGGTCAGGGAGCATTTACTAGTGAAGTAGTTGTTGAAGGTAAGCTGTTGTTATATGAGTAACTATGACTTTCAGTGCGATTCTTCTATTCAGAATCCATGAGTTCATTGTTTCAATTAAGAGCAGAACCTTTCACATCATGTGAAGAATGGACAGTAAGTAAAATTATTGTTTAGTATAATTATTAAATTATGAAGAATTTTCGTTTCTACAGATATCAATAGAAAATTCTATTAAGTCATTCATTCGTTCAGCAGTGGTTGATACTATACAAGATTATTGTGAATGTGGATTTCTGGACAGCTTCATTACTAATGAATCACTATTTTGTGATATACAAAATCCAACACAAGTTGTTTATCGAGCTAAGTGATTTAAATTTGGTTCTATTTCTTCTACTCAGTTAGTATCATGGATTGAAGATTGGGTATTAAATGGAGCTAGTGTAACAAGTGGTCCTATTCTAGTGACATTTGATCCAACATGCCCTGTACCTTTGAACAGTATTAATGACAGAATCTGTCAAATACCAGTGACAACACAATCCACTTCTTCAGTGGGAGTAATAGCAGGAAGTGCATTAGCTGTAGCATTTATTGTGTTGATATGTATTGTACTAATTATAATAGTAATATTGTACTTTCATCTCAAGTCAAAGAAAGAAAGGTATGAAATGATTCAGTATATATTATGATAATGATTCATGCTGCTACACATTTTACGTTTTGAATTTCATTCTCTGATTAAATTATTTTGAGGAGATGGTGTATTTCATTGTCTATTATCCTGCCATTAAATTATTCAAGCTTTAATACACAAAAAAAATTTTAAGCTTAGTTTTATTGTACAATGTAGTAAGCAATTTTTCCATTTTGTTAAACATGCTTCTAAATAAAAGATGTTAGATTGTATTATAGTATAACAGCTTATCAATATTCTATTTTGTATTTCAGGTTACACGTAACTGAAAATGATGAAAAAAAGTAAGTTCATAATTATTGTGTAACTGTTTAATAATACACACACAGTTCAGGGATTGTTAATATTGAACTGGAGAGTAACAAAGCATATGAAAAAGTTGAATTTCCACCAGATGAAACAGTGGACCATACATATGAATCACTGGAGAATTATGAAAATGTAGGAAGAGATGATGTACCACAGGAATTGAATGGTGATACATCTAACCAACCTGTAGCTAACGTTAACTGATACAGACAGTAGCTATATATACTTCTTGTTTACGTATTTGCATGTGTTTCTTTGAAACTAGTAGTTTGTGGTTTTGTGGATAAACATTATTGATTTTGTAGAAACAAAAATTGTAGTTTTACTCAACAGTGTGAATTCTGTTTTGCTTTGTGTTAATCATAGTTTTGATGTATTATAATTATTATTTTGTAAGTTTATAACTAATTATTAGTGACTTTTACAGTTGTTGAAATATAGTGGCTGTAATGTAATGTTAAGCTGAATGTGGAAGGGTTTTGTTGAAATCTAATTGATTACAGTTTGTGGTGGTTTCATGGTGATTGTGATAAAATGTCATTATGATTGTGACAGCCTCGTTTTACAATTGCAATCCCATATATAATGTGCCGTCATTATAAATCACTCGCCACCATTCAAACCTCTGGGTGGAGGGAGAGGTTTTCTTGTATTGTCCAAAAACAGTAGATTGTAAAAGCTAAAAGGTAATAATTGCAGTGGCAACAATTCATAATTTACACAAGTATATGTATGAATTTCACAATAACAATTTCTATATTCAATTCAGCATTCATATAGAGACTATTTGGAATTAAAATTAGCTAACACTTCGATTTCGCAATTAGTGTGATATTTTCCTGGTATAATTAATTATTTAGGAGGGGCATGGTCAATTATTCACACATATTACTATACTGATACACTTTCAGGTTAAAATTATCATTTAAAATAACTTAACTTAATTACTGACTGACAGACCTGACAATCAAGCTCATGGCCGGTGACCTACACAAATTGTGGTCTTGCTGGACCCCCAACCAGTCTGGACCCCCAACCTGTCTGGGCCCCAGACTTTACCCCCCTCCCTTCTCAGTGGATCTGTCCTAAGGTTTAGGTATTGTGTAAAATGATATTTATTTATTTCAAATATATACATAATTATAATATTATTACATGTACTTTCTGTTGTACCATATAGCAGTGAGACCTATGGGATGGTTCTGCATAGCATGGCAATTCATTAATACATGTATTCTAAATACATTAATATCTCTATCTTTTTGAGGTGTCAATATTTTGATATATCATTTAATAGGTACCCAAACTAATAGTGGATTTTGTTCATATTCATCAATACATCTGCTGTAGTTAGTGGTGTTAAAGGCACAATATACAACATATACGGTATGTATCTTGAACTATGTCCTAATGTTTGCTATAGTATAGATGGTTTAGTCATATCAATTCTTCTATAGTATTACAATTATGGTCACTATGAGATATAACTTTGCTCCTTTGATTTCATGCCAGCTCAAGAATCTTCATTCTTGGTAGATGAGTTTACATCTACTCAATATTATATATGCACATACTTCTTCCCAGAAAAAAATTTGCCTAAAACATTATAGCTATAGTGTTCCAAGTATAACGTTACATCAGTGCTAACATATTAATCAAGCATGGTAAGATGAGAAAGTATCGATAAAAACGAATAGTAATTATTTCGATTGATTATACATCTTGCTATTTTCTTCCCTTCTTTCTTCATTTCTTCAGTGTTAGCTATTATTCATATTAGTATTATTATTACTATTGCTGCATAATTAGTGTAATATCAAATTTCACAACATTAATGTACTGTACTCTAGCTAGGCTAAGGCAAATCCAAAGCCAATTAGAGTACAGAATGAGCAATACTTCACAAAATTAATTGTTACTGTTTCCTTTTATAATAATGGAGCCATTCGAGACCCAAGGGTGCATAGTGCCCAACAGCCAAATGCTTTAAACTGGATATTATCCCGAACATGAAGGATATAATTAATTTGTGTCATTTGATCACTTGAGGTCATAACTGTATGACGTCAAGGGCAAATAGATTACCCACACTATCAAAACTACTTAGTCGCTTAAAATTCATTAAACAAACCACAGGGATATAACTACAACCACCCTGATATAACTAAAACAGCCTTGCTTTATCTAGCTGTAGTGGTTTCTTTGATGTGTGTCCAAATAATGACACAATAATGTCAATTCACAAAATCTATTTTCTTTACATATATCCTATAGAAATAGGGGAATATTTACAGCAAAAGGATTGGCTTCATCTATATAAGTAATGCATTATTTTATAATAGTTATATAAGTTGACACAACAGGAAATGTGTTGACATAAGGTCTGTCTATAGATTATGTTCTATACAAAATATGTTTGTACTTTTCATCAAGTTGTGTATATACTTAATGCACTCATTAAAGTAAATACACAACATTATATTATGTAAATATAAGAGCACTCACCTATGATGACAATTCTCTTAAGTAAACTAGATAAAAGGCAAATACATCTTGTATAAAGGTACTATAATATCACTGACATAGATGTATAATTTAAAATAGTTGCTGAGAAACATTTATGACAAGCATAAAGCTAATAATTATTATTTCAAATGTGTAACTTTGTATATTACAAATCATCTCCACTACATAATTTCTTACAAAAGAATTCACCATTTATAGTATTAGTGCGATTATTTAAATATCACCTTTCTGATATTGAATCAAAACATGCATAGTATTACATGTACAATCAGGTTAGCATTAATAATAATTATTATTAGTCCAGAAATCCAAGATCTTACAATTCACGAATTAGAATTTTGACATACTAGTAAACATTTTAGGGTGTTTGATGACAACTTGAGTAAACATTATTACCAATTTGCCCTAAATAAAATTTAGAAGGAACAAAAAAAATTAATAATAATAATACTAGAGAAGTACAAAAAAGTGAAGATAATATCTTCAAAAAGGAGTATCACTGTTCACAATGTTTCGTGTGTGTGTGTGTATGTATATGCACTGAAGACTGTTGCTATGTATATACTAATATAATGTGTTGTATATAAGTAATAAGACTAATCTTCAATTGAGAATGTCCGTATTTAATGCAGAAAACTGAGGATATCACTCAATATGGAATATATTCAGATCAGTAGAACTATTATTATTAAATTGTGTGACGACTATATTTCTGTTTTTTGACAGCGTTGACTGCTGGATTTTTAGCATTGGAGTAGAAGTATTTCCATAATGAGTGTAACAGTTTTTGTAATACATCCTACATTAATTGATTGTTATAATAATGTAAACACAGGAAGTAATGTAATTGTCTATTTAAAAGTAAAATTTACCTATAATCTGTACTCCATTTTTTTGAAGCATTTTTCTAACAAATGAAGGAGATCTTTGTGGCTTTTCTTCTCTGCATTCTTTGTCAAACATCAGTTGCAGTATCATCTAGTAAGTCATTCTACATTGTAACACACATATATATCTAATATTGTGTTGACTGTGAAAGATATATTTGATACATATTATTATATTATGATTGTGGTGACTCGTTAGTCTTAGACCTGTATTTATTATTTTTGTATTCATTTAGGCACAAATATAGTAAATGTGCAAGTCCAACCACAAGAGTTAATATATAATACTGATGGAATAATTAACTGCTTCATTTTACTGGATGCTGCCTTTGCTCCAGACACTTCAGACATAATGGTGTCGTGGTATCACAATAATAAACTGTTAAACAGGTCTATAGATTTACAACAAATTAATGATACATACATTAAAAGCAGTATAACAATCAACAATATTCAACTGGATGATGCTGGAGACTACACTTGCAGAGCATCAATTGGAAATGATAGTTCTGTGATGGAAGATACACAATCTGTTTGTGTTGGTAAGTTCACTACCTCTTTCTAATAATTGCTCCAATTATTCTAATCTGAAAGGTGTGTTCTCTATTGACACATTCTCACATACTAACCTAATGGTTGGATCAAGAGCTGAAATACATTGTGGAAATGTATCGGGAGTGAATTACACATGGAGAGGACTTACCAATGAAATATCTAATGATCCACTCATTATACAATCTGTCTCTGTTTCTGATAACAAATCCACTTACACATGTATAGCTAATATACCTTCAAACCTAATGGATTGTCAGACTAAAGAAGAAAGCGTTGTTATAGATGTCATTGGTAAGTATGAGTATGTATGAATGAATTTTCACTCTTGATAGTTCTATTTCGAATGCATCGTTTCTGTACTAAACGTTTTCACCAATATTTCAACTAGTAGGCCATTCAATTAAAAAAAGAAACAATTATCAACTATTGTTTTAAAAAGGAAGCTTTATAGAATTGGGTGTAAAACAAAATTATAATTTACCATTATGGATTCTTAAAAAAACACCATTATTTTTCACAGTGGCAGTTGAGACAGCATATTGAGTGTTTGTAAACCAATCTATCACATTTAACAAGCCGAATATTTTGTTAAAAGCATGCTTTATAGTCACATTTGAACTATAGTTACATGTGTATAAGATTTCTGTTCCTTTCCAGAAACAAATGTAGTAAATGTGCAAGTCCAACCACAAGAGTTAATGTATAATACTAATGGAATAATTAACTGCTTCATCTTACTGGATGCTGCCATTGGTCCCAACACATCAGATGTAATGGTGTTGTGGTATCACAATGATGATCCATTAGATAGTCCAATGGATTTACAACAAATTAATGATACATACATTAATGGCAGTATAACAATCAACAATATTCAACTGGATGATGCTGGAGACTATACTTGCAATGCATCAATTGGAAATGATGGTTCTGTGATGGAGGATACACAATCTGTTTGTGTTGGTAAGTTCAATATCGCTTTCTAATAATTGCTCCAATTATTCTAATCTAAAAGGTGTCTTCTCTATTGACACATCCACATATACTAACCTAATGGTTGGATCAAGAGCTGAAATACAGTGTGGAAATGTACCAGGAGTGAATTATACATGGAGAGGACCTACTAATGAAATATCTACTGATCCACTTATTATATCACCTGTTTCTGTTTCTGATGATGAATCCACTTACAAATGTATAGCTAATATACCATCAAACATAATGTATTGTCAGACTGAAGAAGAAAGCATTGTTGTAAATGTGATTGGTAAGTATGAGGTTGTAAAATGTATGAATGAATTTTTGCTCTTGATGGTTTTATATTCAATGCATCGTTGCTTTACTAAATATCTTTTTTTCACAAATATTTCAAGCCATTTAGTTGAAAAAGAAAGCAATCATCTTATATTGTTTGAAAATGGAAGCTTAATAGAAGTTTTAAGAATTGGGTATATATTAATAATTTACCATTTAAAAAACACCATCATTTGTTATAGTGGCAACTGAGACAGCATATTGACTGTTTGTAAACCAATTTATCACATTTAACAAGCCGAACATTTTGTTAAAGCATGCTTTATAATCACATTTGAACTATAGTTACATGTGTATAAGATTTCTGTTCCTTTCCAGAAACAAATGTAGTAAATGTGCAAGTCCAACCACAAGAGTTAATGTATAATACTGATGGAATAATGAACTGCTTCATTTTACTGGATGCTGCTATTGGTGCAAACACATCAGATGTAATGGTGTTGTGGTATCACAATAATGATCCATTAGATAGTAAAATGGATTTACAACAAATTAGTGATACATACATTGAAAGCAAAATAACAATCAACAATATTCAACTGGAAGATGCTGGAAACTACACTTGCAGTGCATCAATTGGAAATGTTAATTATGTGATGGATACACAATCTGTTTGTGTTGGTAAGTTCAATACCTCTTTCTAATAATTGCTCCATTTATTCTAATCTGAAAGGTGTCTTCTCAATTGACACGTCCTCATATACTAAGCTAATGGTTGGATCAAGAGCTGACATACAGTGTGGAAATGTACCAAGCGTGAATTATACATGGCAAGGACCCAATAATGAAATATCTAAAGATCCACTCATTATACAATCTGTTTCTGTTTCTGATAATGAATCCACTTACAAATGTATAGCTAATATACCATCAAACCTAATGAATTGTCAGACAGAGGAAGAAAGCATTGTTGTAAATGTCATTGGTAAGTATAAAGCTGTAAATTGCAGCATAGTTGTAGTAATAATTCTAAAAAATATACACAAGTTTAATTTCGTGTATATTTATAATTTATGCATTCCAAGATGGAATCACTGTATATTTAGCGATATATTTTAGCTCACTATCAGCGGCTATTGATATAGCCTTCATGGTCAACTAGATTATTTTGTTAAAGATTTTTGTATATTGATAGCATACTTTATGTTTATTTTCTTTTTAGTGTAGTTGTTATTATTATTTTATTTAGACACTTTTGTTGAAAATGTGACTATAACAACAACTACTATAATTGCTGGAAATCATGACACAATTATTTGTGAAGTATATTTAAGTGCTGAAATTGGGCCAGATACTTCTTCACTCTCAGTGGAATGGTATCATAATGGCATAAATGTGAACTCACATTACAGCATATCAAAATTAAAGGTCATGTCTGAAATAACTTTTACAAAAGTTGACTCTAGCAATGCTGGTACATACACATGTAGTGGTACAATAAGAGGAGGTGACACAAAGAACTATACTAAAGATATATGTGTTAACTGTAAGTATTTAAAGCTCACATGTTCAGATGTAATTGTTACATTCCAAAGAAAATTGTTATAATATCAAATGTATTGGTTAGTACAGTTATTGGTCATTCATGTTGTTATTACTGCATGATAACATACTTGTACTAATTATCATGTCATATCTCATATTAGATGCACAAAGAAGGTTTTGAAACCTACAAAGATTTAATTTAAATATTTATTCTGCTTCTTTGTATATCTATTACACAGGATAAGTAAATTACAATTGCGGATTATAATTAGTACAAGTACATGTATATCACCATGCAGTCATAACAACCTACATGACCAATTAAACTACATACTAACCAATAAATTAGTTATTTTAAAAATTTATTTTTGCAGTGTGATTTAATTATTATAGATCCAAAACTACTTGTTGATCCTTATACTAACCTGATACTTGGGTCTAATACAATTATTAACTGTAGAGCAATGGATTCAATACTATCTGATATTTCAGTGTACTGGATTGATTCAAATAACACAGAAAAGCAGAATCCATTATATTTATCACCAGTAGCTCTCAGTGATAATAATACCATATATACCTGTTTCATCAGTATTCATCACAATCCGAATAGTTGTATTCCACAGAATCACACTATTGAAATTACAATAAAAGGTAATGAATAAAAGTGTTCATTAATGATTGTTCAATTTGTCTTTCTTCAGATACATTTGTTGAAGAGATAACAATATTTCCAACAAACTTTATTATTGGAACACCTGGAATACTTATGTGTGGAATAGTGTTAAATGCAGAAATTGGTCCAGATGTATCATCACTATTAGTGGAGTGGTATCATAATAACAACAGTATTAGTAACACAAAATTAGGTTACACTGTTTCATCATTGACCAAAATGTTAGCTAAAGAATTCAGTAGTACACTTAACATATCACAAGTCGAGTCTAGTCATTCAGGAAATTACACATGTGTTACAAGGATTGGAGAAGAAAATCAAAAGAAGTCATCAGAAGATATATGTGTTAATTGTACGTAATATTAAATATATTTGCCTTAGTATCATTTTGTTTCTGCACATTTAGATCAACAACCTATTGTTTCATCATCAAGGTACACTGGATTAACACTTGGAGATAGTGTGAACATTTTATGTACTTCACAAGAGCTTAAAGAATCTGGAGCTACAGTTACCTGGATTGATCCTAATAACCACACATTTCATAATCCATTAATGTTATCACCAGTATCTGTAAGTCATAATAATACCAGATATACATGTAATGTTAGAATTCATGATAACCCAAGTTCATGTGAAAATAATACACAAGATATCAATATCACCATCAAAGGTTAGATGAAGTAGTGTAAATGTAATAATATTAGTATCAATACTATCACAGATACATATGTGACACAAGTAATAATTACTCCTGCTATGAGCACTGAACCAAACAATTTACTTGTTGGTCAACTAGCTACTGTAAACTGTAATACTGATCTCAATACTGATATTGGTTCTGATAGGTCATCTCTTCATAAAGAATGGTATCACAATAATGAAATCATTACTACACATGTAGCACAACGTGGCAATAAGCTACAACTTCAACTAAAGAAAGTAAAAACATCGTTTGCTGGGTACTATGAATGTTTGGCATGGATTGATGATAATACTCTGAGAAATAAATCTTATAATATTCTCTTATTAGTTAACTGTGAGTGGATATCTAGTAGTAAATGTTTTAAGTTGACAAGTTCTGTCAAAAACTGTCATTCTATGTAGTTATATGGAAAATGCATGCATGGGGACCACCCTTATTTTTCCCTTAATCTGTTATGGGAAAATAATGGTGGTCCCCTATTCATGCCTACTCCTTATATGGAATATGCATGGATGGGGGACCGCCCCTTAACAGACTCTTAATACTGACAAGTACATGATAATACAGGTCATGATCAACAGTGATCATTTAATACTGATATATAACCAGTATATTCTACTTTGAGCTTTTAACCTTAGAGGACTGATGTCACATATATGTGACATTTCACCCCTACGTGGTTCGCCGTCTGTTCCTAGCTACACGAAGCTGTCCAAATGGTTGTAATTGGCGTCAGGCACGCTCTGATGAATTTGGCTAAAAAAGTTGATGGTTTTTCGGCCCGCCTTTGGCCTAAATAACAATCATGGGGGGAATTTTAAAGGGGGGTGTCCCCCCGTGAATGCGGGGGTTCAAAGGGGGCGCAGCCCCCTTGCTGCTGACGAATTTTGCATTTTTTGACCCCGCCCATGCACTCTGGTGGGTACCTGAGGCATTTTCCTTGCTCTGAAACCTGAAATCGTGGGTGTAGCTGGTGCTAACATGCAGTGGGGTCATTTTGTTAGCCCCAGTTCCAGTCAAAAGAGGGAGAGCACTGCATTTGATTTGATCCTACGAAGCGCTTGGGGACTTTCGAGTCCCGGTAAGCAAGTTGGTGGAAGTGGTACTCCGTGTCGGAAAAGGAGCCAAGTTTGGGGTAGAGAAAGTGAACGGTGGCCACATTATATGCAATAGAGTCGCCAGTGTTGGAAATGGGAAGAATTTTGAAAAACAGGCTCAGTCCTCTAAGGGTTAATGTCTCCACTTTTAATGGACATGTTACATTTCTTACATAACACATTTTCATAGTCATGTAGTAGTGGTGTATACCTAGATAGATATTATCTTGCTATAATTATTATCATAATTATCATGATGACAGCTTCACAATTAAAACCACTCTATACATGTTTTGTGTACTACATTGTATACACTCTATAGTAATAGTGTATAATGCACACAAAAATGTAATTGTTGAGATTTTAACTGTGGAAATTAAATCTGGATGGCTCAGAAATCTTCTCCTAAGGGTGCAATGTCTCATGAAACCACTAATATAATAAATGCACTAACAGTGCAGTACCCTCCCCACAAGTGTGAAGTGTAATTGCAATTAGAAAACAATTGCAGATGATATAATTATTAATATATAAAAATAGATCTATTATTTTTATAGTATATATGGTAGAACTTCCATTCCATAAGTCCTAGTAAAAAAGCAAATATAAATAGTTTTGAGGCTAGAAAGGGCAGTCTGAAACCTAAGAGCCAGTTGTCAATTTTGTTAGCAGCCACTGAGCCACTACCTTGATTGTACTTGATTTCAAGCAGTGCGTCTACAGCGATAACCCTTAAATAAGATGAGTTAAGTTTCCATGAACTCTTTTGCTATGAGAAGTCTTCTGAAAGTGGTGAAACGCAATCATGAGTTGTTGTTTATAAATGAAAACGTTTAGAAATAAATAGCTTGTCTTTTATTTTCATTCTTGTATAACTATTTTCAAGCCCGTTGGTAGCTTGATTGAAGTTCCAATGTTGTTAGT
The DNA here is from genome assembly GCA_947044365.1 of Petrosia ficiformis. Lineage (NCBI taxonomy): Eukaryota > Metazoa > Porifera > Demospongiae > Haplosclerida > Petrosiidae > Petrosia > Petrosia ficiformis. The sequence goes on along the minus strand of OX345645.1, from coordinate 3,057,054 downwards.
TGTCCAGAAATTTTGTATTACTTAATACACACACAAATTGACAGAACATATGTTAGAATTACATAATAATAATTTTATTAAATTATTCCACTGTTTTTATTTACAGTACCCACTCCTCTTGTTACTATTGATTCTCAAAATCTTCAAGTTTACAATACTTCTACTAGTCTAGATCTCACATGTAGTGGAAGTATATCTTCTTCTGAGTCTCCTTATGTAGATGTATTTACAAGTGCAGTATTTGAATGGAGATATATTAGAGGAGAGAGTGAGTTTTCTGAGATATTTCTAACTTCTCAGAATCATTTGAAAAGCTACACATCATCATTATCACTTCATAATTTCAATTTATCATCTGCTGGAGAGTATACATGTGATGTGTATCTGTATAGTAATTTCTCATTTGTCAAGAACAGTACACATGAATCAAATAAAACCGCTGTTAGGATTAAAGGTAAATGTATGTATATTTATGATATGATGGTTTACTTCTGACTGATTTTTTAGTTCCCACTCCTGATATTATTCTCAACACTACTGGTACTCTCTATGATGTTGGAACTCAGATGAACATAAGTTGTAAAATAATATTAAGAAGAGAGAATATAGATGTAAATACAATGGCCACTATTAAATTGTATAACAAGGACATGTTCAAAGAAACAAGAATGATTCCAGTAATTATAAAGGGAGAGAATCTTACTTATCGTGCTGACTTCCATTTCAGCGAAATCAAATTATCAGATTCAGGAATATATAAATGTGAAGGTTTTGTTGATGATGATATTAATTCATCCTTTATCAATGCAAGTGATGTTGTTGAGGACTATATAACAATAAATGTAAAAAGTGAGTGTATTACGTTATCACAAATTCGTACCTATATTTATTCTAACTATGTAAATCATATATTTAACCCTTAGAGGACTGAGCTTAAGCTTGCTTTTCAAAATTCTTACCATTTTCAACACTGGCATCTCTGCTGCATATGTTTTGGCCACTGTTCACTTACTCTATCCCAAACTTGGCTCCTTTCTGACATGGAGTACTACTTCTTCCAACTTGCTTACCGGAACTCGAAAGTCCTGGTAATCGCTTTGTAGTACTAATTCAAATGCAGTGTTCTCCCTCTTTTGAGTGCAACTGGGGCAAACAAAATGACCCCACTGCATGTTGGCACCACCTACACCCACGATATCGGGTATCACAGCAAGGAAAATGTCTCGCTACCCACCAGATTGTGTGGGTCACTGAATCCCCAATTTGCATTGGCTTACCCCTGATGCCAATTGCAAACACTTGGAGTGCATCATAATGCTAGGAACACACTCCGAACTGCATAGAGGTCAAATGTCACATATATGTGACATCAGTTCTCTAAGGGTTAAGTTTTAAGATGTACACTTTTTCGGGAATTATGTAGAGAGAAGCATGCATTTATATTTATGTATGTATCTATAAATATAAATATAAGTAAGTATATAAACATAATTATAAATAAATATGTTATATATATGAATAAAACTAACCATGGTGTTTAATTATTATTCTTTACATCAATTGTTAGTACCTACACCTGAAATTAATCTCAACACTAGTGATGTCTACTATGTTGCTGGAGCTTCACTTGTTTTAAGATGTCAGCTGATGCTGTTGTCTAGGAACATTGATGATGATACAGTAGCAGATTTTCAACTGAAGAGTAACATTGATAATAGAGTTCTGTTTAATAATAGGAGTATGCCAGAAGTCATAAGGACAATGAACGTCAATTACAGAGCCTTTTTTAATTTCAATATTCTAAAATTGTCGGATGCAGGAGAATATACATGTACAGGATACATCAATAATGATGTGAATTCACCATATATCATACAGAGCAATGAGACAATAGATTCTGGAATTGTGTTTGTGAAAAGTACGTAAAAGAAAAATTAATTAGCTTTCAATTTCAATATTAATATGAAATCACTAGTTGCCTCTTTCTTTGTTAGTTTTTTGATTCTTATACCCTGTGAGTGCATGTAACAAAGGCAATGGAGTTAGCCAATTACTTCTGTGTTCCTTCATTACAGTGTAATCATGTAGTATTATCTGCACAGCATGAGTGTTGAAGTGTTTTTATTTTGGAAACTAAACTTTAGGTTCTTTTAGTGTTTGTCTTTTCATTACCAATGCTAGGTATCAGCGTAAATTAATAAAAACTAATACCATAGATATAATAAACTTTATTTTAAATTATTGAGAGAAGAGAAGAATACACAGATAGCTTGTTTGTATCAGTCACTGTATATTTATATATATATATATATTATATATATATATACTCACATTGCTCACTGATTGCTATCAGGTGATTAACTGATGATTACGTTTTAACGATGTATCCAAATTATACCAATAAAGTAATTTTAACACATTGTTTGAGAAGTAGATAGTTTTCATGAAAGACATTGGAAGGTTTATGTAATAATTCAGAATATTTCTGTTTATTAATGATTATGTATATCTTTCTATATATTCCTTATCATTTATTAGTGCCTACACCTGAAATATTGAATCTCAACACTAGTGATGTCTACTTCATTGCTGGAAATTCACTTGTTCTAAGCTGTCAATTGATTGTTTTGTCTGAGAACATTGATATTGACACAGTAGCAGTTTTTGAACTGAAGAATATAGATCAAGATGTGGTTCTGACTAGTAGTATGAGTGATCCTGAATTCATGAATGAAACAAAATTCAGTTACACTGCCTTTTTTAATTTCCCAGCTGTCAACCTATCAGCTGCAGGACAATACACATGTACAGGTATCATTGATGATGCTATGAATTCATCATTTATCATACAGAGCAATGAAACAGTAGATTCTGGAAGTGTATATATTAAAGGTAAGTGGATAATTGTATATTAATTAGTTAAAAACAGTTTCAGAATAAATTAACAATTATTAGTTTCCTTAATTCCTTGATAATTTTGTTGTTGTTGAATATTTCATTGAAAAGAGAGAATATGCACATAGCTGTAAGAGTATGTTATTGAAACATGCAATGTTTAGTTGTCATATCCGTAACATTATTTTAAACTAATTGCAAACACTTGGAGTGCATCATAATGCTAGGAACACACTCTGAACTGCATAGAGGTCAAATGTCACATATATGTGACATCAGTTCTCTAAGGGTTAAGTTTTAAGATGTACACTTTTTCGGGAATTATTTAGAGAGAAGCATGCATTTATATGTATGTATGTATCTATAAATATAAATATAAGTATATAAACATGTAAATAAAATGATGTTTAGACAGCAGGTTTAAAGATAGTTAACAGTTGGGGGAGGGGCTGCTCCTTTCACCGCATGCACGCATGTGCACAGGACCAAGCAACTGCCTCGTGCAAGTAAAGATTATCGAGTCTACTCTCTCCATTCACCAGCTTTCCCTTTCTAAAGCATGCCAAAGACGGTGAGAAAGATACGAGGCCGAGGCCCAAGGACTTCAGTCACCCGCAGGTCACCTCGGGTGGCATCGCTCAACAGCCCTCCAGTGCCAACCACATCTGAGGCCCCAACAACCAAGTTAACTAACCCAGCAGGGACGCTCTCTCTGTCGTCGCTGTCCCTTGATCAGTTCCTCGCCGCCATCAGATCGGAGGTCCGCCAGGAGCTGGACTCTCGGGCTCTCCAACCCTCACCCCAAGATCAGGGAGTACCATCCTCCAGTCAACCCTCGCTACAAGTACAGGGAACATCATCCTCAGGTATGCCATTGAGTTAATTATAGGTGGGCTGGGGGATCCCCAACAGTGTCTCCAGTTGACGAAAGCATTACTTCTACAAAATCCCTAGATTTTTGTTGTTGTTCAATTGCATTCCCTGGTCCCTAGACTGATATTGAAGCCTCTATGTCACACCCAAACCCTGCCTCCCATCTCATCTTTCTGCAGGTTCCCAACAGGGCTACCATTGTTAGCTCCAACCCAGGCCGGCCTAATCCTCTCACCAGCTGTGGAACCAGTCCCGCACAAGCTTGTGCAGCGAATTCAGGCAGGACAATTTGTCGAGATGCGGGACCTCCTGGGAGATAACATTGCACTCCTACAACAGTTGGATTCTGTTCAAGGCCCCTTCCAGTCATTTTCTGGGGGGCCTAAACCTCACCTCCGAGAAATTACTTTATTGTCTTCCTGGCTGCATTGTTTTTTGGCCTATACAGCCATCAGGACAACTGATCAGGCTACCCGCGACCAACTGACTTATGCCCGGCTCCTCATCCAGGAATCCCTGCAACATGGTGGCAATGGGTGGCTTGACTACGACCGTGTCTTTCGTCAGCAGGTGGCTATCAACCCTTCTCTTCCCTGGAATACTCTCCACCCTGGCCTCCACTCGTCAACCATCCTTGGTCAGAGGTCAGGGACAGGGTCATTCTGCACTCTCTGCATGGGGTCGGATCACACTCCGAGTCAGTGTGCCTTGCAGTCACTCCAGAAACCCACATCACCGCCACAACCATCCGGGACTGGACCAGTCAGACCACGCCAGTCCCATCCAGCTCGAAGACCAGAGTCACTGCAGTACATTTGTGTCTCCTGGAACAAAGGGGCATGTGTCTACCCCGGAACATGCACCTATAAACACGTATGTGCTACCTGCCAACTCCGACATAGAGCGAGGGACTGCCTGGATACCCCTGAGGGGTCGCCATATAAGCCTGCAGGGAGGAAGCCTAAGCCGTTGTTCCCTAAACCTGGAGATTCAGGAGCCCAGCCATAGACCAGCATTGCACTACTCCCATCAATGTGGACTTACTGATATCGTACCTGTCATCCTACCCTGATCAGACATTTGCATCGTACATCTGTACAGGTCTATCCAATGGCTTCCACATTGGATTCGACTGCTCATCTATACGACTGCAGTCAGCCTCACGCAACCACCCATCTTCCCTTGCAAACCCATCTGCGGTCGAGAACCACATTGCCATAGAGGTGTAAGCTGGACGACTGGTGGGCCCAATAGCTGATCCTCTCATCCCACTCGTCCACGTGAGCCCACTTGGCCTGGTGCCGAAGTCACACCAAATCGACCGGTGGAGGATGATTGTAGACCTGTCATTTCCCCACGGTAACAGTGTCAACGATGGCATCCCACCAGAGCTGTGCTCTCTGGCTTATGCATCAGTAGATGATGCAGTCGAGCATATTCTACAGTTAGGACGCTCCACACAGTTGGTCAAGATGGACTTGAAAGATGCTTATTGAATGGTTCCTATCCATCCCCACGATCAGTCTCTGCTAGGAATTTCATGGCAAGGCAGGACGTACATCGATCGGGCCCTCCCGTTCGGCCTCCAGTCTGCGCCCAAGCTATTCTCTGCTGTTGCTGATGCAATCGCATGGGTGCTCCATTGCCAGGGGGTCTGCTACCAACTCCACTACCTTGATGACTTTTTATTTTTGGGGGCCCCTGCCACATCTGAGGCAAATGCGACACTCTCACTGGTCACCAATGTTTTTCAACACCTGGGCGTCCCACTGGCCACTTATAAAACTGAGGGCCCAGCAACTTGTGTGACATTCCTTGGTATCTTGATCGATACACAGGCGTATGAGTTGAGGTTGCCCACAGACAAACTCAACCGGCTACAGGCACTGCTGGACAGGTGGCTTCCTAGAAGGTCTTGCACTAAAAAAGACTTGGAATCCCTCATCGGCCATCTATCACATGCAGCTACAGTTGTTAGGCCAGGCAGGACATTCTTAAGGCAGTTTTTTTACACTACTGACCACGGTCAATGCCCCACATCATTTCATTCACCTGAATGCTTTGGCCAGAGCCGACCTACAGTGGTGAAGGTGCTTCCTACAGGATTGGAATGGCACATCACTGCTCCCACTGCCATCTCCTTCAGTCCATGTATATTCAGACGCATCTGGATCATGGGGTTGTGGGGCCCTGGTCCAGGGGATAGGGTGGTTCCAACTGCAGTGGCCCCCAGAGTGGAGCACAATCGACATTTCTGTCAAGGAGCTGGTGCCAGTGGTGCTGTCAGCTGCTCTGTGGGGCCACACTTGGCGGGGCTTGCACGTTCGTTTTCATTCAGACAATATGGCAGTACTGCCATATTATCAGTACTGCACCTCATGAGGTGCTTCTTTTTTTACTTGGCCCATTTTAACTTTCAGCACTCGGCGGAACATGTACCGGGCGTTCTCAATACTGCAGCAGACGCAATTTCCCACAATAACTTACCTCATTTGTCCTCTCTTCTCCCACAGACCCCACAGACCAGGATCCCACAGTCCTGTTGGTGAAACAGACACCCAATTGGGGCTCTCGGGCCTGGATAGGGCTATTTCAGTGTTCTTTGCTCGAGGCATCTCCTCAGCCACCATCACGGCATATAGGTCAGGTCAACGCCGCTACCTAAATTTCTGCACTCAGTTCAACCTCCAACCCATTCCCTTGCAGGAAGGGACCCTATGTCGGTTTGTGGCATACTTGGCGTGTAGTTCCCTATCTTACCAATCTATTCGGCTATATTTGAGTGCAATCCGGTTTCTGCAAATTTCCTATGGCTTTCCTGATCCTTCTGTATCGTCAGTCCCCCGCTTGGAATATGTCCTCAAGGGTATAAGGAGAGGCTTACCTGCCCATTCCAGACCGAAGCGCCTTCCCATCACCCCATATATCCTACGCATCATTCACAGAGTGTGGTCACAGGATCCCATGGACCACGACAAGGTGATGTTATGGGCAGCGTGTTGTCTGGCCTTTTTCGGGTTCCTGAGATGTGGAGAGTTCACTTGCCCATGTTTGGGAGCTTATTCTCCTACCATGCTGTCTCCCACTGATATCCAGGTGGACTCGCATGTGAACCCCCAATATTTGGCAGTACATCTCCGACAGAGCAAAATGGATCCTTTTGGGGCTGGGGTCACCTTGTACCTGGGCAGAACTGGGGAAGTGCTGTGTCTAGTGACTTCAGTGTTGGCATACCTGGCCATTCGCCAAGCAACCCCTGGCCCGCTGTTTATATTTAGGGACGGCACACCACTGTCCCGCACTCACTTCGTCACAGCAGTCCGGCAGGTGCTGCAGGTCGCAGGGGTTGACACCTCTTTGTACACTGGCCACAGCTTCAGGATCGGGGCAGCTACAACGGCTGCAGGAGTTGGCTTGAGTGACTCCCTCATTAAGACACTAGGCAGGTGGAAATCAGCAGCCTATGCCACATACATTAGAACCTCGAGAGAGTGCCTCATGTCCATTCCATCAGTGCTCGCCGGGTGGCAGCAGTGAGTATGCACACATAAATGTCTCATGATTGGCTCACGACCAAATAAAGTCCCCTGGTCCCAGACACAATTATAATAAGGATACTAACCTTTGTGTTCAGAAATGTCCTATGTTTATGTTTATGTTTATGTTGGGTAGAGTGGTTCTCATAGGTACACAAATTAGTACAGGTATATCTATGGGTGTACGTCCTGATTGGGGAGTGTAGTGCATGAATGCACTACTGGAGGATGTCGGGTGCCGACATACACTCCCCTATCTAAATGTAGGTGTGGGCTAGCTGGGTATGCCATTATTGGACATGGCTAGGGGGGTGTGACTGAGTAAGGTCATGCTACCTCTGAGTTTAGCAGCATGGTACCCTCATCCTAGTGATGCTAATTTGCTAGGGGTACCGACTCTGCTGGTCCAAGCACGGTACCCTCATCCTAGCGATGCTAAAGTGGCTAGGGGTACTCAAAAACATGCTTCGCTGTGCTACATACATGTAATAGTCAATGACATAGGGGAGTGGCCCTTGCGATATTACCAACCTCTTTTTCCGGTTATGTGTTGTAACCGGAGAAGTCAGCTTAGCTTATTGTATATCTGATTCCCCAAATGTTAATATGTTATATATATGAATAAAACTAACTATGGTGTTTAATTATTATTCTTTACATCAATTGTTAGTACCTACACCTAAAATTAATCTCAACACTAGTGATGTCTACTATATTGCTGGAACTTCACTTGTTTTAAGATGTCAGCTGATGCTGTTGTCTGGGAACATTGATAATGATACAGTAGCAGATTTTCAACTGAAGAGTAACATTGATAATAGAGTTCTGTTTAATAATAGGAGTATGCCAGAAGTCATAAGGACAATGAAAGTCAATTACAGAGCCTTTTTTAATTTCAATATTCTAAAATTGTCGGATGCAGGAGAATATACGTGTACAGGATACATCAATAATGATGTGAATTCATCATATATCATACAGAGCAATGAGATGATAGATTCTGGAATTGTGTTTGTGAAAAGTACGTAAGTGAATAATTTCAGTTTCAATATTAATTTATATATATATATATATATAATAATTACATATTATCTGTTACACTGTGTATATTATGTATAATTATGATACTAACAATACTGAAATCCATGAATCACTGTGTAATATATTTAAAAAATCATTAATCATCAATTTATTAATGGTTTCTTTACCAGTCAAATTCTTTGTGTTTCATTTACCACATTGTGTGGTTGGTTACCTTAATAATGAAAGTACAGAAAAATCACTATAATATAGTACATAAATGTATGCATGTTTATTACTTGTTTATTATTCGTAATTGGAAAACTGATGTCATATGTATCCAAGTTATTACCACTCATGAAGGTAGCTATTTAGCTAATGAAATGGTTTGATAAAAATAAAGACTGGTGAGGAACCATAAATATTATCAGATGATGATAATATCTACAATGTATGTATTGTATTATGTAAACCATTTACTTCTCATTGCTTAGTTCCCACTCCTGTCATCATTCTCAACACTACTGGTGCTCACTATAATGTTGGAACTCTCTTCATGTTGAGTTGTAAAATAATATTAAAAAGAGAGAATATTGATGTAAATACAATGGCCACTATTAAATTGTATTACAAGGATATCTTAAGAGAAACAAGAATGATTCCAGTAGTTACAGAGAGAGAAAATCTTACTTATCATGCTGACTTCCATTTCAGTAATATCAAATTATCTGATTCAGGAATATATAAATGTGAAGGTTTTGTTGATGATGATATTAATTCATCCTTTATCATTCCAAATGATGTTATTGAGGACTATGTAACAATAAATGTGAAAAGTGAGTGTCACATGTCACAGATTAAAATTTAATGTAATTTATATCATATAAATTTAAAATGTACACCTTACTTCTTACTTTTGGGAATTATGTAGAGAGAAGGCATGTATGCATATTAATTTTGTGTATGAATGAATATATTTTATATCTATCTATCTATATATGTCTGTTTGTCTGTTAGCTTGGTTAATAATCCATTCTCCTGTTCTCTGCCTCTTCAGTTCCTCCTCCAATGGTAACCATTTCTCCAGAATTTGTTAATGTTTCTTATAACTCAACAATGACTCTCACTTGTGAGGTTCAATCCCTGACTACACCTAATGTCACTTGGACAAGTAACACAAATGTGACTCTTCCTTCCACTTCACTTGTTAGTAGTAATGATATTCATACCAGTATTCTAACACTGGAACAAGTGACACTGGATTATATCAGAGAATATACTTGTACTGCAGTAAATGAGGGAGGAGAGATGAGTGATGTGATAAATATTAATGTATATGGTAAGGCATTTATCCACCTTTGTCTGTGTATCAATCTGTCTTGTTTGGTTATTTATATTAATAATCTGTCCTACTATATGTCTCTCTCTCTCTCTCTCTCTCTCTCTCTCTCTCTCACTCTCTCTCTCTCTCTCTCTCTCTCTCTCTTTCTCTCTCTCTCTAGTTCCTCTTCCAGTGGTAACCATTTCTCCTGGGTTTGTTAACGTTTCTTATGACTCGTCAGTAATTCTCACTTGTAAGGTCCAATCCCTGAACACACCCACTGTTAGCTGGACAAGCAACACAGTAATGACTTTTCCTTTACCTTCACTTGTTAGCAGTAATGATATTTATACCAGTATTCTAACACTGGAACGATTGACACTGGAATATATCGGAGAATATAGTTGTACTGCAGTAAATGAGGGAGGAGAAATAAGAGATATGATAAATGTTAATGTATATGGTAAGAAAATGATGCATCTATTCACCTTTATGATTATTTTGATCTGAAAGTTAAAATATGTCATTTCATGTGGGTCGTAGTAAACCAAGAACTCAAATATTCATTAATAAGCAAGAATAATTGACCACGCCCTTGATGAATAATTAATTTTGTGCACCTTTATATAGGGTCCCTAATTGAATTTTTACTCTGGGCCCAATCTGCTCTCATTGGTGAATGGTGGCCCTGCCTATAATGTTTTTTTTTTGTTTGCAACAAATTATTTATATTGACACATTAATTCTCTTCTTCTCTCTTTCTAGTTCCTATTCCAACAGTAAACATTTCTACTGGATCTGTTACTATTTTTTTCGGTTCATCACAAAGTCTCACTTGTGAGGTACAATCCCTGACTACACCCACTGTTACTTGGACAAGTAACACAAATGTGACTCTTTCTTCACCTTCACTTGTTAGTAATAAATACATTCATACCAGTACTCTAACACTGGAACAAGTGACACCAGAATATACTGGAGAATATACTTGTACTGCAGTAAATGAGGGAGGAGAGAAAAGGGATACGATAAGTATTACTTTGTATAGTAAGGAAATGAGTGTATCTATCCACCTGTCGTCTACCTGTTATTACGTTTCTCAATTATAATGGTTATATTGACACATTTGGATCTTTTCTCTCTTTCCAGTTCCTTTTCTATTTTATCCTGGAAAGAGAGAAGAGTGTCTGTTGGAAAGCATGTGCTGTATTTACAATGTATATCGATTGAATCCATACTAATACACATACACATGATTTAGAAACAGCTTAGTTTCAACTTAACTTGATTTTACTTTAAAAAAAATGATCATAATTGACATGCTAAACAACATGTATTGAAGTTTCAACTTAATTTTACAGGATATATAATGTAATACATGCTCAATATGTTACTCAGAACCAACGGAATTGATACTATTCGATGGCATAGAAATAGTTAATGAAACTGACTTGTTGAAGTTGAGATGTGGCTTTGAAGGGCGACCATTACCAAATGTTAGGTGGTTCAGATATACTCAAGCAATGCGTGAAGAAGTAGAACTTGTTAATTCATCTAGAATAAACGTACTGAATAGTCCAGAGTCATCAACTCGTGTTCTTTCATTTCTGAAAATTTCTGGCATCAAGGGAGAAGAGGCAGGGATGTATAGATGTGTTGGTGATAATAATGTGTTTAACTATAATGAGGCTGTACAACATAATGACTTCAACATCACAGTCCAAGGTAACTCCATTTTATACATATATGACCACAGTATTTAAAATCACTAACTTCATATTTATAGTTCTACCACATATTATTCCAAGAGATGGAATAACCACACTTACTCAAACAAGAAATGGTACTGTCACCATCTACTTCGATATAACTGCTCAGCCTCTAGTGGATCCCTCTGATATCCAGTGGTACTTTCAATTCAGTGTTGAAGAGTTACCTAACAATACTAAGAAATACATGTTTTCTGCTAATCAACATTCATTGACGATATTGGATGTGCAACTCAGTGATGTTGGAACATACAGAATTGAAGCTGAGAATATAGTAGGATCAAATAGAGCAGAAGTTACTTTATTCGTTTATGGTATGTCAACAATATAAGAATTTTAAGATCACTATTACTTGCAAGTTATTAATTTTAGCAAACAACCAAAAATCAAACAAGATTATATGGAGAAAAATGTATCACTATGAGACCTTGTGGTGTCATCATTCAATAATTGTGGGCATGCTTGAAACACAACAGCGTATTATGGTTATTATTTTGATTATCCAGTCTTCTTACTTTTTAAACTTCCTTGTAGAACTTTAGGAATACATTTTAGCTAGAACAGCAGTTCCTACATGGTCTGTAGAGCTCGAGCAATGAGTGCGAGTTCTATTATGCGCTATGCCAATCAATTAACTGAGTCTCCCGAGTGACGTAACGTCCTTAACTACGTATACAACACATATATGACACAAGCATAATTATATACAAATATATATTATATTCAACCCTGTAGAAAGCAATCATAGAGATAGTAAAAATTATTATTATATGTATCACTAAAATTAACATAGGAAAACCTGAATTTCAAATGTACATATTATAGTATAAAATAAATTCAAAATGATTATACTGCAAGGGCTGTTGCAATTGATACACAATTTGTGCATTTGTGTATAATTATTTGTTTCCCTCAGTTGAAGTTGCTTTGCAAAACACAACTGGCTATTTTACACAGAGTGAGATTGGAGAAAGTGTTTCTTTTACTTGTACTGCTGATGGCATCAACAGACCTGTTATAACATGGAGGAAAGATGGACAGCTGATTCTTAGTACTGAAAGACTTAATATAGACTCTGTGAATGACATACAGGGTTTTCGTTCAATACCAGGAATTAAACAGATCACTAGTTCACTAACTATCAGTGATTTGAAAGAGAGAGATGGTGGTAGCTATTCTTGCAGAGCCGACAATGAAGCTGAAATACCAGTATCACTGAATTCACCATTTGTATTACTAGTATCAGGTAATTTATCTGTAACTATAATTATTTATATTATCATAAGTATCACTAGTTGGATACGAAGTATTGTATTTACATGTACACGTCCTATGAGTGATATTTCCTGGGTATCTCAATGATATTCTATTTATCTAATCTCATTTGAAACAAAAAACAGTTAGCATCACTGTATAATCAAAACAATCCTGACAAAAAGAACATATCAAATGCTTTTACAAGTTAAAACCTGGACCAGTGGCCGGCTATCTCCAGTTACTGTCTCCTTGAAAGCAAGTACTGGTCATAGAAAAAGCTTTGTAGTTTCTCGTGTTATAACAAAAATTACCTCATTCAGGATTTATCACAATTCATCTGTATTCTCTTTATCATCAAAAAAAGTGTATTTTTCTAGCAAACATACTGTTACTACTTAGTAACATGTGACTTGTAATACAATACTTTTTCCAGTCAAATGACTAATGTGGTCAATGGTGCAATAACTATACAAGATGCAGACTGTAAAATATCATCATAGTGCATAATTTGAATGTTTAATTGAAAACATGTGGAGATTTGTTGTTTACATGGTAAACATACTAAATAATGTATAATATTCCATTTCCAATGTAGTGCCTCCCATTCCAAATCCCTGCTTCAGTTCACCATGCCAGAATGGAAACTGTCAACCTTTAGGAGAAGATTACTTGTGCATCTGTGACGAAGACTATACAGGAACAAACTGTGACATAGGCAAGTAATCGAAAAACAAATATAGTTATAGTATTCATTAATTTTACTCATTTTGAACAGAGGTAGAAATATTTATATCACCCACTATTGAAGTCCATCCCGAAGACACAATGAGTGAACTATACGAATCTGCTAGTCTTACATGCATAGCTAGTGGCAACCCAGTACCAAACATCTTGTGGTACAAGGACAATGATATCATCATTAACAATAACAGTGACCCTTCTGTCTTATTATTTGATGAGCTGAACCTAGATGATAGAGGATTTTATTATTGTGTCGCTGAAAGTATTATAAATGGAAGAAGGAAATCAGATGTATCAATGGAAGTTATCATCAATATCAATGGTTAGATGATGGACGAAATATGACACTAAAATTGCGTTATTATTTTTTGTCAACTAGAACTATATTATAGATAAAATCCATTTTAGTAAGCATTGTGACTTTTAGTTATTACTACAGTAACTATAAAATGAAAATTGGGCGCTTTTAGTAGTTAGGTAACTAAAATTAAACCATTTCAGTGTGTCATCATAATCTGTTGTTATTAGAGGACTGAGCTTGTTTTTCAAAATTCTTCCAATTTCCAACGTTGGCATCTGTAGGACTGCAGTTTTCTCCCTCTTTTGACTGCAACTAGGGCGAACAAAACGACCACACTGATGTTAGCACCAGCTATACCCACAATATTGGGTTTTAGAGCAAGAGAAATGTCTCAGCTACCCACCAGATTTCATAAGCAGGATCACCGAATCCCGAAATTGTGTGAGCGATGAAAGGGCACAGCCCCCTTCAAACCCCCATTAACGAGAGGGACACCCCCCTTTTAAAATTCCCTTGGAACTTTATAGTTAGAGCAAAGGGCGGCTAAAAAACCATCAACATTTTTTTGCCATTTTCGTGGGCTTTTCCCAGACACCAATCACGAACATTTGGACTGCTTAGGAACACACTCTCAACTGGATAGGAGTGACATCAGGCCTCTAAGGGCAATTATAATTATTATGTAACTAAAACTGCATGGTGAACAACATTTTCTAAAATAACATTATTTTTTTATATTCAAACCAGGTGTTGTTCAGTATGAAGCTGTTATCGACTTACCACAAGGCTTTTTTGAAACTGAAAGAAGAAAACGCCAAAATCAAGATCAATCACAACAGATTGCCAACCTCATAAGTCAGGTATCTAAATGAAAATTACCTTAATAATTCTTTATCAATTAATATTATAATCATAGATTAATGACTATCTCTCAGGTGGTGCTTTGACAAGTAATGTCTCATTTTTTGTTGTGGACATACTGAATCCAGAAAATATTAAGTAAGCAAAATCTGGAATGAGTATATATTTTCAGTGGTAAATCTATTTATTCATCAGTGTGTCCATTCTGGATCAATGGTAACTGTATTCCCTTTTTAATTTTATAGTTTCAGTCGTCCACTCCAAATGATTCCAATTGTAATCACCTTGGTAACCAACGAAGGAGGAAGTGAAGAGTTATTAGAAAATGTTGAAGAGGAAATGGAGACACTTGGAATGCAACTGAACATTAATATCACTATTAATGAAGTTGATCGATTTGGTAAGAAAAGATACTCTAACGTATTATAGAGAAATAACTAGCTCCGTATGTTCACAGATGGGTGTCGTTCTAATATCACTGGCATTCCTTCTCATTCTGGAAATCCAAACTTAACAATATCAATTGAGTGGCCAGAAACTAACATTGGTGAACTTGCTGAAGTTAATTGTCCTTGTGGTAATTTAACATCAGAGGAAAGAAGTCTAATAGCTACTAGATATTGTGGAGGTGATTTCACTAATGGAGGTCAATGGGAAAATCCTAATGCAGTCGCATGTAACTTTAGTGATCTAGCTCGGGAAATATGTCAACTGGCAGAGGTATATATGTTTACACACTTTAAAATCATGATGATTGTTTAAAATTTCCTCTCCAGCTTGAGACAGAAGCACGAGTACAGCAGTTAGATGAGTTTACTGAAAATAGTGATAATTTAGGATCAACAGAAGTTATTGTGTCTGTAGCTGTGCTTCTTACAGCTACAGAGGAAGTATCTGGAAATCGAACAGTAAGTTAGAAAGCATGATGTGTATTATCCTGAGATGATAAGCAACAAAGCCATGGAGAAGTGTCCAACTGTGATGACATAAACATCCATATAAGGAAGTTTATGTTGAGCAGTGCTGTATTGATGGCCGATGGCTGATGATATTATCAAAAGTGCTTAACAAACATTTAGACAGTCTGACAGGAGTTGGATACTTGTTTGTGACTTTGTTGCTCATACCCCTGACATTATATACAGAGATGTTATAATTTCACAGTTGACAGATGAGTTTTTAAATGTTGTGGATAATATAATAAATGTGGATGTAGAAACCTTACAAGAAAGTCAAGAATCTTCCAATACTTCGGCCATGTAAGGATTTGAAATGACTATATAAATTCACTATTATAATTATTGTAAAACTATTCATAGGATTCTTGACGCAATTGCATCTGTTGCTGAAGACATTCCCATTGGAAATAATTCAGAACCTGTTGTCATTACCAGAAGTGCATTTGCTGTGTCAGTACAGCAAGTAGACCTTGATCTATTCGTGGAGATAGGTCAAACCTTCAGTGCTAATCTTGGAACATTCTCGGATCTGAATATGAGTAAAAATATCAATTCAAGTGAACTGTCGTTTAGTGGGAAAACCGGTCAACCAACAGCTTCTATTAGCCTTCCTAATAACTTGTTCGATGCAATTCTAAATGTTACTAATAACACTAGAATCACACATGCAGTATTTCTTACTGATAGTTTGTTCTTAAGAAGAGAGAATAATGACATGGAGGTTGGAGGTATTATCATATCAGCAAGTCTTGTGGGATCTAATTCAGTTGAGGGTATAGATCCCCGTCTCAATATAACCTTTCTTAAGAATCCGGTACTCAGTTATAATTATAGCAGTCGTTAATGTACAACATTGTAATATTTTCATTTAGAGTATCAATGGTTCAGACCCTCATTGCTCGTTCTGGAATCCAATACTTGATGGTAAAACAAATCATAGCAAACACTAATTTCAACTCATTATTCCACAGAGGGATATGGTGACTGGTCATCTGAGGGATGTGAGATTGATGAAAATTATAATGATAGTCAAGATGTAGTAACATGTTTCTGTGATCATTTGACTAGTTTCTCTATACTTCTGGTAAGCTTGAAAAGGACTCAACCAGTATTTGTTTTGATCTTTTTAATACTTAGGATGTATCTCCAGAGATAGAACCAACAGAAGACACACCATTAGCTCTTGTGTTGGAAGCTGTGACTTATATTGGACTAATTATATCAATTTTTTGTCTACTTCTTACTATCATATCATATTTAAGCAGCATGTCAGTTCAACATTTGTAATTTGTTTACTTTAATTTCATTCCTTAATACTGTAGAAAGTTGCGTACATCAGAACATGGACAGCTTCTCATTAACTTATGTTTTGCTCTAATGGGTCTTTATATAACATTTATAGTTGCTGTTCACAGTAGAACTGTGACTGGTCTGTGTGCAGTATCAGCTGCTGTTCTACAGTATTTCTTTCTGGTGACCTTTATGCTGATGGCAGCTGAAGCTATTAATCTCTATATGAAACTGGTGGTTGTTCTAGGGTCAAACATACCTCACTATGTTTTGAAAGCCACTATTATTTCCTGGTGTAAGTAAAACACAGAATAATTATATGTGTTGTGAATTCAATAAAAACGAATGATATATATTCCTTCTTCTTTAGTGACACCTATTTTTATTGTTCTCTTCTGCTTTGCTCCAAATTATGAAAATTATGTCAGTGATCATTTGTAAGTGACTTCCAGTAAAATGTACTATATCAGTATGTGTATATATAAGTTCAGTAGTACAATTTATGCACAACCACGTGCACCACTGTTAGTACCACAAATAAAATAAATTTACAACAGAGATAAAATAATACCAGGCTAGCTATACATGATAAAGTAAATTCATCTGTTTCTAGCATCTTGTTGTAAATAAAGATGCAGTGTAAAGTAGTCTATATTATTTTCATATAATGGTTTATTGTATATACTACACTTTCTTTTCTAGTTGTCGTGCATTCAATATACCATACTATATTGGAATGGTGGTTCCTTTCTTCATAATATACATTTTCAATTGGGTAATTTTTTTCATCATTATTGTCACACTTTTGCGTAAATCTTGTAAATCTGACTTAAAAGATGTCAAGAAGAAACAAGAGAATATATCTTTTGTTCGTCAACAACTTATCATTGTTACTACACTGTCTGTCTTGTTTGGATTAGGATGGGGTATTGGACTATTTGCAACTCAAGATGTTCATAATAACAAAATAGTTCGAGACTTGTTTGCTGCATTGTTTGTGATTGTAACTGCATTTCATGGATTATTTATATTCATTATGCATTGCCTTCGCTCAAAGGATGTTCGAAGTGTATGGAAACACTGGTTTTATGGAGCTACAGGGAAGGAATTTTCAGATTTCACTTCATCAACAGTTGGCCGAATTCGAAACTATCGACCAAATACTTCACATCCAGATTCTACTTCAGATGGAGACACCTTGAAACGTCGATTTGGCAAACGAACTCCAACATCCCCTGTTGGTGATTCAAATGTTTTCACATTTGATGACAGTACTCTAAAAAAAGGCTCAGATACTTCAAAATATTCAGTGGGTAAACCTCTCTCTTCACAAGAGGGTGCAATAACTCTAGAAACTGTAGAGATGGATAAACAGGCAACGGAGAAAGAAATGACAAAGGAAGAAGAGGCTAGAAAGGTGGAATCTTCTTTCAATCAAACTATGGTAACATTGGATTGTGACGATGATGAAGAGAAACAGGAATTGAGTAAGGAGATGACAAAGGAAGAAGAAGTGAAAATTGCTGAATCGTCTTTCATTTCAACATTGGAATCTGTGGATGATGAAGAAAAGAAAGAAACCCCAAACATTACTACAGATAAATAATATTGTGATGACCATGAATAATTAATCACAGCGATTTTTTATACATTGACACAAAACAAAGTATTAGCTCACTATTACTTTTTATGTAGATTAGTTTAGTTTGTAGCTAACGTTAACTGATACAGACAGTAGCTATATATACTTCTTGTTTACTTATTTGTATGTGTTTCTTTGAAACTAGTAGTTTGAGGTTTTGTGGATAAACAAAATTGTAGTTTTACTCAACAGTGTGAATTCTGAATTAATCAGTGTTGTGATATCTTGGTTTGATTATAATTATTATTTTCATAATTAATTGTTAGTGTGGGTTGTTAACTTTTACAGGTATTGTGGTTGTAATGCCATGGATTGTTGAGCTGAACATGAAAGACAAACTTCTAATTGATTATATTGTGTGATGGTTTCATTGTGATGGTGATAAAATATCATTATGATTGTGACAGCCTCATTTTACAACTGCAATCCTTTATATAATTATTATAATTATTATAATCGTTATACTAGAAGGGATAAAATACCAGTATATACTATTGAAGAGTTATAATTAGTGTTAACATTAACATTTAGAACTAGATCAGTAATCAGTATTGTTTATTTTAGTTATAACAGTAAAATGATTGTAAACACAGGAAGTAGTTTGATTGACTAAACAAATGCATATGTATCCTAAACCTCACCTGTTTCAGTTTCCTTGAAAATGAAGGAGATCTTTGTGACTAATTTTCTTGTTAAACAGCATGACAACAGTTTTTACATAAATTTATGTTATACTGAGAGATATACTGATGTAAACTGTAATTACTTTGGAACGTTGTGGATGAGGAAATGATCATCTGGGAATTGAAACCAGATATTCTTTGTGGCAGAAAGATAGCATAGAATATATATTAGCTTAATACACAGGTGAAGTGTCCACATAACATACCTGAATATCTCACAATCTACAGTTATTATAATTTTATTGTAAACATATTGTACACGAATATATATTAAATGTTATGGTCTCTTCATTTCTTCGTTATTTGTAGTAGAGACCAAGGGCTCTTCAGATTCAAGTCATGATATTATACCAGAAGTGATTATATGTTGAAACTTATTTCCCAACAGCAGACAGTCAGACACTTTTGATAGAAGCAAAACTACTGACTACTTATATACATAGTCTATTTTGACTGCTGTTATGATGTTATTGTTAAGACACAAGAGGTACAATGATGTTAATAATTTTATTATCATTCATATGGAGACTGTGAATACATTAGATGTCTAGAAAATTATTGTTTAGTTGTTATAAAAAGAGCTGCAAATATTTGTAGTTACAATAAAGCTCAGTAATATCATTATTGTTAATGAGGCAGACAGATATATTCTATTTCCTGTTATATATAAATGTAATCAATCAGGGCCGTTGTGGAATGCACCTATATAATTACAATGATTATTATTATTATGTAATATAATTATATTGTCAATCCACAAAATATATCTTGTATACAGGAATAGGGGATTATGTAAAATAAGGAGTATATTAGCAAAAGAAATGGCTTCATCCTTCATCTATGTAAGTCATGTATTCTTTTGTATAATAGTACAATTATAATTATTGATACAATATGAGATGTGTTGACATAATCTAAAATGATATGTTAGTACATATACTTTTCATATTTGTACATGTATCTACTTTTCATTAAGTTGTGTATATACCTTAATGTGCTCAATAAGATATATAAACAATGTAATATAAAGCACTTAGTTGATACTATTCTCTTAAGTAAACTAGATGAAGGGCAAATACATTTTATATGAAGTGATTTTAACTACTATATACTATAATAATATTACTGATTAAAATGTACATAGTTGCTAAGCAATATTTAACAAGAAGCTATAAAAAATTACCATCAGGTTAGTATTAATAATTAGATACCCTCACCGCGAAGCATAGGTAGATTTTTTTCTCCAGAAAATATGGTTTCTTGAAAACTAATGCATATTAATTTTATAGCTAATATACAAATTGTTGTTATTATATATAGCATGAAATATGAAATATTCTGTAATTAAATTAAGAAACATGGGCGGGTACAAATTATTAGTACTTGTAGCTACTATATAGTCTTACTTAAATCTTCAAGTAAAACCAAGTGCTCATAATATATAAGCTACCTATGTCTGATTCGTAAATGGATCTACAAACATGTAATTCATACTGATAGCATCTTTTTATTACTCCAGTGTAACTGGATCTTTGAAACTGTTGGTGGCTATCCAAAACATACAGGCTTATATAACAGCAGTGAATATAAAATTCTGAGTTCCGTCTACCTGTATAGGTCAACTAATGATGCATTAGTATTGTTAATAGCCAAGAAAACACAAAAATTTACTATGTTTTAACAAATAGACATTACTACAAATGTATTATTTATTGACCAAGTCGACTTAGACACTGATATACTAATCATGATGAACAGAAGAGGAAATCGTCAATGTCTCGTTCCACTTAGCTAAGGAAACTAACTTAATGATAGGATGTGTGAGCAGAGTTTTATTCATTCAAACTGTAGTTGTAATAATGATTAGCTACAGGCATGTATGATTATGTTTGTTTGTTTTATAGCTTAAACCCTAACATTGCCGCCATGCATCTTGTCTATATTGACACAATCAATGAATTATAATGCTCTACCTATACTACATTGGTTAAACTTGTTTATAATCACAGAATATTTGTCAGTCACGGAAGTCAAAATGTAGGGCTAGTGAATTGTTAATAATACTATTAGTCTATTTATTCATAAGGGGTGTAGCCCAGCAATTGTTAATTGTGTGTGTCTCACTGGCAATTTCTTCTGTAAGTAAAGTAATCAATATAATTATGAATATGTTTATACACGTAAGGTTATGATTTAATAGTGTATTTACTTGCACAGATTATTGTTTTTCGTTAATTTTGATATCTTTTGTGTTTTGACAAACTAAGAGTGTTCCATTTAGTAAGCAACACGTTCCACTGCATGTCTGTGAGAAGATACCACTAGGATTGGTGGAATTTAACTGACAACTGATTAACACTATTTTTCGTGGTAGCTAGACTACTAACCACAACCTTTTCATCACAAATGCATCATTAATTTTAGGAGCTCAAATAGTAGCTAATCAGTATTGTTTACTACAGTATAAACCATTCCTCATAGGAAGCAGTTTGATTATAGTTATTGGAGTCTCACAATCTCATGTTCTCTCGTGAATGCTTGTGAAAATGAAACAGTACAATGGATGTGGTATTATAACAATGGTATTATGGGGGAGATAAGAGTTGACATGAATGGATCTGGTAGTAGCACGTCCTATGACAGTTCTCCTTTGGGAATGGATAATACTGGTGTAAACACTTACTATGTGATTTCTTCTGTGAAAGAATCTCATAATGGAACTTATAAATGTGTAGCAAATATTAATGGGTCTTTGTACATGGATAGTATTCTGTTGACTGTAAAAGGTAATGTTGACACATTGTTATTATTTAATTGTGATGATGTTGATATTTAATTAGTATATACTATGCATGAACAATTACTATAATGTCTGGACTATGTATAATATCAAGTGTTATTATGATACTGTAATGCTTGAATAATTATTTCATTGGACTGCTATAGATTGTAATATAGGTATGAATAGCTATAATTATAATTGATGTAATATCCATAAACATATGATATTTTATAGATAGGCAATAAGAATGAGGCTGCATAGATTATTATTGTATTGATTAGACACAAATGTCATAAAAGTACAAGTGCACTCACAAGAGTTAAAGCATAGTAGTGATGGAATGATTAGTTGCTTCATTTTACTGGACACTGCCATTGGTCCGAACACATCAGACTTAGTAGTGTTATGGTATCACAATAATGATCAATTAAATAGTACTATGGATTTGCAACAAATTAATGATACATACATTGAAAGCAAAATAACAATCAACAATATTCAACTGGAAGATGCTGGAGAATACACTTGCAATGTATCAATTGGAAATGATGGTTCTGTGATGGATACACAATCTGTTTGTGTTTTTGGTAAGTTCAATACCTCTTCCTAATAATTGCTCTAATTATTCTGATCTGAAAGGTTTCTTCTCCATTGAAATATCCACGAACCTGCGAACCTAATGGTTGGATCAAGAGCTAAAATACAATGTACCGGGAGTGGCTTACACATGGAGAGGACCTACTAATGAAATATCTAATGATCCACTCATTATACAATCTGTTTCTGTTTCTGATGATCAATCCAATTATACATGTATAGCTAATATACCATCAAACCCAATGAATTGTCAGACTCAACAAGAGAGCATTGCTTTAGATGTCCTTGGTAAGTATGAAGTTGTGAATTGCATTACAGGGTAATAATCATAAAAATATACAAAAGTTTCTGAAATACCAATATATCTGTGTATATTTATATATTTATATAGCAGGAACTACTGTATTTTTAGTGATATATTTTAGCTCACTATCAGCTGCTATTGATACAGGTCAACTACATTATTTGTCCGAGATTTTGTATAATTATAGATAGCATACTTTATTTTATGTGCTACTAAGTTTTATAATTATTAGTTATCATTTTTATTTCATTTAGACACTATTGTTGAAAATGTGACTATAACAACAGCTACTATAATTGCTGGAAATCATGGCACAATTATTTGTGAAGTATATTTAACTGCTGAAATTGGACCAGACTATTCTTCACTCACAGTGGAATGGTATCATAATGGTATAAATATAAACCCACCTTACAGCATAATGAAATTAGCTATCATTTTTGGAATACGTTTTTTAAATGTTCAGTCTAGTAATGCTGGTACATACACATGTAGTGCTATAATAAGAGGAGGCAACACAAAGAACTCCACTGAAGATATATGTTAACTGTAAGTATTTAAACCTCACATGTTTACACATAACGTTCACTGCAAAAATAAAATTGTTAAAATAACAGATCTCTTTGTTAGTACAGTTGCAAGGATGCAAATTATATTTTAAGAATAATAAAAAACATTTTAAAAAATGAAAGAGTATGTAGGGATATATATCAAAACCGAAAAAGCACAGGAACAAGATGGCTTTTGCAACAAAATGAAATACCACTTCCACATAACAACCGTACATAAGTACCGCTTCTTTGTGTTTTGCCTTCACTTAAGTTGTGTATACTTATGTACGGTTGTTATGTGGAAGTGGTATTTCAGTTTGTTGCCAAAGCCATCTTGTTCCTGTGCTTTTTTGGTTTTGATATACATCCCTACATACTCTTTCATTTTTTAAGATGTTTTTTATTATTCTTGTTTTGATTGTATTTTTAAAGAATTTAGGTAAATTTTGATCAAATATGTGATGACTATTCTGTTTCATTTACAGTACTGATATTTTCTGCAGGAATGGTGTCCAGAAGGAGACAGTACTCAAAATTTACTGCAATATTATAATTATTTGGTATTACAATTCCTACATCCTCTTTCATTTGTTTCTATATTATTCTTGTTTCGATTCTATTTTTAAATGACTCAGTATAATAATATGTATCACTATGTACTCTTTCATTTTTTAAAATGTTTTTTATTATTTTCGTGTACAATGAATTAATGACACAATTGTGATGAAATTTCTTGTCTGAGAGTGATCAACTAACACATTCAGTGATTTGTACATGGACAGTTTCAGTCTCATCTGGCCATTTTTTTTTTCGGGCCATCCCTACATAGAGAGTACTACCATACTCTCTGATACTGTAGCTAAAAGTGACTGTTCATTTACATTTACATGTACATGTATATTTCATGCACATTGATTAAACCTGCATGTACAAAAGGCCACAGGAAAGACACAGCTTCTTTAACTACAATGTACATGTTTGGTTAAGCTTGATTCGGACCCTGCCAGCTGGGCTGCCTTGGTAGCTCAGTTGGTAGAGCATTTGTCTGGAGTACAGTGTGTCGTGGGTTCGAATCCCACCTGAGGCAACTCTCATTTTTTCATTTTTCCATTGCCTCAGGTGTCTTTCTTTCTTTCTTTCTTTCTTTCTTTCTTTCTTTCCTGATAATAACATGTACATAATTGTATGCAACATGTCTGTGACACAAGCAAATACATATATACATGTACATGTAGTTGGTAAAGCAATCATAGGTTGAGCCATAAACAATCTAGAAAAACAATCTCCCTGGACACCAAATTAACTTACACTTACAAAGCAAGCAATGGACTAAACTCATTATTATTCGTAATTATGAGCTTTGTTTTCTATTCTGTATCACATGTACAATACATACATCTACATTGTACATAGAAATTCTATAATTTAAATATATATAGTAAGAGTCCAAACATTCACCTTTGCTAGATTTACTGATTATCTGAGTCTGTGAGAGAGGTTTCTTTACAGGAGAAGGTAATGAAACTGGTTCTATAATTAAGATAGAGGAAAAAAGTTTCATAACTACTAAACTACATGTACATGTACAGAACAATTGAAATTCAATTTATCATTCGTAGAAGCAATTGGGGGGGAAAAGTGTGGAATTCAATCAAACACTTACATGTACATTCAAATGCTCATGAAGTGCATATTCACACAAGAAGCTATTGACATTTTGTGTCTGAGATACCTTATGATTGATCTTCATGGATATCAAATGTTATTACAATATATTTATACCAGAAGCTAACTAACATTTGGTATCCAAGATACCTAATGATTGATCTTCATGGATATCAAATGATATTACAATATATTTATACCAGAAGCTAACTAACATTTGATATCTAAGATACCTAATGATTGATCTTCATGGATATAAATGATATTGGCTTTCTGTAGAATGGTCAAATCACTCAAATGACGTGTACTTAAACACAAGAATTTTAATAATTAAAAATGTTTTTCAGAAAAAATATCTTTTATAACATGATCACATACATGTACATGTAATGTACCTTCATTTACTCCATCCAGTACTGTATATAAACGAGCGCCATCGGGACGGGACCCTCGCCTATGTGGCAAAGTAATACAAACTATAACTTTTTTTCTAAATATATGCCAAAATATTATAATTATGTATCGTTGCTCGTTTGATTGGTCATATATTAATGAGAACGTTTACTTCAGATGGTTTAGTTTGTGTATAAAACATATAAAGTAATAAAATTGTACTGGCATGTTAGTTTTTATAATAATATTATAATAGTTATATAATTATATAAACTAACATGTCAGTACTTAATACATTATAACTGAAAAATTTCAGTATGATGATACTAGTCTCTTCCTTGTCTATACGATAAGTCTTACATTTTAGTCTCTGTTTCATCTCAATGAAGAAAGAAAGATCCTCAATGAGCCTGTTTTACAAAAAGCGCCTAGAACAGTTGAATGATCATAAGCACATGATGTCAGTGGTGTGGAAACAGCCAGTCATGTAGAACTTTCTCTGGTAAATTGAATGTATAAAAAGTACAATGTATATGAGGAGCAGGACAAGGTGAGGAAAATACATGTACATGTACATATAGGTCAAAATTTCTGGCAGTTGGCTCAATGTTTCCATACTCCTTACGTCACTAACACCACAACTACCTGGAAAATTACTGACTATATTTTATTATTCCAGATACATGTGATGATGCAGTCCAGCTTGTGAATGTCTTGTAATAATATGATCAGTAACAATCTCAATCCAATACTTCATTATTGAGTTACAGTACAATAACTTAAGACATTAACTACAAAACTGTACATGTATATTTACTATAATTATGTATATTATAATATGAAGGCAGATTTGAGCAGAGGTCATCGTTAACGTGAACAGACTTCAGTTACACATGTACCTTGTGACTCTTTCTTGCTACTTCTTTACAATGATGATAAATGGATATTAAAAACTTTCCAAGACTTTCAAGACTATATAAATGAATAAAACACCTTGAAAGAATATAAATGTAAATCAACTGGGCAATACAATAATACATTATAATGATACTTTTAGACTGTGGGTGAAAAATTTAGGTACATGTACATGTACATGTACACAATACCTTATATTGTTTAGTTTTACACACATACATGTACTATATACTACATACATGTATAGTACTACATGTAGTAGTACATGTAAATACCTCATATTTTTTAGGTTTACACACATACATGTACATGTACAGTAGTAGTACATGTACATAGTACATGTACATGTACATGTACAGTAGTAGTACATGTACATGTACACAAAACCTAGTTTTACACACATACATGTACTACTACGTACATACATGTAGGGTACTACATGTAGTAGTACATGTAGATGTACTACAACATGTAGTACTACATGTACATGTACATGTACACAATACCTTATACTGTTTAGTTTCACAGGAGGGACTATTGATTCTGGCAAAACTGTGACACTCTTCAGTACTTGATACTTGACTCGTAACTCTTTAGCATCAGCTAAAATCTGTAATACAGATATAATATGTACATGTAATTAAATACATGTACATATGTATATGTACACGAACATCACAGGACATAATACACGTAATACGTGTACAATGTACATGTACACACATGCACAGTAAATAATAATCACCAAATAATACTATTACTTTACTGTGTGCCATACTACTGTCTCATAGTTCAGAACAGTATACATGATGGTTTGAGATGAAAAGAAAGAAAGAAAGAAAGACAGGCACCTGAGGCAAATGAATAAATGAAAAATGAATTGCCTCAGGTGGGATTTGAACCCACGACACTCTGCACTCTGGACAGATGCTCTTACCAACTGAGCTACCAAGGCAGCCCAGCTGGCTGGGTCCAAATCAAACATCTCATACATCTACATGTATGTACATGTACTGCAAATGCAAGTATATAACTACAGTGGAGTAGAATACATTGCAATGTACATGTAACAGTGTGCTGTACTGTACTACAGAAAAAAAAATCATGTGTGCATGAAACCTTGCACACACAAACACAGACACACACACAACACACACACTTACCTTGTCTATATCACAAGATTTTGTTGTACCAAATGGCTGTATAAATAATAAATCAGATATAGCATCTTGTGGTCAGATATAAAACCTGCCGTCGAAACAGACTACAAGAAAACAACGCTTACCTTCTCCAAAGTGCTGACAAAAAGTAGGAGAAACATCAGACATCAACAAAGGTTTTGTCTTTCATGAAATATATTAATTATAACACGCCTACTTGTGCTATATCAGATTTATAATCACCTCGCCCTCGGACCTACGGCCCTCATGCTCGGTGATTATAAATTTGATATACCACTCGTAGGCATGTTATAACGTATACTTATAATAATGACATAAAATCACAAATACATGTACTACTGTACATGTACATGTACTACATGTACACTAAATCACAAACTCTTCAAATATAAACTTGAACAAACGAGTACAAAATGTCACATGTGACATGTATCTACATGTATAGTAAAAGATACTAATCTCAGTTATCTCACAGTACAATTCCAATACTATGTTCGGCTTTTATTTTATTAATAGTAAGCTGTAACAAAATTTCCCCATTCAAGTTTAATACGTTATGAACTTTACAAATTGTTTTGAACTGAATAAGAAATTATATTTTCTCACATTCTCAGTAATGGATCCGTCATTAGAAACTCAGGACACAATGTTAGTAAATGCTGAATAAGACCAACTCCTATAGATGCAGAAGATGAATGGATCAGAAGATGACTGAATGAATGTATGCATCATACATGCATTCATTATTATAGCTGAAGTATTTATGAAGGAATACAGTGAAACCTCCCTTTATGGACACTCCTTGTAACGGACACCTTGTTTTTAACGGACACAACCAATGCACGGATTGAACTGACTGCTATTGTTGTACCTTACTAACCTCCTAGGAACGGACTCTCTATTTAACGGATAACGGACAACGCTCGATTCCCATCAATACAGTTAACATGTGAACAATAGACAGTAAACTGTAGACAGTATAGTCATATATGGTCACACTATAATAATACATCGTACATGTACTAAAATGTATTAATGCATGTACATGTAAAAGTAGTACTCGTTTCATATATGTACCTATACTGAACTGTGGATCTATCTCAAGAGCAGCGACTGATACTTGCAGACAAGCTAAAATACACAGAATACACATATTGTATATACATTGTAAGTACATAATATACACAATTACAGTGGAACCTCCATTTAACGGACAGTTTGGGGATTTTTACTTTGTCCTTTATACAGAGGTGTCTTTTACAAGGAGGTTCTCTAGTTCAGACACTGGTAACGCAAACTGTCACTTAGGTCACTGTCCAAAATGTTATTGATTTCTGTTGAATTGGTGTTGACAGAATGTATTGTCCTAAAGAATGCATCTTCCCATTGGTCATTACTACACTGTCCTACTGCATTCATTGAAAAAGCATCTTACAACTGCAAAACATTAGTGTATGATGTGGAGAACGGAGTTTGTAAATGATGTGTTAGACTGATTATTAATAATTAATATTGTATAATATAATTATATCATTATTAATTTTCTAATAAACAATCGCCCACGCCTAGTCTACGACTGTTAAATGGAAGTACTGTTCACGTGTTAACTGTATTGATGGGAATCGAGCGTTGTCCATTATCCGTTAAATAGAGAGTCCGTTCCCAGGCGGTTAGTAAGGTACAACAATAGCAGTCAGTTCAATCCGTGCATTGGTTGTGTCTGTTAAAAACGAGGTGTCCGTTACAAGGAGTGTCCGTTAAGGGAGGTTTCACTGTATTCATATACATGTACATGTACATGCAGTGAATTTCTATTTCATAAACAGACCAGACGGGGTACACGATCCATCTTACCATAATAGTCCTCAATTGTTAGTAATACAGAACACAATAATGTGATAGCTGGCCAGTACTGAGAGTTAATATGGAGGGCCTACATGTATATATACAAACAATTAGTCATTAATTATGTACACAAATCATTTGTATTTCTGACATTAAAATATCAAGGAGTCATACATGTATACATGTAGTTTGCTACTAAATAGCTCTTTGGGATATATTTTCTCACCTGTTCTAAAGCTTTTCTTGTAATTACAAGTTCTCCTAGAGAAGTACAAGCCAATGCTAATTACTAACACAATGTAGTGTCTTTATTATCAAATGCAGATGCCTATATTATGGAAATAAATGTAATTGTATACATGTCTCTCTCTCTGTCTCTCTCTGTCTCTCACTGTCTCTCTCTCTCTGTCTCTCTCTCTCTCACAATTAGTATTTTTCAAGTAAATTTTGAAATACACTTGATACAGACAATATTCTCACTTCTAGATAAGCACTGATGGCAGCAGGTGTATCTCCTTTCTCCTTAGCAATGTTTGCCAAATTTTTCAAAATTAGAAACTTGACTTTGTGAAGTGTGCTACCTCCACTCCCTGAATTAGGAGTGAGCTATTATAATAGAGAATGATAATGGACTTCTCAAATTTACTAAAATCCTACTACATGTAGGTCTGGCCGGTTTAAAACAGGATTGGTACTTATAAAGATTCCATTCTAATCATTAGGAACAGCTACTCAGCTTGGGTCAGCTTGATGGATGAAGGGGGGGCTGACAGTTTAAGTTCAATAGTTTTAACCCTTACCACACAAAAAAAAAACACTAAAGCCTGAGATCGAGCTAGTTCAATAAGTTAATGAACAGACTGTTCGCTATTGAAACACTTCCTTAAATTATTGTTAAAACTCACTAAAACACAAAAACCCCACTCAATATTTAATAGAAATCTTTACACCGAGCATTATGCTCATGTAAACATTCTAAAAGCAACATCCTAATGTAAACATTAATATCATCATGTAAACATTCTAAAAGCAATATACTACATTCTAAAAACAACATGTAAACATTCTAAATGTACATGTGTAATTTTAATAATGTATATGGTACTCAGTACAACATGTACATGTACAGTACATGTACATCTATTTACATAAATGAGGAGTGCACAAATGCATATATTATATACTGTTTCAATATATATTTAACTATTTTGGCCATTAACCCCTAACAAAAAAAACTCTTACTCTATGTATGATATCAGACTGCAGTATCTCACAGTAGAGCTGTCTAGCTTCATCAAGTTTTCCTTTCTGTTGTTCCTTCATTGCAGCATGATATAACTGAAGTACAGCTGATTCCTATACAATATACATAATATAACTGAGAAGTACAGCTGATTCGTATACAATATACATGATATAACTGAAGTACAGCTGACTCCTATAAATTACAAATGATATAACTGAAGTACAGTTGACTCACAAGGTAGTCAACTGTACATGTACTTCAGTCTGAATGGACTACATTACAGGTGAGTAAATTAAGTCACTTTTGGTAGCCACTTGATTGGAATTACATTACTAAGTTCAAAGATAGGAAAGGAGAGGAGAGATGGAAGGAAGGGCAAGATTATGGCGAAGGGGAGGATGCCAGTCTGGCATAGCCAGCCCATTCCACTAAATCAAAGTGCATTGCTAATGTACAGTTCAGAGAGCTACCAGAAATCCGGTAGACTTCAAGTAGTTGTTAACTGCCAAAATTAATCGGATGAAGATGGAACAACTATTGTCAGCTCAAAAACTTTTGAATTTCACAAGACTCAGGATTCCAACTTACATTGCTGGAAAGAAGAGCAGTTAAGAAAACCAAAGATGCAAACAGGCAGCAAGCCAAGTTATTAAAATTTTTTGATTTTTAACACCCACTGAAGTTCTACCGGAAATCCGGTTGCTCTCGGAACAAGACATACAATAGCACTCCACTAGACGCTCTCGTGATAAGTGTTTAACATTAAATGTTGAGCACTCCTCATTACTTATAGTAGAGGCCAAGGCCTTTTTGAATTCAAGTCATGATATTGTAGCAGTGGTCATTATATATTGGGCCCTGTTTTTTTCTATTTTTCCACAGTGACAGTGAGACACTGGATAGAATCGTAACCACAGATCTCTCAAGCTGCTGGTGGGTAAGTTGCTGGTTTTATATAATGCATGATATTTATGTCATTTGCCTTGATCATCAATTACCATGGAAGCTGTGAAGATATTATCTGTCTAGTAAGTAATTTTTTTTTGTTTAGTTATTTTTAAAATGATTAAGAAGAGCTGCAATAGCAAGTTCATTGTGGTGTGTATAGTATAGTATCATTAATGTTAATGAGATATATAGACAGAGTGTACATATATTCTAATTCTATTTCATGAAATAATTATAAATTTATAAGTTCAATTCACAAATCTATCTCCTGTACACACGTCCTATAAGAATAGCGAAATGTTTACTATGATAACAAAAAAGATAGCTTCATCTATATAAGTAATGTAGTCTTTTATATTATAATAATTATTATAAATAAAGTACACCGTAAAAATAGAATTGTTAAAATAATAAATATATTGGTTAGTACAGTTGCAAGGATTTAACAATTAGTTGGTTGTTCAGTATACATACATCTAACACCATAGCTACTTTGGTCTAATTATATTAAAATATGTAAAAGATATATGTAACCAATTATCATACCTAATATCTCACATTAGATGCACAAAGAATGTTTGGCAACCTAAAATGGCTCAATTAAAATAAATATTCTACTTTGTACATCTAATAGACAGCATAAGGATATTGAGATTACAATTATTCGATTATAATTACAGTATATCCATAACATCCTACATGACCAATTAAATTACAATTTAAATTATTCCTTGCAACTGTACTAACCAATAATTTGTTAATTTAACAATTTTAGTTTTGCAGTGTACTATTAATACACCATTAGATGTGTGGCACTATTAATACAACATTAGATGTGTGGTACTATTAATACACCATTAGATGTGTGGTACTATTAATACAACATTAGATGTGTGGTACTATTAATACAACATTAGATGTGTGGTACTATTAATACAACATTAGATGTGTGGTACTATTAATACAACATTAGATGTGTGGTACTATTAATACAACATTAGATGTGTGGTACTATTAATACAACATTAGATGTGTGGTACTATTAATACAACATTAGATGTGTGGTACTATTAATACAACATTAGATGTGTGGTACTATTAATACAACATTAGATGTGTGGTACTATTAATACAACATTAGATGTGTGGTACTATTAATACACCATTAGATGTGTGGTACTATTAATACAACATTAGATGTGTGGTACTATTAATACAACATTAGATGTGTGGTACTATTAATACAACATTAGATGTGTGGTACTATTAATACAACATTAGATGTGTGGTACTATTAATACAACATTAGATGTGTGGTACTATTAATACAACATTAGATGTGTGGTACTATTAATACAACATTAGATGTGTGGTACTATTAATACAACATTAGATGTGTGGTACTATTAATACAACATTAGATGTGTGGTACTATTAATACAACATTAGATGTGTGGTACTATTAATACAACATTAGATGTGTGGTACTATTAATACAACATTAGATGTGTGGTACTATTAATACACCATTAGATGTGTGGTACTATTAATACAACATTAGATGTGTGGTATTATTAATACAACATTAGATGTGTGGTACTATTAATACAACATTAGATGTGTGGTACTATTAATACAACATTAGATGTGTGGTACTATTAATACAACATTAGATGTGTGGTACTATTAATACAACATTAGATGTGTTGAGATAATCTAAAATGGTTAAGTATATATTTATGTTTCTATACAAGGTGTGTTTGTACTTTTCATTAAGTATATATACCTTAATGTACCCATTAGGTATATATACACAATATAATGTTATGTAAATATAAAGCACTTAGTTGATATTGATTTATGATGACTATTCTCTTAAGTAAACTAGATGAAGGGCAAATACATTTTATATGAAGTATTATAACATTTACTATAAAAATTTAACTAATTGAAAATAGCAATATTTAACATGAAGCCATCAGGTTAGCACTAATAATTATTTGGACTCCCGCAAAAAGTGTCACTCTTATAGACTTGAATAATATTGTATTGTACAAATTGTATTATTGCACAAAAGAGGAAAGAAGTATTTTGTACAGTAATCATTAGACAAGACAGTGTGTGTGTTGAGTACTCAGCACACACACTGTCTGCCTGATTGAAACATGGGACGAGTACACAGTATTATTACTTAACTACAAATACTCAGTATATACAAGTACATCAGGGGGAAAGGACATGTATTTTAAAGATAAATCAAGTACATGTACATTACTGGTAAAGATTGAAAGAAGTAATCATTTAGTATGTTTTACTAAAGCTACAATGAATGTACACTGAGGTATGATTTTTACATTTGCTGTGTTTTCTTGTTAAATATTATTCAAATGCTGAACATCTCTCAACAAATATGATACAAGCACAAGTACAGAATGTGCATAAATATAAGTACTAGTTCTTACATAAATCTTTAAGTGCAAAGTGCAATGAAGTACTCAGAAGATTTGTCAGTCATAAGCAGTCTATATAGGGGTCAATTATTTTATTAAATTTCATAATCATCCAGACTGTGCTGCTGAGCTATTCTGTCTATTAATTATTATCCTCAGGCCTCTCAGTTTGCATTGATCTATGAATTTCTTCTGTAAGTAAAGTATTCAATATAATTATGAATGTGTTTATTCAAGTAAGTTAGTAATGTGCTATTACTCATCAAGGAGGCTTCTGCATGTCAATAGTGTATTTTTTGTATAATATACAGTTTTTCTTTAATTCCCATTTTCTCTAAAAATTAAAAAAGTTCCTTCAGTAATCATAACAATCAACACCTGCATGTTTGTATGAAGATAGTGATACCACTAGGATTGGTAGGACCAACCAATAAAGGTGGCGATATCCACTTTTTGGTGGTACTAAGTGCAACCTTTTGCAGTACATCGCAAATACATCATTCATTAATTTTAATATATACTACTGGCTGGATCACATTCAAATAGTAATTAGTATTGTTTAATTTACTCATAACATCATAAAAATCATTCTTCACAAATAAGAAGCAATTTGATTATGCATGTTTGTTGTCTACTATTTATTAATGTTTTTAGATTTCCTTAATCAAATATGAAGGAGATCTTTGTGGCTTTTCTTCTCTGCATTCTTTGTCAAACATCAGTTGGAGTATCATCCAGTAAGTCGTTCTATTATTTAACACATATATAATATTGTGTTGACTGTGAATATTATTATATTATGATTGTGATGATTTTGACATCTAATTTGCACTTAACTATGCATGAATAATTATTATAATATAATAATATGATGATAGCATACTATATCATAATACTACAATGCTATAACAATTATTTCAATGGACTGTCATGTAGATGCTCAAGTTAAGACAACATTTATAACAACCCCAATTGCATAAGGAATAGAATAATTGGTTTATGATTCATAAATCATGCCATATAGCTAGGCAATAAGACTTGTTAGTCTGATGCCTGTATTAATTATTTGTGTATTCATTTAGGTGCAAATGTAGTAAATGTGCAAGTCCAACCACAAGAGTTTAAGTATAATACTAATGGAATACTTAACTGCTTTATTTTACTGGATGCTGCCATTAGTCCAGACATATCAGATGTAATGGTGTTGTGGTATCACAATAATGATCCATTAGATAGTCCAATGGATTTACAACAAATTAATGATACATACATTGAAAGCAATATAACAATCAACAATATTCAACTGGAAGATGCTGGAAACTATACTTGCAGTGCATCAATTGGAAATGATGGTTCTGTGATGGAGGATACAAAATCTGTTTGTGTTGGTAAGTTCAATACCTCTTTCTAATAATTGCTCCAATTATTCTAATCTAAAAGGTGTCTTCTCTATTGACACATTCTCATATACTAACCTAATGGTTGGATCAAGAGCTGAAATACAATGTGGAAATGTACCAGGAGTGAATTATACATGGAGAGGACCTACTAATGAAATATCTAATGATCCAATCATTATACAATCTCTCTCTGTTTCTGATGATGAATCCATTTATACATGTATAGCTAATATACCTTCAAACCCAATGAATTGTCAGACTCAAGAAGAAAGCATTGTTGTAAATGTGATTGGTAAGTATGAGGTTGTAAAATGTATGAATGAAGTTTCGCTCTTGATGGTTTTATTTTGAATGCATCGTTGCTGAACTAAAATATATTTTTTCACCAGTATTTTACTTTTGATTTGAAATGGAATGAATTGTATTATAGTTTAATAATTATAAAAAATATGCAAGGTTTAATTTCTGAAATACCAATATCTGTGTATAATTATAATTTATACATTCTAAGCTGGACTCACTGTATTTTTAGTGATATATTTTGGCTTTCTATCAGCTGCTACTGATATAGCCTTCATGGTCAACTAGATTATTTTGTTAAAGATTTTTGTATAAAGATATATAGCATAGTTTAGTCTATTTTCTGTTTAGTGTAGTTGTTATTATTATTTCATTTAGACACCTTTGTTCAAAATGTGACTATAAGAACATCTACTTTAATAGCTGGAAATCATGACACAATTATTTGTGAAGTATATTTAAGTGCTGAAATTGGACCAGACTATTCTTCACTCACAGTGGAATGGTATCATAATGGCATAAATGTGAACTCACATTACAGCATATCAAAATTAAAGGTCATGCCTGAAATAACTTTTACAAAAGTTGACTCTAGCAATGCTGGTACATACACATGTAGTGCTACAATAAGAGGAGGTGACACAAAGAACTATACTAAAGACATATGTGTTAACTGTAAGTATTTAAAGCTCACATGTTTAGACGTAATTGTTACATTCCAGAAGAAAATTGTCACAAATGTATTGGTTAGTACAGTTCTTGGTCATTCATGTTGTTATGACTGCATGAGAACATACTTATACTAATTATCGTGTCTTATATCTCATATGAGATGCACAAAGAAGGTTTTGAAACCTACAAAGATTTAATTAAATATTTGTTCTGCTTCTTTGTATATCTATTAGACAGGATAAGTAAATTACAATTGCGGATAATAATTAGTACAAGTACATGTATATCACCATACAGTCATAACAACCTACATGACCAATTAAACTACATACTAACCAATAAATTAGAATTTATTTTTGCAGTGTAATTTAATTATTATAGATCCAAAACTACTTGTTGATCCTTATACTAACCTGACACTTGGATCTAATACAATTATCAACTGTAGAGCAATGGATTCAATACTATCTGATATTTCAGTTTACTGGATTGATTCAAATAACATAGAAAAACAGAATCCATTATATTTATCACCAGTAGCTCTCAGGGATAATAATACTGTATATACCTGTTTCATCAGTATTCATCATAATCCTAATAGTTGTATTCCACAGAGTCACACTATTGAAATTACAATAAAAGGTAAGGAATAAAAGTGATCATTAATGATTGTTCAATTTGGCTTTCTTCAGATACATTTGTTAAAAAGACAACAATATTTCCAACAAACTTTATTATTGGAACACCTGGAATACTCATGTGTGGGATAGTGTTAAATATAGAGATCGGTCCAGATGTATCATCACTATTAGTGGAGTGGTATCATAATAACAACAGTATTAGTAACAATACATTGGGTTACACTGTTTTGTCATTAACCAACAATTTTGCTAAAGAATTCAATAGTACACTTAAAATATCACAAGTTGAGTCTAGTCATTCAGGAAAATACACATGTGTTGCAAGGATTGGAGAAAAAAATCTAAAGAAATCATCAGAAGATATCTGTGTTAATTGTATGTAATATTAAATCTTTTAGTCTTTGTATCACTTTTTTTTTTCTGCAAGTGTAGATCAACAACCTATTGTTTCATCATCAAGGTACACTGGATTAACACTTGGAGATAGTGTGAACATTTTATGTACTTCACAAGAGCTTAAAGAATCGGAAGCTACAGTTACGTGGATTGATCCTAATAACCACACACTTCATAATCCATTAATGTCATCACCAGTATCTGTAAGTCTTAATAATACCAGATATACATGTAATGTTAGAATTCATGATAACCCAAGTTCATGTGAAAATAATACACAAGATATCATTATCACCATCAAAGGTTAGATGAACTATATAGTACTACTGTAAAAGTATGATTGTTAGTATCAACACTATCACAGATACATATGTGATACAAGTAATAATTACTCCTGCTAAGGACACTAAACCAAATAATTTACTTGTTGGTCAACTTGCTGTTGTAAACTGTATGAATGTCCTCAATACTGATATTGGTCCTGATATGTCAGCTCTTCATAAAGAATGGTATCACAATAATGAAATCATTACTACTGACATACGTCAACGTGGCAATATTCTACAACTTCAACTGAAGAAAGTAAAAACATCATTTGCTGGATACTATGAATGTGTGACATTCATTGATGATAATACTCGGAGAAATGAATCTGATAATATTCTCTTATATGTTAACTGTGAGTGCGTATGTAGTAGTAAATGTTTTAAGTTGATAACTGTAGGTTGTGACAAGTACATGATAATACAGGTCATGATCAAGAGTGATCATTTAATACTGATATATAACCAGTATATTGTACTTTGAGCTTTTTATGTCCCAACTTTTAATGGACATGTTACATTTCTTACATAACACATTTTCATAGTCATATAGTGGTGTATACCTAGATAGATATTATCTTGCTATAATTATTATCATAATTATCATGATGACAACTTCACAGTTAAAACCACTCCATACATTGTATACACTCTATAGTAATAGTGTATAATGCAATCAAAAATGTAATTGTTGAGATTTTAACTGCGGAAATTAAGTCTGGATGGCTCAGAAATCTTCTCCTAAGACAGCAATGTCTCATGAAACCACTAATGCACTTACAGTGCAGAACCCTCACCACAAGTGTGAAGTGTGATTCCAATTAAGAAAACGATATAATTATTGATATATATAAATAGATCTATTATTTTTACAGTATATATGGTAGAACTTCCATTCCATAAGTCCTAGTACAAAAGCAAATATAAATAGTTTTGAGGCTTCAATGACATACAAGAAATAAAATAGGAGCTAGAAAGGGCAGTCTGAAACCTATAAGAGCCAGTTCTCGATTTTGTTAGCAGCCACTGAGCCACTACCTTGATTGTACTTGATTTCAAGCAGTGCTTCTACAGCGATAACCCTTGAATAAGATGAGTTAAGTTTCCATGTACTCTTTTGCTACCAGAAGTCTTCTGAAAGTGGTGAAACACAATCATGAGTTGTTGTTTACAAATGAAAAACATATAGGTGGGTGAGGGTGATTGCAAACATATTTTGCCATGCTGTTAGCTAGAATTACTGTTGGTAGTTATACAGAGTTGTAACTTTCATAATAAGGCAATCTTGCCTGAATACAGCATACGTTAGAACTACATAATAATAATTATTATTAATTTTATTGCCAATTTATTCTACTGTTTTTATTTACAGTACCTACTCCTCTTGTTACTATTGATTCTCAAAATCATCAAGTTTACAATACTTCTACTAGTCTAGATCTCACATGTAGTGCAAGTATATCTTCTTCTGAGTCTCCTTATGTAGATGTATTTACAAGTGCAGTACTTGAATGGAGATATATTAGAGGAGAGAGTGAGTTTTCTGAGATATTTCTAACTTCTCAGAATGATATAAAAATGTACACATCATCATTATCACTTCATAATATCAATTTATCATCTGCTGGAGAGTATACATGTGATGTGTATCTGTATAGTAATTTCTCATTTGTCAAGAACAGTACACATGAATCAAATAAAACCACTATCAGGATTAAAGGTAAATGTATGTATATTTATGATATGATGGTTTATATACTTCTGACTGATTTTTTAGTTCCCACTCCTGATATTATTCTCAACACTACTGGTACTCTCTATGATGTTGGAACTCTTTTGATCTTGAGTTGTAAAATAATACTAAGTAGAGAGAATATTGATGTAAATACAATAGCCACTATTAAATTGTATAAAAAGGACATTTTAAATGAAACAAGAATGATTCCAGTAGTTACAGAGGGAGAGAATCTTACTTATCATGCTAACTTCAATTTCAGCAATATCAAATTATCTGATTCAGGAATATATAAATGTGAAAGTTTTGTTGATGATAACATTAAATCATCATTTATCATTCCAAGTGATGTTGTTGAGGACTGTATAACAGTAAATGTGAAATGTGAGTGTTAGTAGTGTATCACAGATTCACACTTAATATAATCATGCACATTTTGATCACTTAAGTTTTATGACATACACCTCTTTTTGGGATAATGTGAAAAGTCAATTGTGCATATTAATTTTGTGTATGTATGAAAAATACAAATAACAATTTTAATGTTTACTTATTTTTCCCCATACAAATTGTTGTAGTACCTACACCTAAAATCATTCTCAACACTAGTGATGTCTACTATGTTACTGGAAGTTCTCTTGTTTTAAGATGTCAATTGATACTATTGTCTGAGAACATTGATTATGACACAAGAGCAGCATTTCAACTGAAGAATGATAATGATGATGCTGTACTGACTAATGAAAGCACTTTGCCAGATTCTGAGAACGAAACAGAAGTCATTTACACCTCTGGTTTACAGTTTAACAACCTCAAACTATCAAATGCAGGAAACTATACATGTACAGGTATCATTACTGTTGTGAATTCATCTTTTGTCATACAGAGTAATAAGGCAGTAGATTCTGGAAGTATATTTATTAAAAGTAAGTAACTAACATTGATTTTACAATATCCTGTTTCAGAATTAATGAGTAAATTTTAGTCATCTTCATTTTGCTTGCATGTTAGTTCACCAATCCAGTGTTATTTTACAGACATAACAATATGGGATTAAATAAACATATACTACATTGATAATTCTCTCATTGATAATTATCTCTTCTCAGTGTAATAAAAGTATTATATACCATGAGCATATACGGAGAGAGTATGGGGTAAGCACCCTTATTGTGGTCCCTTAACAGACTCGTCATACAAACCTCAGTAATAAGTACATGATAAGATAATATATTTCCATTATTTATAAGCTGTGCATTTGTCCTGGATGTTTTATCTCACTATTTAATGGACTTCCCACCGTTCTTAACTACATTCCAAAAATAAAATTGTTAAAATAACAAATGTTTTGGTTAGTACATTTGCAAGGATGCAAATTAAAATTTAATTGGTCACTCCTGTTGTTATTACTGCATGATAACATACTTGCACTTATAATCAATTATTATGACTTATATCTCATATTAGATGCACAACAAAGATTTAATTCAAATATTTATTCTACTTCTTTGTATATCATCTATTAGACAAGAGAAATTGCATTATAATTAGTACAAGTACATGTATATCACCATGCAGTCATAAAAACCTACATGACCCAATTTCCACTATTGCTCGCAACTGTACTAACCAAAATGTATATTCATGAATGACTATGTAATATATTTTTAAAATCAGGCATTATTTATGCTTTTTTTTACCAGTCAAATTCTTTGTGTTTTATTTAACAAATGTTGTGTGGTTACCTTCATCAATGGTAATAATAATAATAATAATAACAATAATGATAATGATACAGATAAAATCATATATTGTACATGAATGCATGCATGTTTATTGATTGTTAATTATTCATAATTGCAAACTGGGTCATATGTATTCAAGTTATTACCACTGATGAAGGCAGCCATTTAGCTACTGAAATGTTTGGATAATGTATTTAACTGGTGAGGAAACATAAATAATGTCAGATGATTATAATTATGTATGTATTATGTTAACAATTTACTTCTCATTGCTTATATAGTACCCACTCCTGATATCATTCTCAACACTACTGGTGGTCACTATAATCTTGGAACTCTCTTAAACATGAGTTGTAAAATAATATTAAGAAGAGAGAATATCGATGTAAATACAATGGCCACTATTAAATTGTATAACAAGGATATCTTAAGAGAAACAAGAATTATTCCAGTAGTTACAGAGGGAGAGAATCTTACTTATCGTGCTGACTTTCATTTCAGTAATATCAAATTATCTGATTCAGGAATATATAAATGTGAAGGTTTTGTTGATGGTGATATTAATTCATCCTTTATCATACCAAGCGATGTTGTTGAGGACTATATAACAATAAATGTGAAAAGTGAGTATCACAGATTCAAATTTAATGTAATTTTTATCACATAGGTTTAAATTGTACACCTTTCTTTTGGGAATTATGTAGAGAGAGAGGCATGCATGCATATTAATTTTGTGTATGAATGAATAACAATAATTAAAAATTTAATGTTTAGTTATTATTCTCTCTATACCAATTGCTATAGTACCTACACCTGAAATCATTCTCAACACTAGTGATGTCTACTATGATGTTGGAAGTTCACTTGTTCTAAGCTGTCAAATGATACTATTAGCTAGGAACATTGATAATGACACTGTAGCAGTGTTTGAATTGAAGAGTAGTTTTGCTGATGTTATTTTGTTTAGTGAAACAATTGTACCTAACGTCCTGGATAAAATAAAGCTTATTTACACAGCCTTCTTTCATTTCAATGTTCTTAAACTATCAGATGCAGGAGAATACACTTGTACAGGTATCATTGATGATGCTATGAATTCATCATTTATCATACAGAGCAATAAGACAATAGATTCTGGAAGTATATTTATTAAAAGTTAGTAAGTGGATGATTGAATATTGATTTGATAATATACAGAATAACAAGTTATTTCATATGCTGTTTTTATAATTTGATCTTATAAGCTTCTATGCTCTACTGTAAAACTGATTGGTTGTTCTAACCAATTTGATTGGTTATATGAGTTTCATCTGGTTCATAGTACTTTTTCATATGTTCTATATGTAGTAGCTAATATCATATTTCTAATCAAAATACAATGTTTACTTTCTGTTGTAAACATGTTTATTATGTTCCTAATGGGAAGTACAGATGTACTATCCATTAGGAACATAATAATCATGTTTATGATGGAAATTTAAAACAATCATTATGTTCCCAATGGATAGTATATAATAATCATGTTTATAACTGAAGTAAAAGATTGTATTCTTTATTACAGCATGTACTAGTCAATATAGATCAAGATGAAAAGAAATAAATTTGATCTATACAGTCTCAGGATGAATTTAAACTTATGTAACTAAATGAGGGTTAAAATAACCACAGTACATGCATTGTTACTGTTACATTGATAATTTTCTTCTCTTTTTATGTAGTGCTTACTGGTTCACCTATAAACTGTACAAATACAACTTTCCTTCCACGTACTGTTACCTTGGTCTGGACTGAACCAGAAAAAGCTTTACAAAATGAAGAAATATCAGGTTACTATCTAGAATGTAGGATTGAGGGTTCTGAGACCCAAATACCAGATGTAAATATCACACAAGACAACCCAGATACTAATTATACCATTCCAGTACTGATACCATTCACATCATATAGATGTTTATTGACTGCCATTAATCAAGTTGGGCAAGGACCTTCTACTATGTGTGCATTTACAACAGCACAAGACAGTAAGTACAACGGTGATATGACATTTCTAATGTGAAGGCATTGCCTTTGTTTACTTTCCTGCCATTTTATGCATTTGATGTTAATGTCTGGTAAATAGAGATAGCAAACTAATGTATCTTCTTTGTCCAAATCTGATATGGGATAGGGTGATTTAGTGAGCATTTAAAGAGAATACTTAACCTTTTTGTAATCATTAAAACTGTTGACCTACAACATGTTTACCGATGTAGTATGTTGAATAGAAAGAAACAACTTCAATTCATGTACCTAATATTCAATTATCAATATCCTTATAATTATAGTACCTGAAAATGCTCCAGAAAACGTCTCCTCAGCTCCATCAAGATTTGATGTTACATTTACCTGGTTACCTCCTTCAATTCCAAATGGCATCATCATACAATACAATCTAACTGTTGATAATATTAATACTGGTACTACTATAACTCATGTCGTTGATAGTACACAAGATCACGAAACTATTGGAGATTTTAAACCTTATCAAAAATACAGTGCATCTTTATCTGCCGGTACAGTGGCTGGATACGGACCTGCTGCATA
Source organism: Petrosia ficiformis (assembly GCA_947044365.1). Taxonomy (NCBI): domain Eukaryota; kingdom Metazoa; phylum Porifera; class Demospongiae; order Haplosclerida; family Petrosiidae; genus Petrosia; species Petrosia ficiformis. The sequence goes on along the minus strand of OX345645.1, from coordinate 3,013,234 downwards.
TGTTTCTGGAAGAACTAAGCCTGATAGTCAGTGGAAGAAATGTCATTGAAATTACTTACAATTCTTATTACTTTTAATAGTACCAGGAGCAGTGGCAACAATTAATTTAAATGTATTGAATATAAGTACTATACAAATCACATGGTCACTTGTAGCACAAGAAGAAACTAATGGTAATATTACACATTATATTGTGTCTGTTAGTTTATATGAAGGAAGAGAATTATATAATAGAGATGTCAGTGTATCCAATGACTTACAAGTGATAGTTAATGGATTGGGTGAGTGCTTTTTTCACATTTCTCTTGTAATAACTTACAATTCTTTTTAAAGCTGGAGAAATTCCTTATGGAGTAACTGTAAGAGCAGTCAATGATATTGGACAAGAAGGACAATCTAACACTACAGTGTTTTTCACAAGAGAAGAAAGTATATATAATTAATTCTATCATTTTATATAAATATTGCAATTACTATATACATTTCAGTTCCTCCTATTCCAACTAACATCAGTGTCTTAAGACTAAATGGTACTCATATGAATATTAGTTGGTCTCTCATACCAATCACTAAAGCTAGAGGATTCATTCAATCATACTTTATACTCTATCAAGAAAATGACAACAGGAAGAGACAAACATTAAGTGTATCTGTACCAGCTACTGATAGTAGTGTAGTTATAGGTGGACTAGATCCTGGTAAATCTTATAGTGTGCTTATATCAGCAAGTACTAATGCTGGCCAGGGAGCATTTACTAGTGAAGTAGTTGTTGAAGGTAAACTGTTGTTATATGAGTAATTATGACTTTCAGTGCAATTCTTCTATTCAGAATCAAAGAGTTCATTGTTTCAATTAAGAGCAGAACCTTTCACATCATGTGAAGAATGGACAGTAAGTAAAATTATTATTTAGTATAATTATTAAATTATGAAGAATTTTTGTTTCTACAGATATCAACAGAAAATTCTATTAAGTCATTCATTCGTTCAGCAGTGGTTGATACTATACAAGATTATTGTGAATGTGGATTTCTGGACAGCTTCATTACTAATGAAACACTATTTTGTGATTCACAAAATCCAACACAAGTTGTTTATCGAGCTAAGTTATTCAATTTTGGTTCTATTTCTTCTACTCAGTTAGTATCATGGATTGAAGATTGGGTATTAAATGGAGCTAGTGTAACAAGTGGTCCTATTCTAGTGACATTTGATCCAACATGTCCTGTACCTTTGAACAGTATTAATGACAGAATCTGTCAAATACCAGTGACAACACAATCCACTTCTTCAGTGGGAGTGATAGCAGGAAGTGCATTAGCTGTAGCATTTATTGTGTTGATATGTATTGTACTAATTATAATAGTAATATTGTACTTTCATCTCAAGTCAAAGAAAGAAAGGTATGACATGATTCAGTATATATTATGATAATGATTCATGCTACTACACATTTTACGTTTTGAATTTTATTCTCTGATTAAATTATTTTGAGGAGATGGTGTATTTTATTGTCTAATATCCTTCCATTAATTTATTGAAGCTTTAATACACAATAAAATTGTGAAACTTAGTTTTATTGTACAATGTAGTAAGCAATTTTTCCATCTTGTTAAACATGCTTCTAAATAAAAGATGTTAGATTGTATTATAGTATAACAGCTTATCAATATTCTATTTTGTATTTCAGGTTACACGTAACTGCAAATGATGAAAAAAAGTAAGTTCATAATTATTGTGTAACTGTTTAATAATACACACACAGTTCAGGGATTGTAAATATTGAACTGGAGAGTAACAAAGCATATGAAAAAGTTGAATTTCCACCAGATGAAACAGTGGACCATACATATGAATCACTGGAGAATTATGAAAATGTAGAAAGAGATGATGTACCACAGGAATTGAATGGTGATACATCTAACCAACCTGCAGCTAATGTTAACTGATACAGACAGTAGCTATATATACTTCTTGTTTACTTATTTGTATGTGTTTCTTTGAAACTAGTAGTTTGAGGTTTTGTGGATAAACAATATTGATTTTGTAGAAACAAAAATTGTAGTTTTACTCAACAGTGTGAATTCTGTTTTGTTTTGTGTTAATCATAGTTTTGATGTATTATAATTATTATTTTGTAAGTTTATAACTAATTATTAGTGACTTTTACAGTTGTTGAAATATAGTGGTTGTAATGCCATGGATTGTTAAGCTGAATGTGAAAGGATTTTGTTGAAGTCTAATTGATTATAGTTTGTGGTGGTTTCATGGTGATTGTGATAAAATGTCATTATGATTGTGACAGCCTTGTTTTACAATTGCAATCCCATATATAATGCGCCGTAATTATAAATCACTTGCTACCATTCAAACCTCTGGGTGGAGGGAGAGGTTTTCTTGTATTGTCCAAAAACAGCAGATTGTAAAAGCTAAAAGGTAATAATTGCAGTGGCAACAATTCATAATTTACACAAGTATATGTATGAATTTCACAATAACAATTTCTATATTCAATTCAGCATTCATATAGAGACTATTTGGAATTAAAATTAGCTAACACTTCGATTTCGCAATTAGTGTGATATTTTCTTGGTATAATTAATTATTTAGGAGGGGCATGGTCAATTATTCACACATATTACTATACTGATACACTTTCAGGTTAAAATTATCATTTAAAATAACTTAACTTAATTACTGACTGACAGACCTGACAATCAACCTCATGGCCGGTGACCTACACAAATTGTGGTCTTGCTGGACCCCCAACCAGTCTGGACCCCCAACCTGTCTGGGCCCCAGACTTTACCCCCCTCCCCTTCTCAGTGGATCTGTCCTAAGGTTTAGGTATTGTGTAAAATGGTATTTATTTATTTCAAATATATACATAATTATAATATTATTACATGTACTTTCTGTTGTACCATATAGCAGTGAGACCTATGGGATGGTTCTGCATAGCATGGCAATTCATTAATACATGTATTCTAAATACATTAATATCTCTATCTTTTTGAGGTGTCAATATTTTGATATATCATTTAATAGGTACCCAAACTAATACTGGATTTTGTTCATATTCATCAATACATCTGCTGTAGTTAGTGGTGTTAAAGGCACAATATACAACATATATGGTACGTATCTTGAACTATGTCCTAATGTTTGCTATAGTATAGATGGTTTAGTCATATCAATTCTTCTATAGTATTACAATTATGGTCACTATGAGATATAACTTTGCTCCTTTGATTTCATGCCAGCTCAAGAATCTTCATTCTTGGTAGATGAGTTTACATCTACTCAATATTATATATGCACATACTTCTTCCCAGAAAAAAATTTGCCTAAAACATTATAGCTATAGTGTTCCAAGTATAACGTTACATCAGTGCTAACATATTAATCAAGCATGGTAAGATGAGAAAGTATCGATAAAAACGAATAGTAATTATTTCGATTGATTATACATCTTGCTATTTTCTTCCCTTCTTTCTTCATTTCTTCAGTGTTAGCTATTATTCATATTAGTATTATTATTACTATTGCTGCATAATTAGTGTAATATAAAATTTCACAACATTAATGTACTGTACTCTAGCTAGGCTAAGGCAAATCCAAAGCCAATTAGAGTACAGAATGGGCAATACTTCACAAAATTAATTGTTACTGTTTCCTTTTATAATAATGGAGCCATTCAAGACCCAAGGGTGCATAGTGCCCAACAGCCAAATGCTTTAAACTGGATATTATCCCGAACATGAAGGATATAATTAATTTGTGTCATTTGATCACTTGAGGTCATAACTGTATGACGTCAAGGGCAAATAGATTACCCACACTATCAAAACTACTTAGTCGCTTAAAATTCATTAAACAAACCACAGGGATATAACTACAACCACCCTGATATAACTAAAACAGCCTTGCTTTATCTAGCTGTAGTGGTTTCTTTGATGTGTGTCCAAATAATGACACAATAATGTCAATTCACAAAATCTATTTTCTTTACATATATCCTATAGAAATAGGGGAATATTTACAGCAAAAGGATTGGCTTCATCTATATAAGTAATGCATTATTTTATAATAGTTATATAAGTTGACACAACAGGAAATGTGTTGACATAAGGTCTGTCTATATATTTATGTTCTATACAAAATATGTTTGTACTTTTCATCAAGTTGTGTATATACTTAATGCACTCATTAAAGTAAATACACAACATTATATTATGTAAATATAAGAGCACTCACCTATGATGACAATTCTCTTAAGTAAACTAGATAAAAGGCAAATACATCTTGTATAAAGGTACTATAATATCACTGACATAGATGTATAATTTAAAATAGTTGCTGAGAAATATTTATGACAAACACAAAGCTAATAATTATTATTTCAAATGTGTAACTTTACAAATCATCCCCACTACATAATGTCTTACAAAAGAATTCACCATTTATAATATTAGTGTGAATATTTAAATATCACCTTTCTGATATTGAATCAAAACATGCATAGTATTACATGTACAATCAGGTTAGCATTAATAATAATTATTATTAGTCCAGAAAACATTGTCACTCCTATAGACTATATGGTAAACAAATGCATATTAATTCTATAATAATACAAATAATTACTACATACTATGCTTGATCTCTACCACATACTATATTATATAATTCGTAAACACTATCATCATAGAGATCAAACATTAGTGACAAACCACTAGTAAAAGTTTCTGTATTTTATAATTTTGAACTCAGAAACTATAAATTAAAAATTCAATTACTCAACTTACATACAAATAGCAATATTTCATAAATGAATATATTTTTGTTGCTCATTGACAGAGTTTCTTACAACAGAATATTATACTAGTGGCTATTAATGTGTCTCTTCCACACATTCTAGGTAGTATTGATCTCCTTTAATTGCCTGAATGACCAATTAAAAAACTCAAGTCTTGTACTTTACTACACATGACAGTATTTATTATTATCTTACCATTCAGCATGTTTAATGAAATGAAAACTATGATGTAGCTAAGCAATTAAATGATTTCGTAGTAGTTTATCTTGAAAAACGCATATTTACGGAAATGTTCATATTGTGATAAAAATTTGATCTCAATTTGCATCAAGTGATAACACTAATATCATATCAGTAATATATATCATAGCAGTATATATAATTATTATATTTATCTGTATAGTCAATATACTTTGAAAAACATGCTAATTGTAATAGTATACGTACTATACTGGCTTTATCACATTTCAAACAGTAATCAGTATTGTTTACTTTACTTATGACATTATAAATCATTCCTCACAAATAGGAAACAAGTCTTGCTTGAAACCTAAAGTAGACCATTACTTACATTTGTAGCTTGACTTGAAAATGAAGGAGATATTTGTGGCCATTGTTCTCTGCATTTCCTGTCAAACAACAGCTGCAGAATCATGTAGTAAGTCATTGTACATTGCTTAATATTATCATACACACAATCATTTTCATTTTTCTAGTAGTTGAAATAAATAACTATTCCAATTGAATTTACATCCTTCCCACACAAGTAGCAATAAATGAATAATAGATGATAAATTCATAGTAGTATGTTTATGTGCACAAAATAGTATAGCGTTGATTATAATTCTTAACAGATATTAACATACAAATGATGGTTTTGAGTAAACAATGCAGTTGTTCGACTTAATGATCAGTCAACACAGTAAACCTAATTGATGTTTCTCTATAGTTGCAATGTATATTACATTGGCAAAATTTAATAGTAAACAATACTATTATTACTCATTGAAAGAATCATACAATTAACGAATTTGAATTTTGGCATACTTGTGAACATACCTTTCTTCTTTGTATTCATATACTTACATGTAGCATTTTAGCTACTCTTTAATGTGAGGTATGGTGAAGCTACAGGAACAAAACCTTAGGGGTATGCTATAGTATAATTATTATAATTATCTGGTTTGTTAACAAGCACTGTTGAATGACAATGTGATTACTAATAAGCCCAGAATAAAATTTGGAGGGAATAATAAAATTGTGAAATTAATAATAATGAAATAATAATACTGGAGAAGAAGAAAGAAGTGAAGATAATATCTTCAAGAAGGAGTATAAATAAATTCTATTCAATTCTAATTATAAAGTCATTCATCTGATTGTGCTCAATTAATAGATGTAAAGGTCACACCTGGAATACTTTGTTGACTTTAACCAACAATTTATTGAGTGCATATGTGTATGTATATGTACTGAAGAGTATTACTATGTATATACTGACATAACATGTTGTATATAGTAGTATGACTCATCTTCAATTGAGAAAGTCCATAATTAATGCAGAAAACTAAGGACATCACTCAATAGGGAATATAGTAAAATCAGTAGATTCTGAATTGATATTATTGAATTGTGTGACAATTATATTTCACTAATTTAATGTCTTTTGACAGTGTTTACTACAGAATTTTAGCATTGAAATAGAACTATTTCTGTAATGAGTATCACATTTTTTGTACTACATCCTACATTAATTAATTGTTATAATGTAAACACAGGAAGCAATGTAAATATCTATTAAAAAGTAAATTTTACCTATAGTCTGTATTCCACTTTTTTGAAGCATTTTTCTAACAAATGAAGGAGATCTTTGTGGCTTTTCTTCTCTGCATTCTTTGTCATACATCAGTTGCAGTATCATCTAGTAAGTCATTCTACATTGTTATTATTGAACACATATATAATATTGTGTTGACTATGAAAGATATATTAGATATGTATTGTTATATTATGATTGTGGGATTTTGACATCTAATCTGCACTTAATTACGTATGAATAATAATTATAATATAATTATAATAAAATTATGATAGCATATTATATCATAATACTACAATGCTATAACAATAATTATTATTTCAATGGACTGTCATGTAGATGCTCAAGTTAGACAACATTCATAACAACCCCAATTGCATGAAGGAATAGATAATTGGTTTATTATTCATAAATGATGCCATACAGCTAGGCAATAAGACTTGTTAGTCTGATGCCTGTATTAATTATTTGTGTATTCATTTAGGTGCAAATGTAGTAAATGTGCAAGTCCAACCACAAGAGTTTAAGTATAATACTGATGGAATACTTAACTGCTTTATTTTACTGGATGCTGCCATTGGTCCAAACACATCAGATGTAATGGTGTTGTGGTATCACAATAATGAACTATTATTAAATAGGGCTATAGATTTGCATCAAATTAATGATACATACATTGAAAGCAGTATAACAATCAACAATATTCAACTGGAAGATGCTGGAAACTACACATGCAGTGCATCAATTGGAAATGGTGGTTCTGTGATGGAGGATAAACAATCTGTTTGTGTTGGTAAGTTCAATACCTCTTTCTAATAATTGCTCCAATTATTCTAATTTGAAAGGTGTCTTCTCTATTGACACATCCTCATATACTAAGCTAATGGTTGGATCAAGAGCTGAAATACAGTGTGGAAATGTACTGAGAGTGAATTATACATGGAAAGGACCCAATAATGAAATATCTAATGATCCACTCATTATACAATCTGTCTCTGTTTCTGATAACGAATCCACTTACAAATGTATAGCTAATATACCTTCAAACCTAATGGATTGTCAGACTGAAGAAGAAAGCATTGTTGTAAATGTCATTGGTAAGTATGAGGTTATAAAATGTATGAATGAATTTTCATTCTTAATGTTATTATTTTGAATGCATCATTGCTGTACATGTACTAAAATATATTTTTCCACAAATATTTCAACTATATAGTAGGCCATTCAGTTGAAATAAGAAGCATTCATAAATTTGTTTTAAAAAGGAAGCTTTATAGAAGTGTTAAGAATTGGGTGTAAAACAGTGTTATAATTTACCATGATGGATTCTTAAAAAAACACCATTATTTTTCACAGTGGCAGTTGAGACAGCATATTGACTGTTTGTAAATCAATCTATCCCATTTAATAAGCCAAAAATTGTGTTAAAATATGCTTTATAGTCACATTTGAACTATAGTCTGATGGCTACATGAGTATAAGATTTCTGTTCCTTTCCAGAAACAAATGTAGTAAATGTGCAAGTCCAACCACAAGAGTTAGTGTATAATACAGATGGAATAATTAGTTGCTTCATCTTACTGGATGCTGCCATTGGTCCTAACACATCAGATGTAATGGTGTTGTGGTATCACAATAATGAACTATTATTAAATAGGGCTATAGATTTGCATCAAATTAATGATACATACATTGAAAGCAATATAACAATCCACCATATTAAACTGGAAGATGCTGGAAACTATACTTGCAGTGCATCAATTGGAAATGATGGTTCTGTGATGGAGGATAAACAATCTGTTTGTGTTGGTAAGTTCAATACCTCTTTCTAGTAGTTGCTCCAATTATCCTAATGTGAAAGGTGCCTTCTCCATTGAAACATCTTCACATACTAACCTAATGGTTGGATCAAGAGCTGAAATACATTGTGGAAATGTACCAGGAGTGACTTACACATGGAGAGGACCCAATAATGAAATTATCTACTGATCCACTCATTATACAATCTGTCTCTGTTTCTAATGTGAATCCACTTACAAATGTATAGCTGATATACCATCAAACCTAATGAATTGTCAGACTGAAGAAGAAAGTATTGCTTTAAATGTCATTGGTAAGTATGAAACTGTGAATTGCATTATAGTGTGATAATTATAAAATGTACAAATTTAATTTCTAAAATACCAATATCTATGTACATTTCCACTTTCTGAACTGTAAGCTCTGTTTTTTAATGATATATTTTAGCTCACTCTCAGCTGCAATTTATATAGCCTTCATGGTCAATTGGATATTTGTTTAAAGATTTTTGTATATTGATAGCATACTTACATTTTTAGTGTAGTTGCCATCTTTATTTCATTTAGACACCTTTGTTGAAAACGTGACTATAACAACAACTACTATAATTGCTGGAAATTCTGACACAATTATTTGTGAAGTAATAATAAGTGCTGAAATTGGGCCAGACCGTTCTTCGCTCTCGGTGGAATGGTATCATGATGGCAAAAATGTGAACTCACATTACAACATATCAAAATTAAAGGTCATGTCTGGAGTAGCTTTTGAAGAAATTGACTCTAGCCATGCTGGTACATACACATGTATTGCAGCAATAAGAGGAGGTGACACAAAGAACTATACTAAAGATTTATGTGTTAACTGTAAGCTCACATGTTTTAACGTAATTGTTACATAGCAATAAAAATTTGTTAAAATAACAAATGTATTGGTTAGTACAGTTATTGGTCATTCATGTTGTTATGACTGCATGATAACATACTTGTACTAATTATCATGTCTTATATCTCATATTAGATGCACAAAGAAGGTTTTGAAACCTACAAAGATTTAATTTAAATATTTATTCTGCTTCTTTGTATATCTATTAGACTGGATAAATAAATTACAACTGCGGATTATAATTAGTACAAGTACATGTATATCACCATGCAGTCATAACAACCTACATGACCAAATAAACTACATACTAACCAATAAATTAGTTATTTTAAGAAATTATTTTTGCAGTGTAATTTGATTATTATAGATCCAAAACTACTTGTTGATCCTTCTACTAACCTGACACTTGGATCTAATACAACTATCAACTGTAGAGCAATGGATTCAATACTATCTGATATTTCAGTGTACTGGACTGATTCATATAACACAGAAAACCAGAATCCATTATATTTATCACCAGTAGTTCTCAGTGATAATAATACCATATATACCTGTTTCATCAGTATTCATCAGAATCCTAATAGTTGTATTCCACAGAATCACACTATTGAAATTACAATAAAAGGTAATGAATAAAAGTGTTCATTAATGATTGTTCAATTTGGCTTTCTTCAGATACATTTGTTAAAGAGATAACAATATTTCCAACAAACTTTATTATTGGAACACCTGGAATACTTATGTGTAGGATAGTGTTAAATACAGAGATTGGTCCAAACACATCATCACTATTAGTGGAGTGGTATCATAATAACAACAGTATTATTAACAATACATTGGGATACACTCTTTCCTCATTAGCCAAAGGTTTTGCCAAAGAATTCAATAGTACACTTAAAATATCACAAGTTGAGGCTAGTCAATCAGGAAATTACACATGTGTTGCAAGGATTGGAGAAGAAAATCAAAAGAAGGCATCAGAAGATATCTGTATTAATTGTATGTAATATTAAATCTTTTAGTCTTTGTATCACTTTTATTTTCTGCAAGTGTAGATGAACAACTTACCATTCCATCTTCAAACTACACTGGATTAATACTTGGAGATAATGTGAACATTCCATGCACTTCACAAAAGCTTAATGAATCAGAAGCAACAGTTACCTGGATTGATACTAATAACCACACTTTTCTGAATCCATTAATGTTATCACCAGTATCTGTAAGTCATAACAATACCAGATATACATGTAATGTTAGAATTCATGACAACCCAAGTTCATGTGAAAATAATACACAAGATATCAATATCACCATCAAAGGTTTGTTGAACTATATAGTACAACTGTAAATGTATGATTGTTAGTATCAATACTATCACACAAGTAATAATTATTCTTGCTGTGAACGTTATACCAAACAATTTACTTGTTGGTCAACAAGCTGCTGTAAACTGTATTGTTTATCTCAATACTGATATTGGTCCTGATAGGTCATCTCTTCATAATGAATGGTATCACAATAATGAAATCATTACTACTAACATAGCACAGCGTGGCAATAAGCTACAACTTCAACTGAAGAAAGTAAAAACATCTCACGCTGGGTACTATGAATGTTTGGCATTCATTGATGATAATACTCTGAGAAATAAATCTGATAATATTCTCTTATATGTTAACTGTGAGTGCATATATAGTAGTAAATGTTTTAAGTTCATAAGACATAGTAATCTTCTGTCATAGCTAGTCATGGCATGTACTTATATGGAATATGCATGGATGGGGGACCACCCCTTAACAGACTCTTAATACAAACTGTAGGTTGTGACAAGTACATGATAATACAGGTCATGATGAAGAGTGATCATTTCATACTGATATATAACCAGTGTATTCTACTTTGAGCTATGTCTCAACTTTAATGGACCTGTTACATTTCTTAAATAACATGTTTTCATAGTCATGTAGTGGTGTATACCTAGATAGATATTATCTTGCTATAATAATAGTGTATAATGCACACAAAAATGTAACTGCAGAAATTAAGTCTGGATTAATATATATAAATAGATCTATTATTTTTATAGTATATATGGTAGAACCTTCCATTCCATAAGTCCTAGTACAAAAGCAAATATAAATAGTTTTGAGGCTAGAAAGGGCAGTCTGAAACCTAAGAGCCAGTTCTCAATTTTGTTAGCAGCCACTGAGCCACTACTTTGATTGTACTTGATTTCAAGCAGTGCTTCGACAGCGATAACCCTTAAATAAGATGAGCTAAGTTTCCATGAACTCTTTTGCTATGAGAAGTCTTCTGAAAGTGGTGAAACGCAATCGAGCATGAGTTGTTGTTTATAAATGAAAACGTTTAGAAATAGCTTGTCTTTATATTTGCATTCTTGTATAATTATTTTCAAACCCGTTGGTAGCTTGATTGAAGTTCCAATGTTATTAGTTGTCCAGAAATTTTGTATTACTTTCTGCACACACAAATTGACAGAACATACGTTAGCATTACATAATAATAATTTTATTAATTTATTCCACTGTTTTTATTTGCAGTACCTACTCCTCTTGTTACTATTGATTCTCAAAATCTTCAAGTTTACAATACCTCTTCTAGTCTAGATCTCACATGTAGTGGAATTATATCTTCTTCTGAGTCTCCTTATGTAGATGTATTTACAAGTGCAGTATTTGAATGGAGATATATTAGAGGAGGGAGTGAGTTTTCTGAGATATTTCTAACTTCTCAGAATCATTTGAAAATCTACTCATCATCATTATCACTTCATAATTTGAATTTATCATCTGCTGGAGAGTATACATGTGATGTGTATCTGTATAGTAATTTCTCATTTGTCAAGAACAGTACACATAATCAAATAAAACCGCTGTTAGGATTAAAGGTAAATGTTATGTAATTGTATATAATTATTAAATTATGTATGTGTTACTTCTGTCTGATTGCTTAGTTCCGACACCTGATATCATTCTCAACACTACTGGTGCTCTCTTTAATGTTGAAACTCTCTTTGACTTGAGTTGTAAAATAACACTAAGAAGAGAGAATATTGATGTAAATACAATGGCCACTATTAAATTGTATAAAAAGGACATGTTAACAGAAACAAGAATGATTCCAGTAGTTACACAGGGAGAGAATCTTACTTATCATGCTGACTTCCATTTCAGTAATATCAAATTATCTGATTCAGGAATATATAAATGTGAAGGTTTTGTTGATGATGATATTAATTCATCATTCATCATTCCAAGTGATGTTGTTGAGGACTATATAACAATAAATGTGAAATGTGAGTATCACAGATTCAAGTTTAATGTAATTTTTATCGCATAGGTTTAAAATGTACACCTTTCTTTTGGGAATTATGTAGAGAGAGAGGCATGCATGCATATTAATTTTGTGTATGAATGAATAACAATAATTGTTTAGTTATTATTCTCTATACTAATTGTTATAGTACCTACACCTGAAATTAATCTCAACACTAGTGATGTGTATTATGATGTTGGAAGTTCACTTGTTCTGAGTTGTCAAATGATACTACTGTCTGGGAACATTGATAATGACACTATAGCAGTGTTTGAATTGAAGAGCAATGTTGCTGATGTTGTTTTGTTTAGTGAAACAAGTGTACCTCAAGTCATGAGGGAAACAAAGTTCATTTACACTGTCTTTTTTCTTTTCCATGTTCTTAAACTATCCTCTGCAGGAGAATACACATGTACAGGTATCATTGATGATGCTATGAATTCATCATTTATCATACAAAGCAATGAAACAGTAGATTCTGGAAGTATATTTATTAAAAGTTAGTAAGTGGATGATTGAATATTGATTTGATAATATACAGAATTAACAAGTTATTTCATATGCTGTTTTTATCATTTTCGGCCCTTTGATCTTATAAGCTACTAGGCTCACTGTAAAAACTGATTGGTTGTTCTAACCAATTTGATTGGTTATATGAGTTTCATCTGGTTCATAGTACTTTTATATGTTCTATATGTAGTAGCTAATATCATATTTCTAATCAAAATACAATGTTTACTTTCCGTTGTAAACATGTTTATTATGTTCCTAATGGGAAGTACAGATGTACTATCCATTAGGAACATAATAATCATGTTTATGATGGAAATTTAAAGCAATCATTATGTTCCCAATGGATAGTACATAATAATCATGTTTATAACTGAAGTAAAAGATTGTATTCTTTGTGACGGCATGTACTAGTCAATATAGATCAAGATAAAAAGATATGAATTTGATTTATACAGTCTCAAGATGAATTTAAACTTACGTAACTAAATGAGGGTTAAAATAACCAATTACTTTTCACAATACATACATTGTTACTGTTACATTGATAATTTTCTCCTCTTTTAATATAGTGCCTACTGGTTCACCTATAAACTGTACAAATACAACTTTCCTTCCACGTACTGTTACCTTGGTCTGGACTGAACCAGAAAGACCCTTACAAAATGAAGAAATATCAAGTTACTATCTAAAATGTCAAATTGATGGTTCTGAGACCCAAATACCGGATGTAAATATCACACAAGACAACCCAGATACTAATTATACCATTCCAGTATTGATACCATTCACTACATATAGATGTTTATTGACTGCCATTAATCAAGTTGGGCAAGGACCTTCTACTATGTGTGTATTTACAACAGCACAAGACAGTAAGTACCACAGTAATATGATATTTCTAAGGTAAAGCCATTGCCTTTGTTTACTTTCCTGTCATTTTATACATTTATGGTTTGGAAATAGGGATAGCAAATTAATCTACCTTCTTTGTCTAAGTCTGATATGAGATTGGGCGATTTAGTGAACACATAAAGAGAATACTTGACCTTATTGTAACCACTGAAATCATTGACCTATAACATATGTACCAATGTAGTCAGTATGTAAATGGATAGAAGCATTTGAAATTATTTCGTAGAAAATTCATGCATAGAACACATGATAAGAAGAAAGGTAGAATAGTACTATACTATAGCAACTGCAAATAACAACTTTCAGTTCATGTATTTAATATTCAGTTATCAATATTGTTATAATTATAGTACCTGAAAATGCTCCAGAAAACTTCTCCTCAACTCCATCAAGATTTAATATTACATTTACCTGGTTACCTCCTTCAATTCCAAATGGCATCATCATACAATACAATCTAACTGTTGATAATGTTAACACTGGTACTACTATAACTCATGTCATTGATAGTACACAAGATCACTATACTATTGGAGATTTTAAACCTTATCAAAGATACAGTGCATCTTTATCTGCTGGTACAGTGGCTGGATACGGACCACCTGCATATGTGTCAGGAAGAACTGAGCCTGATAGTGCATGAGTAGAAGAAATGTCATTGAAATTACTTACAATTCTTATTGATTTTTATAGTACCTGGAGCAGTGGCAACAATTAATTTAAATGTATTGAATATAAGTACTATACAAATCACATGGTCACCAGTGCCACAAGAAGAAACTAATGGTAATATTACACATTATATTGTGTCTGTTAGTTTATAAGAAGGAAGAGAATTATATAATAGAGATATCAGTGTATCCAGTGACTTACAAGTGATAGTTAATGCATTGGGTAGGTGCTTTTCTATTCATTACATTTCTCTTGTAATAATTTACATTTTTTTAAAGTGGGGGAAATTCCTTATGGAGTAACTGTAAAAGCAGTCAATGATATTGGTCAAGAAGGACAATCTAACACTACAGTGTTTTTCACAAGAGAAGATGGTAAATATAATTAATTCTATTCACATTTTTAATGATAAATATAAATATTGCAATTACGATACATTACAGTTCCTCCTGCTCTAACTAACATCAGTGTCTTAAGACTAAATGGTACTCATATGAATATTAGTTGGTCTCTTATACCAATCACTAAAGCTAGAGGATTCATTCAATTGTATTTTATACTTTATCGACAAATTGACAACAGGAAGAGACAAACATTAAGTGTATCTGTACCAGCTACTGATAGTAGTGTAGTTATAGGTGGACTAGATCCTGGTAAATCATATAGTGTGCTTATATCAGCAAGTACTAATGCTGGCCAGGGAGCATTTACTAGTGAAGTAATTGTTGAAAGTAATCTGTTGTTATATGAGTATCTATGACGTTCAGTGCAATTCTTCTATTCAGAATCAAAGAGTTCATTGTTTCAATTAAGAGCAGAACCTTTCACATCATGTGAAGAATGGACAGTAAGTAAAATTATTATTTAGTATAATTATTAAATTATGAAGAATTTTCATTTCTACAGATATCAACAGAAAATTCCATTAAGTCATTCATTCGTTCAGCAGTGGTTGATACTATACAAGATTATTGTGAAATAAATTTCTGGACAGCTTCATTACTAATGAAACACTATTTCGTGATGCACAAAATCCAACACAAGTTGTTTATCGAGCTAAGTTATTCAATTTTGGTTCTATTTCCTCTACTCAGATAGTATCATGGATTAAAGATTGGGTATTAAATGGAGCTAGTGTAACAAGTGGTCCTATTCTAGTGACATTTGATCCAACATGTCCTGTTCATTTGAACAGTATTAATGACAGAATCTGTCAAATACCAGTGACAACACAATCCACTTCTTCAGTGGGAGTGATAGCAGGAAGTGCATTAGCTGTAGCATTTATTGTGTTGATATGTATTGTACTATTTATAATAGTAATATTGTACTTTCATCTCAAGTCAAAGAAAGAAAGGTATGACATGATTCAGTATATATTATGATAATGATTCATGCTACTACACATTTTACGTTTTGAATTTTATTCTCTGATTAAATTATTTTGAGGAGATGGTGTATTTTATTGTCTAATATCCTTCCATTAAATTATTCAAGCTTTAATACACAAATAAAATTGTGAAACTTAGTTTTATTGTACAATGTAGTAAGCAATTTTTCCATCTTGTTAAACATGCTTCTAAATAAAAGATGTTAGTATACATTTGATTGTATTATAGTATAACAGTTTATTAGTATTCTATTTTGTATTTCAGGTTACATATAACTGGCAATGATGAAAAAAGTAAGTTTATTATAATTATTGTGTAACTTTGTGTAATAATAAACTTGAACACACAGTTCAGGGATTGTTAATATCAAACTGGAGAGTAACAAAGCATATAGTAAAGTTGAATTTCCACCAGATAAAACAGTGGACCATACATATGAATCACTGGAGAATTATGAAAATGTAGGAAGAGATGATGTACCACAGGAATTGAATGGTGATACTTCTAACCAACCTGTAGCTAATGTTAACTGATACAGACAGTAGCTATATATACTTCTTGTTTACTTATTTTCATGTTTCTTTGAAACTAGTAGTTTGAGGTTTTGTGGATAAACAATATTTGTAGAAACCAAAATTGTAGTTTTACTCAACAATGTGAAGTCTGTATTAAATTAATTATTAATCATTGCTTTGATGTCTCAGTTTAATTTTAATTATTATTTTGTATGTTTCTAACTAATTATTAGTGTGGGTTGTTAACTTTTACAGGTATTGTGGTTGTAATGTCATGAATTGTTGAGCTGAACATGAAAGGGTTTTGTTGAAGTCTAACTGATTATAGTTTGTGGTGGTTTCATTGTGATTGTGATAAAATATCATAATGATTGTGATAGCCTCATTTTACAGTTGCAAACCCATATATACCAGTAATTATACTAGAAGAGATAAAATAACAATTGAAGAGTTAGTGTTAACATTAACATTTAGAAATTAAATTCTCACCTAAAGTAATCAGTAGTGTTTACTTTAGT
Source organism: Petrosia ficiformis (assembly GCA_947044365.1). Classification (NCBI taxonomy): domain Eukaryota; kingdom Metazoa; phylum Porifera; class Demospongiae; order Haplosclerida; family Petrosiidae; genus Petrosia; species Petrosia ficiformis. Next base: position 2,996,051 of record OX345645.1, on the reverse strand, counting down.
TAGGACAGTATAATGATTGTAAAGACAGGAAGTAGTTTGATTGACTAAACATATACATATGCATGCTAAACCTCATCTGTTTCAGTTTCCTTGAAAATAAAGGAGATCTTTGTGACTTTAATTTCTTCTTGTCAAACAGCATGACAACAGTTTTTATGTAAATTTATATTATTATACTGGGATATATACTGATGTAAACTGTAATTACTTTGGAATGTTGTGAATGAGAGGATGATTATCTGTGAATTAATTGAAACCAGATAGTCTTTGTGGCAGAAAGATAGCATATAATATATATATATTAGCTTAATATATAAGTGAAGCATCCACATAACATAGCCAGCAATGTGTACATAGTGTGGTGTCAACATATAATATGAATATCTTACAATCTACAGTTATTACACTTTTATTGTAAACATATTATACACAAATATATTAAATGCTATGGTTTCTTCATCTCTCCGTTATTTGTAGTAGAGACCAAAGGCTCTTCAAATTCAAGCCATGATATTATAGTAGAAGTGATTATATGTTGAAACTTATTTCCCAACAGCGGACAGTCAGACACTTCGGATAGAAGCAAACTGCTGACTACATACTTACATAGTCTCTCTTAGGCTGCTGTTATGGTGTTGTTGTTAAGACACAAGAGGTACAATGATGTTAATTTTATTGTCATTTGCAATTCATATGGAGACTGTGAATACATTATTACATGTCTAGAAAAAATTTATTTTTTAGTTGTTATAGCAAATATTTGTAGTTACAATGAAGTTCAGTATAATTATAATATCATGCATTATTGTTAATGAGGCAGACACATTTATAGCTACCAACATACAAGTTGGAATTCATTGCAGTATCATTACTGTTAACAAGACAGACAGATATATTCTATTTCCTGTTATAAATGTAATCAATCAGGGCCGTTATGGATGCACCTATATAATTACAATGATTATTATTATTATGTAATATAATTATATTGTCAATCCGCAAAGTCTATCTTCTATACAGGAATAGGGGATTATATAAAAGGAGGAGTATGATAGCAAAAGAAATGGCTTCATCTTTCATCTATGTAAGTCATGTATTCTTTTGTACAATAGTACTATTATAATTATTGATACAATATGAGATCTAGATGTGTTGACATAATCTAAAATGATATGTTTGTACATGTACTTTTCATTAAGTTGTGTATATACCTTAATGTACTCATTAAGGTATATATACACAATGTAATGTTATGTAAATATAAAGCACTTAGTTGATATTGATTTATGACGACTATTCTCTTAAGTAAACATGGGCAAATAGATCCTATATGAAGTGATTATAACTACTATATACTGTAATATTACTGATTAGGTTTATTATATAATTTTACATAGTTGCTAACCAATATTTAACATCGAGCTATAGAAAATTACCATCAGGTTAGTTAGCTACCCTTGCCGTGGAGTGTATAGGTATAAGGGTATGGTAATCATTATTTGGAGTTTTTTTCTCCAGAAAAAATATTTTCTTGAAAACTAATGCATATTAATTCTATAGAAATTCTTATTATACCATGAAATAGAAAATATTTTTAGAAAACACAGAGCAGGTATAAATTATTAGTACTTAAGTACAAGTAGTATAAGCTACTTGACCTATGTCTGATTTATAGATGGATGTACAAACCTGTAATACATAGCTACTGATAGCATCTTTTATAATACTCCAGTGCAGGTGGATTTTAAACTGGTGGTGACTATGATAGTCACCACCAGTTTAAAATTATCTAATCTAGACTATCCAAAACATGCAGGCTTATATAACAGCAATGAATATACTATTCTGAGTTATGTCTACCTGTATAGGTAGTCAGTCAACCAATGATGCATTAGTATTGTTATTAGGCAAGAAAATGGAAAGGTATAAAATGTTTGACATTACTACAAATATATTATCTATTCTATTCAGGTCTAAGTCATATACTAATCATGATGAACAAAAATCATGTCTGATTCCACTTAGCTAAAGAAACAAACTCATTGATAGGATGTGGGAGCAGAGTTTCATTCAAACTGTAGTAGTAATAATGTTTAGCTACAGGCACGTATGATTGTGATTGTTTGTTTTAAAGTTAATATTGCTATATTGACACAATCAATTAATTGTAATGCTATACTATATTTGTTTATTTTAGAATTACATGATTTTAACTAAAAATATTTCAAGTCAAAATGCAGGGGTTTGTAAATTAACTGAATTATTAATTATTTATTTATAAGGGGTGTAACCAATATGTATCAGAATGACTGACAATTTCTTCTGTAAGTAAAGTAATCAATATAATTGTGAATGTGTTTATTCAAGTAAGTTAGTAATGTGCTTTTACTCATCATAGGTGTTTAAGTGTTGTGAACTAATAGTGTATTTACTTGTACAGATTATTGTTTTCGTTAATGCTGATTTCCTTTGTGTTCTAACAAACTAAGAGTGTTCCATTTAGTAAGCATGACAACAAGCAACACCTTCCACTACATGTCTGTGAGAAGATACCACTAGGATTTTTTGGTGGTAGCTAGACTACTAACCACAACATTTTTTGCTGTTCATCACAAATGCATCATTAATTTTAAGAGCTCAAATAGTAATCAGTATTGTTTACTTTACTCATAACAGTATAAACCATTCCTCACAAGTAGGAAGCAGTTTGATTATAGTTATTATCTGCTTAAAATCAAGAATACGGTTCAGTTTTTTAGGTTTTCTTGAGATGAAGGAGATCTTTGTGGCTTTTCTTATATGCGTGCTTTGTCAGGCAAGAGCTACAGAATCATGTAGTAAGTCATTCTACATTATTTATTATTTTAACATAAGAAATTGTTTGTTAATATATATAGATGTAACAATTAATATGACTTCTACTAATCCTGTGAAAGTGAGAGAGTCTCACAATCTCGTGTTTTCTTGTGAATGCCTGTGAAATAGTACATGTGGTATTATAAAAATTGTATTGTGAATGGATCTGGCAGTAACACGTCTTATTATAGTTCTCCTTTGGGAATGAATAATACTGGTGTCAACACTTCCTATGTGATGTCTCCTGTGAAAGAATCTCATAATGGAACTTATAAATGTATAACAAATATTAATGGGTCTTTGTACATGGATAGTATTCTGTTGACTGTAAAAGGTAACGTTGACACATTGTTGTTTAATTGTGATGCACTGCAAAAATTAAATTGTTAAAATAACAGATCTCTTTGTTAGTACAGTTGCAAGTATACAAATTATAATTTAATTTGTCATTCATGTTGTTATGACTGCATAATAACATACTTGTACCAATTATCATGTCATATCTCATATTAGATGTACAAAAGAGGTTTGGAAACCTAAAAAGATTTGATTAAAATATTTGTTCTGCTTCTTTGTATATCTATTAGACAGGATAAGGAAATGAAAATTGCAATTATTGGATTATAATTAGTACAAGTACATGTATATCACCATGCAGTCATAACAACCTAGACAACAGATTAAATTACAATTCCTTGCAACTGTACTAACCAATAAATTAGTTATTTTAACATTTTGGTTTGTGCAGTATCATTTAATTATTATAGATCCAGAACTACTTGTTGATCCTTATACTAACCTGATACTTGGGTCTAATACAATTATCAACTGTACAGCAATGGATTCAATATCATCTGATATTTCAGTGTACTGGATTGATTCATATAACATAGAAAAGCAGAATCCATTAAATTTATCACCAGTAGTTCTCAGTGATAATAATACCATATATACCTGTTTCATCAGTATTCATCAGAATCCTAATAGTTGTATTCCACAGAATCACACTATTGAAATTACAATAAAAGGTAATGAATAAAAGTGCTCATTAATGATTGTTCAATTTGTCTTTCTTCAGATACATTTGTTGAAGAGATAATAATATGTCCAACAAACTTTATTATTGGAATACCTGGAATAGTTATGTGTGGGATAGTGTTAAATACAGAGATTGGTCCAGATGTATCATCACTATTAGTGGAGTGGTATCATAACAACAGTATTAGTAACAGTACATTGGGTTACATTGTTTCCTCATTAGCCAAAGGTATTGCTAAAGAATTCAATAGTACACTTAAAATATCACAAGTTGAGTCTAGTCAATCAGGAAATTATACATGTGTTGCAAGGATTGGAGAAGAAAATCAAAAGAAGTCATCAGAAGATATCTGTGTTAATTGTATGTAATATTAAATGCATTTGCCTTAGTATCATTTTGTTTCTGCAAGTGTAGATCAACAACCTATTGTTTCATCATCAAGCTACACTGGATTAACACTTGGAGATAATGTGAACATTCCATGTACATTCACAAGAGCTTAAAGAATCTGAAGCTACAGTTACCTGGATTGATCCTAATAACCAAACACTTCATAATCCATTAATGTTATCACCAGTATCTGTAAGTCATAATAATACCAGATATACATGTAATGTTAGAATTCATGATAACCCAAGTTCATGTGAAAATAATACACAAGATATCATTATCACCATCAACCAGGTTAGATGAAGTAGTGTAAATGTATCAGAGAGTACGGTAGTACTCTCTATGTAGAGATGGCCTGGAAAACAAATGGTTGCCCATACATTTCAATTGCAAATGCTAAGCTGAAATCTCTGGTAGTATATACAAACAAGTGTATATAGAGAAAAAAACATCCCTATATTTGCTTTGTGATGACTATGTATTAAGCATTGCTGATGGCACTAGTGTCTCTACCTTTCTGTGTACTCCTGGGGCCTGAAGACGTAAGTGTAAGCCTAATTGCAGTCTAAATACACAGATGTCTGACTGAGGTACTCCTTCAAGGTTCTAAATGATGACTTCCTCGTGTCTGAAACTCAACAACTTATCATACTTACTTGTTAAAGATTCTTGCATAATATCTATACTGTTTCTCTGCTATATACAACAGTTATTAGCAGTTTTACATCCTTTCTGAATCTTCCTGGCTGGTCTGTAGCTCAAACGCGCGTTCTTTTACGCGCCACGCCCATTAATTGACCGAGCCCCCCGGGAATGACGCAACTTCCTTAACTACGTATACAACGCATAGTCGCGCAAGTGACACAAGTATATATACATTAAACCCCGTGGAAGGGATGGCCCTACGGGCCATAATAAGTTAAAATATACATAACTTACAATGTATTGAGTATTTTTATAACTAACAATACCTTTTAGATGCCCAGAAATCTTCGTTAAAGTATAGAACCGGCGAGTAGCAAAACTGGCAAAATCTTCATATTATTCACTATTATTCTTCTGCTTCTTTTTCAGAAAAATAGATTTCTACGTTTCTGGAGCTATTAAAGTAGTTTTAGCACATATACAAATATATTTTAAGTTAAATTCAGGGGAACAAACTTCGTACTGTTCTGTTTCTTGACCTAGACAACGAATACTTTCAGCCACTACAGCAACCTACTTACGATAGGACGCCATATGTAATAAACCACACCCTTTAAAACACACCCATTAATTTTAAAAGAGTTATTATGGAGATGTTTCTACAAAACAGATAAATTATTATACATATCATCACTTCCACAAATAGCAAAATTTGTAAACCCAGAGGATACTGAAACTGTCCATGTACAAATCATTAGAATATGTTAGTTGATCACTCTCAGATAAAAAATTTCATCACAATTATGCCACTAATTCATTGTATATACAAAAATATTTAAAAACATTAAAGAGTACGTAGGGATATATATTATTATACCGAGTCATTTAAAAATAGAATTGAAACAAGAATAATATAGAAACATGTTCAAAAATGAAAGAGGATGTAGGAATTGTAGTAACAAATAATTATAATATGCAGTAAAGTTTGAGTACTGTCTTCTTCTAGACACCATTCCTGCAGAAAATATCAATACTGTAAATGAAACAGAATAGTCATCGCGTATTTGATCAAAAATTTACCTGAATTCTTTAAAAATAGAATCGAAACAAGAATAAGAAAAAACATTTTAAAAAATGAAAAAGTATGTAGGGATATATATCAAAACCGAAACAAGATGGCTTTGGCAACAAAATGAAATATCACTTCCACATAACAGCCATCTTGTTCCTGTGCTTTTTCGGTTTGATATATATCCCTACATACTTTTTCATTTTTTAAAATGTTTTTTCTTATATATATATATAATTATATGTATATATATATATATGGATATGTTACACTGGTTTTAAATAGAGGATACCATTATTGTATATAGTGTATGATGTATTTCTAGATATTGTCATCCCCATTGTAATCCCCAAACCATTCTCCATGCATTTTTTTAAAATTTAGGCTATACTCTTTTTAAAATTATATGTATAATTCTATTCACAAAAATGTTTCCGTAGTTGGCAGTACGAACATGAGCTAACACAACTGTCACATTTTTCTCTCTATAAATGTGCAATTGAGTAGTTTATAATTTCTTTGGTTTGTTCATGTGTCACTACTTTGTGCTATCTGATTATGAGTGTCTTGAAAATTAATAATATTAAAAGAGTCAGAAACTAAGAATCCTTTTAAAGAGGCTATCCAGCAAGATCCCTATCTCTAACAGGAATTAAAATAAAATAACTGTATATAGTAGTTATTCAGGTATGTGCTTCCTTGATATTATCATTTATACATGCAATCAGTTTGCAGCAGTGAAATACAGATTGAATTTCTATACCAGTAGTAGTAAATGATGTCTGGTTCTTTTGGAATCATTGTTGTATGGTTACATACATAAAGGTTCCATATAGTCAATAATTTAACAGATGTTGATATAATCATGAGTGCATGGTTTTGATTAAACATTTCAGTTGTTTTAGTTTATGCTAAGTCAACACAGTAAACATAATTGATGTTTTCTCTATAACTGTATATTACATTGGCAAATTAAGTAAACAATACTCATAAGCAGTATTACATGTAAAGAATTTAAATATAACTCTTAAAATTCACAAATCCAATTTGAATTCTGACATACTTATGTTTGTGACCATGCCCTCTTCGAGCTTCCTGATGTACATATACTAATTACATTTAAACATGAATTTAAGCTGAACGTTAAATTACAAAGTACATTTTTACAGGCAATTGACTCATTATGCATGTACTTAATTTTAATTATGTTGCACTTGAACTTGTGTTTGAGTATTCTTATACTTGTGCTTAAGTATCATTAGTGTATACTCTCCCCATGTCTACTATACAGATCTCTGTAGTAAGTACTAGGACTGTATATAATATGTATGTGTAGGATATCTATCCAGCAGTAGTAAGTATATAATTATTAAATGAATTTATTTCATCTACCTCCTCTGTCTTTTCCTTTGTGATAAACCTTAATAAACTTTTGATGTCAAGTATTTTACAATTAACATGACCTGCTAGTCTTATTTATATTTTCTGAAGAACTGCCAACTGGTGAAATTACAAGCCTGAAAAGGATAAACTTCACAAATTACCAGATAAACATTACAATTCAACTATCATCTCATCTATTCATTTGAAAGGAAACGAGTATAATAAAACCATTTTATTACAAAATAAAAATGTGTAAAGATATCTAAACTGACAAAGTACACGTGCAAACAAAATTGGGATGGTACTAATCACTTCCATATAGCCATATATATGTGGTAATAGCAAAATAACTACTAATGTGGAAGTGGTTGAAGTTTATTGCAAAGGTACCATATACTTTTGGCGTGGTATCCCACATGTCCTTCATTTTTTTAAATAGAAAGAAAATATATATAATACATATATATACTTCATAATTATAATTATAATTATACATAACATATAATTATGTGGATGTGTATACGTTTATTTTACCATTTAAGGCAAAAGTACAATGATGATAGAGGAGGCAGATGAAACATTTATTTAATCCACTTAAGTTATTGATAGTAAACAGCTATTCACTATAGAATAACAATGCCTTCATTTACTTGTGATGACAATTACTTTAAGTAAACTATTATTGTACAATGTATAAATGAACACAATAATGACAATTAGACTCATAAGTATTATACTTCATATCTGCTTCATATTATTATTTTTCAGACTCTTTAACCATCTAGACGCTGTTGGTAGTCATAAAAACACTAGATATGAATAGGTATGTGGGTATTAAAACGTATATGTATATATCACCAGAGATTTCAGCTCATCACTTGCAATTGAAATGTATGGGTGGCCATTTTTTTTCCGTGCCATCCCTACATAGAGAGTACTACAGTGCACTCTGATAAAGTGTAAAGATGATTGGCATGCAAAAACTTTTAAAGACATTTTTTGCTATACTGTAAATAGCTATTTAGTAGTAAAGTTTGTTGTATTTGAGGAAAGACTACTTAATGACGACTGAAGCCAGAAAGAGCTCATCTATTGACATAAAAAACTTTGAAGAAATTTCAAATGAATTTTAGACCAATTAAGTATTAAGTAGTACATAATTCTAATTCTAAACACTAGATGGCCTAATGCTTGCACTCCAAAAATAAATTTGTTAATTTATGGAATAGTGGAATTGTAATTTAGTTGTGACGGTAGATTGTTATGACTGTATGGTGATACACATGTACATGTACAAATTAAAATCCAATTAATTCCTTATCCTGTCTAATAGATTTACAAAGAAGCAGAATGATATTTTAATCAAAATCATTTTTGGTTTCCAAACCTTCTATGTCCATCTAACACAAGATATTAGGCATGGTATTTTATTATAATTGGTACAAGTATGTTATCATGCAGTCATAACACCTTGTATGACTAATTAAATTATAATTTGCATTCTTGCAACTGTACTCACCAATGCATTTGTTATTATTTTTTCAGTGAGAGATCAATTCTAATTCTAATCATTGACATTCCACTCATTATATCATGTTTAATAAGCCAAAAAGTATGCTTTATAGTCACATTTGAACTATAGTCTGATGACTACATGTGAATAAGATTTCTGTTCCTATCCAGAAACAAATTTAGTAAATGTGCGTGTCCAACCACAAGAGTTAATGTATAACACTGATGGAATAATTAACTGCTTCATTTTACTGGATGCTGCCATTGGTCCAGACATATCAGATGTAATGGTGTTGTGGTATCACAATAATGATCCATTAGATAGTCCAATGGATTTACAACAAATTAATGATACATACATTGAAAGCAAAATAACAATCAACAATATTCAACTAGAAGATGCTGGAAACTACACTTGCAGTGCATCAATTGGAAATGATGGTTCTGTGATGGAGGATACACAATCTGTTTGTGTTGGTAAGTTCAATACCGCTTTCTAATAATTGCTCCAATTATTCTAATCTAAAAGGTGTGTTCTCTATTGACACATCTTCATATACTAATTTAATGGTTGGATCAAGAGCTGAAATACAATGTGGAAATGTACCAGGAGTTACTTACACCTGGAGAGGACCTACTGATGAAATAATATCTACTGATCCACTCACTATATCATCTGTTTCTGTTTCTAATGAACAATCCATTTATACATGTATAGCTAATATACCTTCAAACCCAATGAATTGTCAGAGTCTAGAAGAAGGCATTCTTGTAAATGTCATTGGTAAGTGTGAGGTTGTAAAATGTATGAATGATTGATGGTTTTATGCATTGTTGCTTTTACTAAGATATCTTGTTTCACAAGTATTTCAGCTCTTGCTTTACTAAAATATATATATTCTTTCACAAATATTTCAACTAGTAGGCCATTCAAATGACAAAAGAAGCAATCAGCAATTGTTTTTATGAACAGGAGCTTTGTAGAAGATTTCAGAATGGGGTATATAATAGTATTGTAATGTACCATCATGGATTCTTTAAAAAACACCATCATTTTTGTAGTGGCCAATCTATCATATTTAACAAGGCAAAGAGTTTGTTAAAAGCATATTTTATAGTCACATTTGAACTATAGTCTGATGGCTGGCTACATGTGTCCAAATAGTCCAATGAGGTTGTAAAATGTATGAAAAATGTTTCTTATGTTGGTTTTATTTTGAATGTATCATTGCTTTACTAAAATATCTTTTTTTCACCAATATTTCAACTAGTAGTCCATTCAGTTGAAGAAAGAAGCAATCATCGCCTTTTGTTTTGAAATGAAAGCTTTATAAAAGTTTTGAAACATTGGGTGTATAACATTAATCGTTATAAAGTACCACCATCATGGATTCTTAAAAAAACACCATAATTTTTGTAGTGGTCAATCTATCAAATTTAACAAGCAAAAAATTGGCATGCTTTATAGTAATTTATGAACTATTTATAGTCTGATGGCTACATGTGTATATACAATTTCTGTTCCTTTCTAGAAATAAAAGTAGTAAATGTGCAAGTCCAACCACAAGAGTTAATGTATAATACTGATGGAATAATTAACTGTTTCATTTTACTGGATGCTGCCATTGGTCCAGACACATCAGACTTAATGGTGTTGTGGAATCATAATAATGATCAATTAAATAGTACTATGAATTTGCAACAAATTAATGATACATACATTGAAAGCAAAATAACAATCAACAATATTCAACTAGAAGATGCTGGAAACTACACTTGCAGTGCATCAATTGGAAATGTTAATTATGTGATGGGTACACAATCTATTTGTGTTTTTGGTAAGTTAAATACCTTTTTCTAATAACTACTCCAATCATTCTAATCTGAAAGGTGTCTTCTCCATCGAAACATCTTCACATACTAACCTAACGGTTGGATCAAGAGCTGAAATACATTGTGGAAATGTATCAGGAGTTACTTACACATGGAGAGGACCTACTAATGAAATATCTACTGATCCACTCATTATATCATCTGTTTCTGTTTCTGATGAAAAATTCATTTTCACATGTATAGCTAATATACCTTCAAACTTAATGGATTGTCAGAATCAACAAGAAACCATTAATGTAAATGTCATTGGTAGGTATGAAGCATTATAGTGTAGTAATTATAAAATACACAAATTTAATTTCTGAAATACCAATATCTGTGTACTTTTCCACATTCTGAACTGTAAGCACTGTATTTTATGATATATTTTAGCTCACTCTTAGCTTCAATTTATACAGCCTTCATAATCAATATGATTATTTGTCAAAGATTTTTGTATATTGATAGCATACTTTACGTTTTTAGTGTAGTTGCCATTTTTATTTCATTTAGACACCTTTGTTGAAAATGTGACTATAACAACAACTACTATAATTGCTGAAAATCATGAAACAATTATTTGTGAAGTATATTTAAGTGCTGAAATTGGACCAGACTATTCTTCACTCTCAGTGGAATGGTACCATAATGGCATAAATGTGAACCCACCACCTTACAGCAAAATGAAATTAAAAATCATTTCTGGAATAAGTTTTTTTAATGTTGAGTCTAGTAATGCTGGTACATACACATGTAGTGCTATAATAAGAGGAGGTAACACAAAGAACTATACTCAGGATATATGTGTTAACTGTAAGTATTTAAAACACATGTATGTACATTACTATCACTTAAACAATTTAATTTATTATAGATCCAAAACTACTTGTTGATTCTTATACTAACCTGACACTTGGGTCCAATACAACTACCAACTGTAGAGCAATGAATTCAATACTATCTGATATTTCAGTGTACTGGATTGATTCAAATAACAGAAAAAAGCAGAATCCATTATATTTATCACCAGTAGCTCTCAGTGATAATAATACCGTATATACCTGTTTCATCAGTATTCATCAGAATCCTAATAGTTGTATTCCACAGAATAACACTATTGAAATTACAATAAAAGGTAATGAATGAAAGTGTTCATTAATGATTGTTCAATTTGGCTTTCTTCAGATACATTTGTTAAAGATATAACAATATTTCCAACAAACTTTATTATTGGAACACCTGGAATAATTATGTGTGGGATAGTGTTAAATACAGAGATTGGTCCAGACATATCATCACTATTAGTGGAGTGGTATCATAATGACAACAGTATTATTAACAATACATTGGGTTACACTGTTTCATCATTAGCTAAAATGTTTGCTAAAGAATTCAATAGTACACTTAAAATATCACAAGTTGAAGCTAGTCATTCTGGAAAATACACATGTGTAGCAAGGATTGGAGAAGAAAATCAAAAGACATTATCAAAAGATAACTGTGTTAATTGTATGTAATATTTTTTTTTTGCATTAGTATCATTTTTTTACAAGTATAGATCAACAACCTATTGTTCCATCATTAAGTTACACTGGATTAACACTTGGAGATAATGTGAACATTTCATGTACTTCACAAGAGCTTAAAGAATCTGAAGCCATAGTTACCTGGATTGATCCTAATAACCACACACTTCATAATCCATTAATGTTATCACCAGTATCTGTAAGTCATAATAATACCAGATATACATGTAATGTTAGAATTCATGATAACCCAAGTTCATGTGAAAATAATACACAAGTTATTATTATCACCATCAAAGGTTAGCTAAATTATATATTGTTTGAATTTAATGTTGTTTGGAAAACTATCATATAGATACATATGTGACTGAAGTAAAAATTACTCCTGCTTTGGTCACTATACCAGACAATTTACTTGTTGGTCAAACTGCTACTGTAAACTGTATTGCTGATCTCAATACTGATATTGGTGATGATATGTCATCCCTTCACAGAGAATAGTATTACAATGGAATTATAACTGATTATGAAATAGTGTCACGTAATGATTATCTACAACTTCGACTGAAGAAAATAGCAACATCTTATGCTGGGTACTACACATGTTTGGCATGGATTGATGATAATACTCTGAGAAATGAATCCAATAGTATTCTATTATATGTTACATGTGAGTAGTATATTTTCAGTAGTAATAATGTTTTCAACTTGGCAAGACATAATTACTCTTAGACGTTTATATCCATGCCATGTTATTATATATACCACCTTGATTTTTTCCCTTAATCCTAATACACATTGCAGTAATGAATACATGATAATACAAGTTGTGATAACCAGTATATTCTTCTTGGATGCTTCTCTTGTCTCAACATTCAATGAATGAATATCTTCCCTTTATTTTTGTGCACGTTGTGCATTCTATTTATATATTATATAGAGTGTTTAATGTAAATTATGAGATTTTAAATATGAAATTAAGATTAAATGGCTCAGAAACATTTGCTAAAGCATCAATGTCTTATAAACATATTCCTGTCTCTGAGAAAACAGTGAATTGCAAACAATTTTGCTCTAAATACCAAATTCTGTTAACTAGCATTTACAGTTATAAGAAGAATCTTTTTGATTCCTCAGAATAAATCTTCAAAGGACCGTAAACCAAATGCTTTTGTACATAGTATTAATAATTTTAGGTATGTTATAATAAACCAAATGCATGGACTCTAGCTTTATGCATCATAATGTTAACTACATAATAATTATTATCATTATATAATTATATTTATTCTAATTTTATTTGTTTTACAGTACCTACTCCTCTTGTTACTATTGATTCTCAAAATCTTCAAGTTTACAATACTTCTACTAGTCTAGATCTCACATGTAGTGCAAGTATATCTTCTTCTGAGTCTCCTTATGTAGATGTATTTACAAGTGCAGTATTTGAATGGAGATATATCAGAGGAGGAAGTGAGTTTTGTGAGATATTGCCAACTTCTAATAATGACTTGAAAATGTACACATCATCATTATCACTTCATAATTTGAATTTATCATCTGCTGGAGAGTATACATGGGATGTGTATCTGTATAGTAATTTCTCATTTGTCAAGAACAGTACAAATGAGTCAAAGCAGACCACTGTCAGGATTAAGGGTATGGTTGCATATATATATGTATGTATTTTTATGACATAATGGTTTACTTCTGTCTGATTGCTTAGTTCCCACAACTGATATCATTCTCAACACTACTGGTGCTCTCTATAATGTTGGAACTCTTGTGATCTTGAGTTGTAAAATAACACTCAAAAGAGAGAATATTGATGTAAATACAACAGCCACTATGAAATTGTATAACAAGGACATCTTAAGAAAAATAAGAACAATTCCAGTAGTTACAGAGGGAGACAGTCTTACTTACAGCACTAATTTCAGTTTCAGTAATATTAAACTATCTGATTCAGGAATATATAAATGTGAAAGTTTTGTTGATGATGATATTAATTCATCATTCATCATTCCAAGTGATGTTGTTGGAGACTATATAACAATAAATGTGAAAAGTGAGTGTTAGTAGTTTATCACAGATTCAAACTTAATGTGGGAACTATGTAGATTGTGAATAGATGCATGCATGCATATTTTTGTATGCATATATAATTATATATGAATAACAATAATTATAAATGTTTAGCTATTATTTTCTATACCAATTGCTATAGTACCCACACCTGAAATCATTCTCAACACTAGTGATGTCTACTATGATGTTGGAAGTTCACTTGTTCTAAGTTGTCAAATGATATTATTGTCTGGAAACATTGATAATGACACTGTAGCAGTTTTTAAACTGAAAAGAAATTTTGACTCTCTAGTTTGGATTAGTGATACAAATGTATCTAAAGTGATGAGTGTAACAAATTTCATGTACACAACCTTTTTTCATTTTGATGACCTCAAATTATCAGTTGCAGGAGAATACACATGTACAGGTATCATTGATGATGCTATGAATTCATCATTTATCATACAAAGCAACGAAACAGTAGATTCTGAAAGTGTATGTATTAGAAGTAAGTAAATGAATAATTGTTAATGTTCAGTGTTAGCACAGTTGCACACTTACTTTTTGTCTTTTTGTTCACATGTTTTATGTACACAAAACAAACTATTGATTGATCTAGCTCTAAGCACTTCAGTAGTTATTATGCCAATTTCTAATGAATGATACAAAAGGAGTCTGGGAACGAGACTAAGTAGTTATGAGGTGGTAAATTGATTTATAAATGTTTTAGTAGCTTACCCGCAAATATTATGAATATTACCAATTAACAAAAACAAACTTAGCATTATTTATTTAGCGAAAGGAAATAGGCATGCATATAGCTGTGTTTCTTCTAATAATAGTTTTGTTTGTATATCTATTCCAAAATCAATTTTTAGTACCTAGTCCTGAAATTGTTCTTAACACCAGTGATACTGTGTAGTCCGAAGTTCACTTGTTTTAATTTGTCAACTTATACTATTGTCTGGTAACATTGATACAATAGCAGGTTTTCAATTGAAGAGTAATGTTGATGATATGGTTATGCCTAAAAGTGTAAACAAAATGGAAGTCAATTACATAGCCGTTTTAAATTCAATGCCCTATCAGATGCAGGAGAATTTATACGTACAGGTATCATCAATATTGATGTGAATTCATCATATATATCTGCAATGAGACAATAGATTCTGGAATTGTTTCTGTAAAATGTACATAAGTAAATAACTTTGAGTTTCAACATAAAATATGAAATCACTAGTTGCCCTCTTTGTGTGTTTTTGTTTCTTGTACCCTGTGTGCATACAACAAAGGTAAAGGAATTGACCAATTCCTTTGATGTCATTTAGAATAATCTGTATGGCATGAGTGTTAAAGTGTTTTGATTTGTGAAATTAACCTTTGGCTTGTTTGTGTTATTTGTGTTTTCATTACCAATGTAACCAAAGTATACCAATAAAGTAATTTCAACACATCACATCCAGCGTTTTTGAGAAATAGACATTTTTCATGAAATATTTTAGAGCATGTATGTCATAATTAATATATATCAGAATATTTCTGTTCATTAATGATTATGTATTTCTATGTATTTCATGTTAACTATTAGTACCTACACCTGAAATGATTAATCTGAACACTAGTGATGTCAACTATATTGCTGGAAATTCACTCGTTTTAAGTTGTCAATTGCTACTTATTTCTGACAACATTGATAAAGACACAGTAGCCATGTTTGAACTTAAGAGCAATATTAATGATGTTCTTATTAGTGATACAAGTGCTCCTGAAGTCAGAAATGGATCAAACTTGATTTACACTGCCTATTTTCATTTTGATGACCTCAACATATCAGCTGCAGGAGAATACACATGTACAGGTATCATTGATGATGCTATGAATTCATCATTTATCATACCGAGTAATAAGGCAGTAGATTCTGGAAGTATATTTATTAAAAGTAAGTAAGTGGATAGTTGAATATTGATTTTGTTAACATCCAGTTTCAGAATAAATTAATAGGTGTCTTTAATTCCTTGATACTGTTTTTGTTGTTTCAGTATAAATATTAGTTATCTAATATTTCATTGAATATACACATAGCTGTAAGAGTATGTTATTGACGTATGCATATATTTAGTTGTCGCACTATGTTAAACTACTATGATTACATATATACATACATACATATATTATATATATATATATATATATATATATATATATATATATATATAATATATGTATGTATGTATATATGTAATCAATTATGTGTATATATTCCTTATCAATACAGTACCTACACCTCAAATTGTTTTCAACACTAGTGATGTCTACTATATTGCTGGAAGTTCACTTGTTCTAAGTTGTCAGTTGATGTTATTGTCTGAAAATATTGATAATGACACAGTAGCTGTTTTTGAATTGAAAAGTAATTATGTTGTTCTGACTAATGAACCTAGTGTATCTGAAATGATAAATGAATCAAAAGTCCTTTATTTTGCCTTTTTTCATTTTGATGACCTCAAACTATCAGCTGCAAGAGAATACACATGTACAGGTATCATTGATGATGCTATGAATTCATCATTTATTATACAGAGTAATAAGACAATAGATTCTGGAAGTATTTTCATTAAGAGTAAGTGGAAAATTAAACATTTAGGCATCTTTTTACTTGTTTCATATTTGTGTTTATTTTTCTTTCCAGTACCAATGCCACAAATAATGACAAACATCACTAATGAAACATATACCACAGGCAGTGAACTTACTTTGAGTTGTGTTATTACATTAATGAATCAGAACATTGATATTAATACTGAAGCTTACATAATATGGACTAATAATACCAGTGTGATAAATGAAACTGTGGTACCAGTTGTAGAAGGCAATATCACTTACGCATCTCTTCTTTCATTTGATGGGATAAAACTCTCTGATGCTAGTGGATACACATGTAGTGGATATATTGATAATGAAGAAAATTCATTTATAATGCACAGTGATGAAGCAATACATTCGGGAAATATCTCTGTTGTTAGTAAGCATTATCCATTTATTTTATTTTATGGGTTTGTGCTTCAAGCAATGCCATTTATGTTATTGGTCTTCTAGGGGGGCTATGCATAATATTATGATTTATTATAATTATTATGTACTTATAGTTATGTATCCATATCTGAAATAACTCACAGTTTTATAAACTATTATAATTATAATTATAATTATAGCATATGCATAATGGTTACATCACAGAAACTTTTATCAAACAAGAAAGTAAATAAATATAACTTGTGTTTGAGAGGCTTTATTGCTAATTAATTTTCCTTCTGTATTTTGTAGTTCCTACTCCATTTATCACATTGAATGCGAGTGATGAATACTATCAAGTGGGAGAAAGTCTTCTTCTTAACTGTACCTCAAATCTTAATATGGAATTCATTGATGTGAAAACAATTACAACATTTATTTGGAAGCATCATTCTACTATACTAAAAGAGGACAGTGTAGACAGCACTCTTGTCACTACATCAAATGTTGAAGTTGAAATGTTGGATATCTCTGATAGTGGAATATACTCTTGTGAAGTAACTATTAGTAGCTTGTCAAATCATATTGTACCAAGTGATACAATAGTAATGACAGTAAACATTACAGTAATAGGTAAAACCTAGTCAGTATTAATACGTGCTTGTGTGTTATGAAAGATTTGTTCTTCCAATTAAATAAACTAATATGTTCTTGTAGCTGTATAAGCGCTCATTTAATTGCATAATTGATAAATTGATAAGTTCTATTGTAGTGGCCATAAACTATTATACAACAAACATGTGCTCCATTTAAATGCTGAGATATAAAATACTTCCTTTGATATTTGTTGTAATTAATAGACATTTTGTGGTGACTGTTTCAAATTTACTAATCTTTATTCTTATAGAAACTGAACTAAAGTTTGAAATAAATGTGATAATAATCTCAGTAGTAGTAGTTGGTGCATTGATAGTGTTAATACTGGTAGTTGTTTCAATAATCATCTGTTTGAAATGGTAAGATCACTATATCAATACAATTATATAGTATATCAAGTTCTCTTACTGCAATGTCAATCATTAAATCATTTTGTTTTGATAGTTGCAAAAAACAAATGAAGACAACAAAAAAATATGAGGTGAATGAATTTGCTATATCAGTGAAACCAAAAGAGAATGATGATGATAGTCTGGAGTTGAAAATCACCAATGAAGGTAAATACATAGTTTAATGCAAAAAGTACACAACAAATAAAAATATATGCTTGGCAAATATAAGATGCTAACTGCAGATCAATTTATAGATAATATATAATAATTATATCTATATTATTATAATAATTATACTTCAACATAATTTATTTTTCTCTCCATAGTCCCATTATATCAAAATTTCACATTCTCACAAAATACCAGTCAACATTTGATATCTATTCAGGACTTCCCTGTGTTTGTTAAAAACTCTCTGGAATCTCTTTCAAATGAGTATAAGGTAATGAACTAGTGATTTGGATGGAATACACCATTAATTAATTTGATTGTACTATTAGGATATTAATACATTATCTCCATTGAAGTTACATGAAATAAGTGATAAATATCCTGAAAAGAATCGATTTCAGAACATACTACCATGTAAGTGTGTATATCAAAATTTAATAATGAAGAGTCAGGATTAGAGTTGTTTTGAAACGACTATAATGAACCACACACATGCTTATTTTGTATTATTATTGTCCTCTTTCCAGTTGATGAGACTATAGTTACTCTTAAATCACAAGGAAATGATGAATCTCAATATATTAATGCTTCTTTCATTGATGTGAGCTAATATATATATATATATATATATATATATATATATATATATATATATATATATATATATATATATATATATATACTGCTTATTATTCAATCATCTACTGTA
This sequence comes from Petrosia ficiformis, assembly GCA_947044365.1. Lineage (NCBI taxonomy): Eukaryota > Metazoa > Porifera > Demospongiae > Haplosclerida > Petrosiidae > Petrosia > Petrosia ficiformis. Next base: position 2,976,748 of record OX345645.1, on the reverse strand, counting down.
ATTTGTAATAATACAGGGATATGAACGATCAAGAGCTTACATAGCAACTCAAGGTATCTGTTATTGAATCATTTAAAACACTCTTGGAGATATTGATCTATACTTTCTTACCTTAGGTCCATTACCAAACACAGCTGTGGATTTTTGGAGAATGATTTGGGAATTTAAACTTCCAACTATAGTAATGTTAACACAAGAAGTGGAAAAGGGAATTGTGAGTTAATAATGAATAATATGATATATGCATTAAGTGATTTAAACAAGTAAATAGTTTCAGTGTTCTGAATTTCTGGATATCAGGCGATAATACCTTCAATCTGTTTTATAATTCCATAGCACATACAATGATGATGACATCAGTTGCATATTAATTAGTCTGTAATCTAAAGATACATAATAGTATATAGGCATGCAGTGCATTTCCAGAAATCATGTCCTTATTATTATTACTGTACACATTAAAGTATATTCATTCACAGACTAAGTGTGTATGCTATTGGCCTGAATAAGTTGATTCAATCCATGAGTTTGGACAAGGAATCATGGTTAAACTACTTAAACAAGAGTTTTATCATGGATACAGTTGCAAAACATTTTCATTACAAAACGTAAATTAGAGTACAAAGTACACAATTACATATAACATGTATATGTGTTCATATTATGAAAGTATGTTGCATCTGTTAGACCAATGAGAAAGATTCTTCACCATTTCAAGTGACCCATTACCATTTCACTGAATGGCCAGATCATGGAGTACCTGATGATAAAATATGCATGTTAACACTTATTGGTCGTATCCGTCAGACAAACCCACCTGATGGACCTCCTCTTGTGGTACATTGTAGTGCTGGGGTAGGTAGAACAGGTACATTCATTGTACTGGATACCATGTTACAAAGGATGAAACATCATGATACACTTAATATTTATGATTATCTTTTGCACATCAGACAACAACGGATAAAGCTGGTACAAACTGAGGTAATTGAGTATAATTATTATCTAGTTATTATTATTGAAGTTACATAACCCATTATTTTGTATTAATACAGGCTCAGTACATGTATATTCATGAATCTTTGGCAGAATACATTCAATGTGGTGATACATCATTCCCTATTAATGGGATACATCAAGCAATAAAAGAACTGTGTGAGAGAACAGGAGAAAAATCAAAACTGATGAAACAATTTGATGTAAGTATATTTATTAAATCTGTGTATATGCAGATCATGTGTTTTCAATTAAACTAAATTGTTATTGTTGTGTTTGTTCCCTTGTCTATGTATATTACTATTCACTGTTTATTATTCTCTAATTCATATTCATGCATAATTATGTAGATATAGATTAGTTAGTATAATTATGTGTATGAGATGGTACACAGTTGTTCAATTATGAACTAATGTCAGTTACTCAACTATTTTCTCTCAGAATACTTAGCTTGCTATTATTTGCTTCTGCAATTTTTAGATGCATGATTATTGGATGACTGCAATATATACTATGCTAGTAATAGATTTGTTTAACAATTCTCTTACAGCTTCTTCAAGAAGTTTCACCTCCTTCATTTGCAAGCTACAATGATGCAAAAGAAAATCCACAGAATAATAGATATACTTACAATTTACCATGTAAGCAACTACTTACTTCATTCATTGTTTCTTTAACTTAATCTAAATTCACATGTACAGTTGATCATTCCAGAGTTGTGTTGAGAACAGTGGATATTGAAGAAAACTATATCAATCCATCTCGAATTGATGTATGCATATGCAAATCATTTAATGATAGTTCCTATTTATTATTCTTCATAGGGATACAAGAAAACATGTTGTTTTATTGCTTCACAATCTCCTCTTGAAAATACTGTTGGCCATTTTTGGAGAATGTTATTAGAACAACAGAGCAGTACAGTTGTGATGCTATGTAAACTTCTAGAAAACCATCAGGTAAATTAATTGTACCCTGAAGCATATGAAATAATTATGTTTCAATCTGTTTTGAGTTATTCACAACTTAAAGTACATATTATCTATGTTTTTCTGTTTTCTTAAAGATTCAATGTCACACCTACTGGCCACAATCACTAAAAGAGAAGAAAAAATATGGCAACATCACTGTTACTCTCACTTCTGAAACACAAGAGCGTGATTACATTGTTCGCTGTTTTGAAGCCAAGATGGAGGTAAATAAGGCAAATTATGGCTATTTAAAAGTAAAACAATCAGTTGCTTAGAAAACCGGTCAGATGTTGTAACCATAATGAAGGCTGTGGATTTTTTTGAATTACCATTTGTTCATATACTGACTTACTTTGTTTTATTGTAGGAGCCCTTTCGCTCTCTCAGTGTGACACAGTTTCATTTCTTAGACTGGCCAGAGGATGATAAACCAAGAGATAACTTCTCTCTTCTCAAGATGTTGAATGATGTGGTTAAAAATCAAAGCTGTACTGGAAACAAACCAATTACTGTAATGTGCAAGTATGAATTAGAAATTATATTGTGAATTAATTATGTGGAATATAATGAGTTTTTCTGTTATTGAATGTTGTAATGGAAGCTATGGTTAAAATGAAGGTGTGATGTGAATATTCTAAACTGCTTAATATTGAATCATATCTGTGATAATAGAGTCATGTATGTCATGTGTATAATATATTACTCATCCTTGCAGTGATGGTATTGGTAGAACTGGTGCATTCATGGCTATTTATTCTCAAATGGAAAAAGCAAAGTCAGAAGGAGTTGTTGATTTGTTTCAGTTTGTCAGTAGGGCAAGAAAGCAACGATCTGGAGTTGTAAGAAACAAGGTAAGCTTTGAGATAAACTCTATGTCAAGAGCATGCTATTAAATAATATGAATTTTCACAGGAGCAATATTTATTTTGTCATGAAGTACTTGCTGATTATGCGGAAGAAATGTCCAAATATGAAAACTTCAAAAATGCGATTTAATTGACATTGGAATAACTTTCATGTTACAATAATTATGTAGATGTTATATATATATATAATTATATATATAATCATATATATATATATATATATATATATATGTGTGTGTGTGTATAATATATATAATTATGTATATAGATATTAAGTTTGTTGTAGTGAAGGTCAGTAATTCATCTTTAGGATGTACATTAATGAAACTATCATTATTGTAATAGTTAATATTACTGGAATATTCCATAGTATTTGAATAGTACTTTATTATTCAATAATAAGAAGATTTAGTTGACCAATATATATTATTTATTCTAAAAAAACCTGTACTTGACTATATGGGCATCCTGCAGCATGGTCATGTGTCTGTGCATGTATGGCTGGTGAGATGCATGGACTAAAACAAACAATTACTGCATTTATCTACAGTAAACATTTGAACCCAGAATTTGAACAAGGTAAACAAACATTTAAAACAATGTATATATACTATTTAAAGTGTAGTGATAGACATATTTTATAAATAATTTCAAGCTAATGTTATGCTATTTCTGTGGAAAAAAGTTTCAATTTCCATGTGGTCATCATCATCTCATACATAATCCATAATCATGATAGTTTATTTTACCATTTAAGGCAAAGGGGGAGTCATCCTTTTACTTTGACAATCCATTTGTTAATGTACTTTACTTTATGAGCATTCAGACATGGACCTGTGATTAGAACTTAGAACTTATGCATCGGCGGAGCGAGTGTGGACTTTGAGTGCTTACTATCTTCATGAAATATGATTGATTCTGTTATTTTGTGTGATATCTACATGCCAAGTAAGTTTTATACTACTCACTGCAATTACTGTGTAATCATATCATTTCTCTATCTGTAGCAGTGACTGACTCAATAACACATGGCTACAGAAAAAAAACACCTCTTTAAGTCCCATACTATGATGGAAATAAGGATTCATTGACAGGCGAAGGTATAACAGACTCTAATTATGATTACTATCACATCAACACTGTTGCTAATAATAATAATGAGGCCATATTAGTTAAATCAAATATTTGTGCTGATTACAATGGTCACTGCTAGAACTTTACTAAAAACTGTGGTATCTCAAGAAGCATGATAATTATAATGATTATATCTGCTAGATACCAATTTCTTTGTGTTTCTGTTTCTTTCACTTTTGTAAGTGCATGGATATTAAAATTTATAAAATTATAACATTTACAGGCAATTTGAATGTTATATCTTGTCTGAATTTCAACAGAGCATGATAATATATGCAAATGATGTATTTCCGGTATTAATGGAATAGTGATTATTTGATAATGTATGGAAACATGGAATAGTGATTATCTAATAATGTATCTAAACATGGAGTAGTGATTACTTGATAATGTATCTGAACATGGAATAGTGATTATCTAATAATGTATCTAAACATAGTGTGTATATATAAAGCCTTAATGTATTACATGACAGATGCTGATATATGATTGATTAAATGAAAATAAACAATGCAATAATTGAACTGTAGGATATGATGTATGAATTCAATAAACAATATAGACATTTAATGTTGAATTTTATGGAATAATAAACGCAGATAAGTTATAATTGAGATTTTGAATTGCATTCCAGTTATGATGGCATGTTCACGGTTGATTTTGTTATATTTTATATACCTGTTCACTTTTTATTTAAACAACAAGACTATACTATTTTTACAGCATCAGAACTCCTTCATTCTTCATATGTAAATGCATATATATATATATGCATATGTTACACTGGTTTTATATAGAGGATACCATTTTTGTAGTGTATGATGTTTTGTATACCTTTTTGAATATTTCCAGACACTGTCATCCCCATTGGAATCCCCAAACCATTATCCATGCATTTTTAAAATTTTAGGCTATACTCTTATATGTATACTTACAAAAATGTTTCAGTAGTTGAGCAGTAAGAGCATGAGCTAACAAACTGTCACATTTTTCTCTCTATAAATGTGCAATTGTGTAGTTTATAATTTCTTTGGTTTGTTCACATGTGTCGCTACTTTGTGCTATCTGATTATGAGTGTCTATTGAAAATTAATAACATTAAAAGAGTCAGAAACTAACAAAAATCAGAATCCTGTAAAAGAGGCTATCCAGCAAGATCCCTATCTCTGACAGGAATTAAAATAAAATAACTATAGTTATTCAGGTATGTGCTTCCTCGATATTATCATTTATACATGCAATCGGTTTGCAGCAGTTGAGAATAAATACAGATTGAATTTATATACCAGTAGTAGTAAATGATGTCTGGTTCTCATTGTTGTATGGTTACATACATAAAGGTTGCATATAGTCAATAATTTAACAGATGTTGATATAATCATGAGTGCATGGTTTTGATTAAACAGTTCAGTTGTTCTACTTTATGCTAAGTAAACACAGTAAACATAATTGATGTTTTCTCTATAACTGTATATTACATTGGCAGATTAAGTAAACAATACTCATAAGCAGTATTACATTGAAAAGTAAAAAATTTAAATTTAAACTCTTAAAACTCACAAATCCACTTTGAATTCTGACATACTTATGTTTGTGACCATGCCCTTTTCAAGCTTCCTGATGTACATATACTAATTACATTTAAACATGAATTTAAGCTGAACGTTAAATTACAAAGTACATTTTTACAGACAATTGAGTCATTATGCTTGTACTTAATTACATTGCACTTGCACTTTTCCTTTGTGATAAACCTTAATAAACTTTTGGTGTCAAGTATTTTACACCTAACAAGACCTGCTAGTCTTATTTATATTTTCTGAAGAACTGCCAACTGGTGAAATTACAAGCCTGAAAAGGATAAACTTCACAAATTACCAGATAAACATTACAATTCAGCTATCATCTCATCTATTCATTTGAAAGGAAACGAGTATAATAAGACCATTTTATTACAAAATAAGAATGTGTAGGGATATCTAAACTGACAAAATACACGTGCAAACAAAATTAGGATGGTACTAATCACTTCCATATAGCCATATATATGTGGTAATAGCAAAATAACTACTAATGTAGAAGTGGTTAAAGTTTATTGCTAAGGTACCATATACTTTTTGGCGTGGTATCCCACATGTCCTTCATTTTTAAATTGAAAGAAAATATATATAATATATATATATATACTTCATAATTATAATTATAATTATACATAATATAATTATAATTATGTGGATGTGTATAAGTTTATTTTACCATTTAAGGCAAAAGTACAATGATGATAAAGGAGGCAGATGAAAACATTTATTTAATCCACTTAAGTTATTGATAGTAAACAGCTATTCACTATAGAATAACAATGCCTCCATTTACTTGTGATGACAATTACTTTAAGTAAACTATTATTGTACAATGTATAAATGAACACAATAATGACAATTAGACTCATAAGTATTATACTTTCAAAAAAAAATTATGATGTAATTATATGTACCACTTTCATTACTCTTTAATGTGAACTTATAGCAGCAACTTCTTACTTTCAGAGTATAGTAAAGCTGCTGCTACAAAAATTCCCATAATAAATTATTGTTTAGCTGGCATTATTTTTGCATTATTCACAACTGAATGTTTTCTGAAAACTGTATTTAATGGTAACTAAGGGTAACTTCCTGTTTCGTCTACTCTAGATTCATCTACTATTCTAGTGTAGATTAGTCTACTCAATAATTATTATCACTTCAATTGATTTAAATTATCACTTCTATTAAATCTGTAGTCTACTCTTTAATCAATTATATTACATGCATAATTATTAGCTATATTATATATATATATATATATATATATATATATATATATATATATGTACACACATATATACACATTCAGTGAGAGATCAATTCTAATTCTAATCATTGCTTCATAAGACAGTAACCAATTGTAATTCTACCTATTCATCAGAAAAGATAATTACAACAAGCTTGAACTAGTTGTGCTAGTATTTGTGCAGTGTAGCTCATGATCAACCTGTGTATACACTTCCCTCTGATGATGAAACATGACTCTACATTCAATAATTAATTTTTATAAAGTAAACATAGGAAGCAATTTGTATAGTTGTCTATTTAAAAGTAACTTAATCTATAGTCTGTATTCAACGTTTTGTATCATTTTCCTACAAAATGAAGGAGATCTTTGTGGCTTTTCTTCTTTGCATTCTTTGTCACACAACAGCTGCAGAATCATGTAGTAAGTCATTCTACATTAGTTATTATTTTAACATAACAAATTGTTCTTAATATAGATGTAACAATTAAAATGTCTTCTACTAATCCTGTGAAAGTGGGAGAGAGTCTCATTATCTTGTGTTCACTTGAGAAAGCTTGTGAAAATGAAATTATACAATGGATCTGGTATTATAACAATGGTGATATGGAGGAGATAATAGTTGACATGGATGGACCTGGCAGCAACACTTCCTATGAGATTTCTCCCGTGAGAGAATCTGACAATGGAACTTATGAATGTGTAGCCAATATTAGTGAATCTTTGTATATGAATAATATTCTGTTAACTGTCAAAGGTAACTTTCATACATTATTATAATACTTGTGATGATTTTGACATTAAAGTTGCACTGGAAAAGAATAAACTATGTGTGAATAATTATTATAACTAGATTATACCAAAGTATTATTTATTCAGCTGATTGTAGTGTATACTCTGATGTTATAATAATTATTTCATTGGGTTGCAGTAAATTATAATATAGATCCTCAGATTATAGATGTAATTCCAGTGTGCATTTAGCATGAAGAAATATTTATTTATTTTTATTATGCCCTGTACATAGAGCTAGATAATAAACAAATAGTTTGAAACCTGAATAAATTATTTTTATATTCATTATAGACACTAATGTTGTAAAAGTAGAAGTCCAATCACAAGAGTTAAAGTATGGTGGTAATGGAAATATTAGTTGTATCATTACACTGAACACTGACATTGGTCCAGACACATCAGTACTAACAGTGGAGTGGTATCATAATAACAACAGTATTAGCAACAGTGCATTGAATTACATTGTTTTATCATTGGCCAACATTTCTGCAAAAGAATTCAATAGTACTCTTAAAATATCACATGTTGAGGCTAGTCATTCAGGAAATTACACATGTGTTACAAGGATTGGAGAAGAAAATCAAATGAAGTCATCAAAAGATATCTGTGTTAATTGTATGTAATATTAAATGTATTTGCCTTAATATCATTTCGTTTCTGCAAGTGTAGATGAACAACTTACCATTCCATCATCAAGCTACACTGGATTAACACTTGGAGATAATGTGAACATTTCATGTACTTCACAAGAACTTAAAGAATCTGAAGCTACAGTTACCTGGATTGATCCTAATAACCACACACTTCAAAATCCATTAATGTTATCACCAGTATCTGTAAGTCATAACAATACTGGATATACATGTAATGTTAGAATTCATGATAATCCAAGTTCATGTGAAAATAACCAGCAAGATGTCAATATCACCATCAAAGGTTAGATGAACTATTGTAAGTGTATTATTATTATTATCAATAATATCACAGATACATATGTGACACAAGTAATAGTTACTCCTAATGTGAATCCTAAACCAAACAATTTACTTGTTGGTGAACTAGCTGTTGTAAATTGTATGGCTTATCTCAATACTGATATTGGTCCTAATAAGTCATCGTTTCATAAAGAATGGTATCGCAATGATAAAATGATTACTACTGACTTAGTACAACGTGGTGATATTTTACAACTTCAACTGAAGAAAGTAAAAACATCTTTTGCTGGGTACTATGAATGTTTGGCATGGATTGATGATAATACTCTGAGAAATAAATCTGATAATATTCTCTTATATGTTATGTGTGAGTGCATATATAGTAGTAAACATTTTAAGTTTATTAGACTTAATTACTCCTCTGTTATAACTATATAGTCATGCTATGTACTTACATTGAAGTGCATTGATGGAGGGACCACCCTTATTGTTCTCTTAACAGTCACCTAATACAATCTGTACATGATAATACATGTCATGGCAAGAGAGATCTTAATATATAACCAGTGCATTCTTCTTTGAGCTTCTTTTGTCTCAACTTTTAATGAACCTGTTACATTTCTTAAGTAATGAATTTTCGTGTTCATGTAGTAGTGTATACCAAGATGAATATTATTTTGCTATAATTATTATCATAATTATCATGGATAAGATGACAACTTTGCAGTTTAAACCACAATAATTAGATTTTTGTGTGCATTACATTGTATACACTCTATAATAATAATGTACAATGCACACAAAAATGTAATCGAAGAGATTTTAACTGAAATTAAGTGTAAATTGCTCAGAAATCTTCTCCTATAGTTGCAATAACTCATAAAACATATTCACATGACTTAATTAAAAATCATCTTATACACAAAAGCAGGAGAGTATGGGAACAAATAATTATTTATTTTATGATCCTCTTAAGCTAATTCCATTGTTATCTGAGGAATTGAAAGGATTCTTCTTAACTGTACATGTAATGTATAAATGTTACAACTGTGCAAAACTACCAATAGTGATGATAACTAACAGAATTTTGGCATGTAAATCATGGAAAAACGTTTTTTCAATTGACTTTTTTTATCAGAGATGTGAATGTGTTTATAAGACATTGGTGCTTTAGCAAATGTTTCTGAGCCATTTAGGCTTAAATTTATTTTATTTACTTTTTTATTCATTTTACAGTACCTACTCCTCTTGTTACTATTGATTCTCAAAATCTTCAAGTTTACAATACTTCTACTAGTCTAGATCTCACATGTAGTGCAAGTATATCTCCTTCTGAGTCTCCTTATGTAGATGTATTTACAAGTGCAGTATTTGAATGGAGATATATTAGAGGAGTAAATGTGTTTTCTGAGATATTTCTAACTTCTCAGAATGATTTGACAATGTACTCATCATCATTATTACTTCATAATATCAATTTATCATCTGCTGGAGAGTATACATGTGATGTGTATCTGTATAGTAATTTCTCATTTGTCAAGAACAGTACACATAAATCAGATAAAATCAATATTAGGATTAAAGGTAATTTTTCATTTATGTAATTGTATATAATTATGTACGTAAAAGTGTTACTTCTGTCTGATTGCTTAGTTCCTACACCTGTCATCATTTTCAACACTACTGGTACTCACTATAATATTGGAACTCTTTTACTCTTGAGTTGTAAAATAACACTAAGAAGAGAGAATATTGATGTAAATACAACAGCCACTATTAAACTGTATAAAAAGGATATTTTAAAAGAAACAAGAATGATTCCAGTAGTTACAGAGGGAGAGAATCTTACTTATCATGCTGACTTCCATTTCAGCAATATCAAATTATCAGATTCAGGAATATATAAATGTGAAGGTTTTGTTGATGATGATATTAATTCACCATTTAATGCAACCTAACTATAGCACCATTAGTGGGGAAGTTTCATCTTGTGGTTTATATGCCTTTGAATGATGGTTGTTTTGCCCATTATTATTATTATTAATTTAAACACCATATTATTGTTAATTTTTCTTTGCCTGAAAGTTGGGGGCCGACAGGCATCCCCCCGGGGTCCCCAGGCCTTGGCAAAAGACGCTTGTCTTTGCCTGCAAGCCTGTTGTGGGGATAAGCCCCGCAGGGGGTATCGCCAGCCCGGAATGATTAATGTAGCATGATAATTATAAAATAAGTGGTGGGATATGGGTGGGTAATTTAATGATTGCACACAGATTACAGCAATTCAGTACAAAGTGAACTTGTGCTGGCAAGAGCTTCCTTATATGCTACCTCAGTTGACTATGTGCACCTGACCTGCACATGGGAATAATCACTACTTGTTTGAGCACTTCATTGTGATCAAATGCACCAGACTGATCAACACCATGGCACCTACTTAGCCTTTAAACTGTGTCTTCCTCACATGACTATATATATACCTAATCAGCCTGACTACATGCACACCTGTCTACCTAAATAGATGAATGCCACAAGCACAACACATGCATTAAACTATGGTTTATACCATAAACCCCAATTAATGCAACCTAACTATAGCACCATTAGTGGGGAAGTTTCATCTTGTGGTTTATATGCCTTTGAATGATGGTTGTTTTGCCCATTATTATTATTATTAATTTAAACACCATATTATTGTTAATTTTTCTTTGCCTGAAAGTTGGGGGCCGACAGGCATCCCCCCGGGGTCCCCAGGCCTTGGCAAAAGACGCTTGTCTTTGCCTGCAAGCCTGTTGTGGGGATAAGCCCCGCAGGGGGTATCGCCCAAAGTGAAACCCCCAAAACAGGCTTATACACTTAGTTGCAACAAGGAAGCTCCTGAGATTTGAATACAACATAAATGATAGAGAATATAAGTTACATAATACATAAGTCAGAAAGTGATGAGGGTAGCACACAAATAAAATTTTGATAATGATGGATAAATGATATTGCATATACAAACTGAAAAACTAATGTAATCATTGCATGTGGTACATAACATATGGTTCAATTAATTTTGATAATGATGGATAAATGATATTGCATATACAAACTGAAAAACTAATGTAATCATTGCATGTGGTACATAACATACGGTTCAAGTACATGTCCTGATATAGTCAAGGTAGGCACGACTCTTCCAACGACCCAGTCGTTTGATTTTTTTCCTAGACATTCCTGAAGCTGCTGCTGAAGTGGCTGCTCCAATTCGAAAACTGTGTGTGTTGAATTGTTTCGATGGGTAGTCCAATTTGTGAAGAAGCCGGCGTAGGATGTGTCGCAGATCCTTCATTGACAAAGGTAAGCCATTTTTGAAATGGAACAGTGGTGCTTTCTTATGGGCCTTACATGTCCGGAGGTATTTGAACATTGCTGAGACTGGACACAGTGAATCACCAGTAGCTATGAGTTTCACAACTTCTCCTTTGTGAAATTGGTCCGTTTTTGAGTGTTTGATATGAAATTTAAAGGAAATGTGATCCAGGACAGTGATGTCATCAATTGTAGCATTGGTGGTTGGTTGAAATGTGTCAGCTGTTGTGAACTCACTACCTCTGAGGAATGCTGCAAAGGCTAATGTGAAAGCTGCTTTTATCATCAGCTTGTCATGGGAACTGTAATGCTTGAGGTTACAGATTGCTTTAACAAGCTTTTTTAGAATGTGGCGTGTTATGGGACGACGAATAAAATTTGTTTTGCCGATGGATCTTCGCTTCATTCCTCTGAAGGCAAGTTTGAGGGCTGAGTTGTGGACTGATGGGGGTTTATAGCCATTGGTTTGGTGTAGGTGAGAAACTGCAGCAATGTACACTTTGATTGTTTTGAGTGACAAATAAGAGCTGAGGTGGGCAGCAAACAATGCTATTGTATTTTTAGAGCAAGGGAGAGGTTTCAAATGTAAGTATTTGCAGAATTCCATGTACTTATTCGTACCAGCTTTGTATGTGGCTTTTGTTGAATTGGAGATGGCATATTTGATGAGGCTCTGCAATCGAGATTTTAGATGTCGTCTAACTCTGGAGGAATTTGTGTTGGATGAGGTTCTGCCTGTGGAACAAGAGTAAAAAATTCTGTAAGTTTGTGTCTTGATAGAGCATCAGCTATTTTATTGTGGCACCCTGGTAAGTGAGACATTGACACTGAGAAATTGTGGGTGGCTGCCACAAAGAACAGTCTACGCAAGAGATCTGAAATGGCTGGGTGTTTTGATGATTTGTTTTGCCATGTGTGGACAATCGCTTGATTGTCGCAGAAAAACGTGATTCGCAGGTTCTTCAGTTCTTTTGCCCATGTTGTGGCTGCTGCAAGAATAGCGAACAGTTCTTTCCACTGAATGGAGCGAGATATCTGATTTGGTAGCCAGCTGGCATTAAACCATGCACCTTTGAAGAAGGCTCCATAGCCATGAGTTCCAGATGCATCTGTGTAGAGCTCTAGATCCTCTGCTGAGGTCCAGGTTGTATTCAGGAACATCGACTTGCCATTCCATGATGGAAGAAAATCTATCCACCACTGGAAGTCAGCTCTGGCTTCTGCATTCAGACTAACGTAATGATGAAGTTGTTTTACTTTGGAGGACAGGTCAATTAATCGTCGAAGGAATAACCGACCTGCTGGAACAACCTTAGTGGCAAATGACAGCGATCCAATGATTGATAACAGCTCTCTTTTCTTAGCCTTTTTCTTTCCTTTCCACATGCTAATATCCTGCAGTAGTTTATGCAGCTTTCCTGCTGGTAGCCTGATTTCTTGTGACTTGGAATCAATTTCGATCCCCAGGAAAGTGATTGCAGTGTCAGGTCCTTCCAACTTGTCAAGTGCAATGGGGATCCCCAGTCTGGTACATAAGTTGAGCATGGTCTGGACTGCTGCTTGGCAAGTTTGACTCTGTGGGGGTCCAACAATAAAGTAGTCATCGAGATAATGGATTAAATGAAGGTTATAATTGTGGGCCAGAATCCAGTGTAATGCATCTGCGAATTGGTTAAACAGAAATGGAGCGGATCGCAGTCCAAATGGGAGGCAGGTATCAATGTAATAGTTACCTCTCCAAAACAACCCGAGAAGTTCCCAGTCCTGTCTGGCTACTGGTATTATTCTGAAGGCTGATTTTAGGTCCACTTTTGCCATGAGTGCTGATGGGCCGAAGTGTGATAACAACTTAACGGCGTCATCGATAGTGGAATAGTGGAGGGTGTATTCCTCTTTGCTGATGTAGTCATTAATGCTTTGTCCATGAGGTGCTGAAAGGTGCATAATAACTCGCCACTTGTCACTGCCTTTCTTGGGTACAGCGCCAAGTCCAGAACACTGAAGGTTTTTAAGTGGCAGTTTAGAGAAAGGGCCGAGTATTCTTCGTCTGGATACCTCCTCATGTAGTTGCTTATCAATGACTGCAGGGTTTAAGAGTGCTGAGTGTAAGTTTGGTGAGATACGTTCATTTCTAGGTCCGGTGTAACCAACTGGTACACCATCGTATAAAGCCTGAAGTAGCCATTTAGTCCAAGTTTTGTTTGGGTGATTGCATAGCTCTTTCTCGATTTGAGACAGTCGTAAGGGTGTATGAGCTCGCTTGAGCTCAAGAGTGGGAGGGCTTGCTGGACAGGGTGCAGGCTTTGGCGGAATGTGATCCAAGACAGCCTGGGTTCCAGCAAGTGTGGCTGAATATGCATGATTCTCCTCTAGTACACTTTCCGATGTTGAATTTTTTGCAAATTTCCTTTCCCTCGGTAGTGTGGGTTGACCGATCGCTTGATCGGGCACCTCCAGCGCTTGCTGAAAGTGGACCGAGGCGAGTGAAGATCGATGACTGCCTGCGAAAGGGCTGATAATCTTGTGTCATGCACCATATTAAGATGTCTTCCTTGAGTTCATCCCATGGCAGTGTGTGGTCTCTGGCTGCTGCATGGCGGAAGAGTTTGTCATATTGGAGACAAGCAGAGACCGGGTACGATGAGAACAGATGACACATTAGTGTCTGATATTTAGCAAGATCCAAAGCTGTGTCTGGGAATGTGTGGATTCGAACAAGCATGTAGATGTTCCATGCTTGCAACCATGACTGAAGGTCACTGACCTTTCGCTTGCTGTGATGTTGGTGCTGTGATGGTTTCTGGTGCCATGACTGGAAAGGTATTGTATCTACAGAGGGGAGAAGATGGTCAAATTTTATGTACTTACCACGTCTTATCCTCTGTACACAATGTCGGGATGGAGGGGGTGCAAATGACACAAAAGGTCCTGGTTCTACATCTGAGTCAGACTTGGAAGAGCTTGAAGAGCGCTGTCTTCGTTGTTTGTGTTTCTTGCGACCTCTCGGTCTTTGCATAGGTGATAGTGACTGTGAGCTGGAGCTAGAAGATGTCCCTCGTTTACGTCTATGGTGGTGTGATTGTCTCGTTGAGCTGCTGTCTGAGCTGCTTTCAGAACTGGATGAGAGGTTAGCATGTCTCTGGTGATTGGTCGTTGGAGATCTACTCCGAGTTCTTGCTCGATCCCAAGCGCTTGCTTGAGTGCTCTTTCGAGAGTGCCGACCACGGGCGCTTGGTCGGGGGTTTCTGGAATGATTGGAATTGGACATATGAGAAGAATGACGAGTTTTCCTGGAGGACTGGTGACTCGTTTTGCTCCTGTGAGAAGACGATTCTTTGTGACGCCGCTGCCTAGCAGGGTGGTGATGGCCTGAGGAAGATTTCGACCCAAGTCTGGTGGGGGCTCTATCGCCATCATCTAGTTCCTCATTGGAGCTTGAAACGGTTGGAGGCGTCACCACAGTTGTTAGTGATGCTTTAATTCTTTTCACCAGAACTTCTTTAGTACCTGTGCTTGCTAAACCGGACTGATGAAGGTATTTACGCAAAATAGGGACTGTGAGTTTGCGTATATCAGCCAGTGTTGAAGATGGTGCCAACACTGGTAACTGAGACATAATTTAATGATTGCACACAGATTACAGCAATTCAGTACAAAGTGAACTTGTGCTGGCAAGAGCTTCCTTATATGCTACCTCAGTTGACTATGTGCACCTGACCTGCACATGGGAATAATCACTACTTGTTTGAGCACTTCATTGTGATCAAATGCACCAGACTGATCAACACCATGGCACCTACTTAGCCTTTAAACTGTGTCTTCCTCACATGACTATATATATACCTAATCAGCCTGACTACATGCACACCTGTCTACCTAAATAGATGAATGCCACAAGCACAACACATGCATTAAACTATGGTTTATACCATAAACCCCAATTATCATTCCTAGTGATGTTGTTGAGGACTATACAACAGTAAATGTGAAAAGTGAGTGTTAGTAGTTTATCACAGATTCACACTTAATGTAATTATGCACCTTTTGATCACTTAAGTTTTATGACATACACCTTTTCTTCACCTTTTGTTTGTGGAAAGTCATTTGCACATATTAATTTTGTGTATATATGAAAAATACAATGTTTAAATATTATTCCCATCCCAATTGTTGTAGTACCTACACCTGAAATTAATCTCAACACTAGTGATGTCTACTACTATGATGCTGGATGTTCACTTGTTTTAAGTTGTCAATTGACACTATTGTCTGGGAACATTGATATCGAGACAGTAGCAGTTTTTGAACTGAAAAGTAATAATGATGATTTTGCTTTGATTCGTGAAATGGATGTACCTAATTTTATGAATGAAAATAAGTTGGTTTACATTGCCTTTTTTCATTTTGATGTTGTTAAACTGTCAGATGCAGGAGAATACACATGTACAGGTATCATTGATGATGCTATGAATTCATCATTTATCATACAGAGTAATAACATGGTAGATTCCGGAGTCATCTATGTTAAAAGTACGTAAATGTAAATGAATATTAATTTGATGATACCCAATTTCAGAATAATTGAGCATTTATCAGTTGCTTTCCTTAATGTGTTTACTGAAAGTGATATTTATGTAAAATAATAAAAGTGGCATATTGTTGTCTGTGTATAATAACACTCTACATTAATTTTATATAACATTCCACATCAATGTTATGTAGTACCTACACCTGAAATTCTACTCAACACTAGTGATGTGTACTATGTTGCTGGAAGTTCACTTATTTTAAGATGTCAAATGATACTATTGTCTGAGATCATTGATATTACCACAATAGCAACTTTCCAATGGAAGAATGATAATGATAATGCTGTACTGACTAATGAAAGCAGTGTACCAGCATATGTGGATGAAACAGAAGTCATTTACACCTCTCTTTTTCAGTTCAACAATCTCAAACTATCAGCTGCAGGAGAATATACATGTACAGGTATCATTGATACTGTGAATTCATCTTTTGTTATGCAGAGCAATAAGACAGCGGATTCTGGAAGTGTATTTATTAAAAGTATGTAAGTGGATATTTGAATATTGGCTAATTAATTAATACTGACTTTCAGAATTAATGAGCAATTAATGTATAACTGTAATATATGTTTATTGAAGCTGTGTATTGTTGTCTCTATACAATAACACTTTCTAAATTTATTACTATATCCACATCAATCTTGTGTAGTACCTACACCTTAAATTGCTCTCAACACTAGTGATGTCTACTATGTTACTGGAAGTTCACTTGTTTTAAGATGTGAATTGATGCTTTTGTCTGAGAACATTGATATTACCACAATAGCAAATTTCCAATGGAAGAATGATAATTACGATGCTGTACTAACTAATGAAAGCACTTTACGAGATTCTATGGATAAAACAAAAGTCATTTACACTTCCTTCTTTCAGTTTACCAACCTCAAACTATCAGATGCAGGAAACTATACGTGTATAGGTAGCATTGATATTGTGAATTCATCCTTTATTATACAGAGCAGTAAGACAATAGATTCTGGAAGTGTATTTATTAAAAGTAAATACTAAATCCATAATTGAATAATTCAATGTTCACAGATGCACACATAATTTTGTATTTCATTTCTACATTTGCTTTTCATACATACATAGAACAAATTATTGTTTGTTGATTAATAGGAGGAACCTTTTTATAATCTAGCTATAGGTCCCGGGCAGCCACAAGTATTGGGGTTTGTGAAACTAACATTTGGGGCTGTAGTGTTTTCAGTATATACCAATGTCAATACCTAAATATAATGCACAATATTGAAAACAATGTCACATAATTGCAATTATTTTTGTAATGATTATGTAAAACTTTTTCTATGATTATTAGTACCTATGCCTGAAATTGATCTCAACACTAGTGATGTCTACTATGTTGCTGGAAGTTCATTGGTTCTAAGTTGTCATTTGCTGCTTATGTCTGACAACATTAATAACGACACAGTAGCCATGTTTGAACTTAAGAGCAATATTAATGATGTTCTGATTAGTGCTCTTGAAGTAATAAATGAAGCAAACTTGATTCACACTGCTTATTTTCATTTTGATGATCTCAAATTATCAGCTGCAGGAGAATACACATGTACAGGTATCATTGATGATGCTATGAATTCATCGTTTATTATACAGAGTAATAAGGTAGTAGATTCTGGAAGCATATTTATTAAAAGTAAGTGAGTGAATATTTGAATATGAGATAATAATTATTAATTAATAATATCTTGTTATGAGGATTTAATGTAGAAGGTGCATGTTTATAACAATAACACTTTTTTAATATTTAACATCAATTTTATGTAGTACCTACACCTCAAATTGCTTTCTTTACTGGTGATGGTGAATATGTTGCTGGAAATTCACTTGTTTTAGGATGTGAATTGATGATTTTGTCTGAGAACATTGATATTGCCACAATAGCCTCTTTGCAATTGAAGAGTGATAATGATGATGTTGTACTGTCTAATGAAAGCACTTCACTAGATTCTATGGATAAACCAAAACTCATTTATACCTCCATGTTTCAGTTCAACAACACCAAACTATCGGATGCAGGAAGTTATACATGTACAGGTATGATTGATGCTGTGAAATCATCTTTTGTTGAACAGAGCAATAAGATAGTAGATTCTGGAAGTATATCTATTAAAAGTACGTAAATAAATAATTAAACACTGATTCTATTATATCCTATTTCAGAATTAATGAGTAATTTTCAGTCATCTTCATTTTTTCTTGTGTGTTTGTTTACTAATCCAGTGTTATTTTACAGGCACAACAATATGTAGGATTCAATAAACATATGCTACATTAATAATTCTCTCATTGATATGATAATTCAGTAAAATATTATTCTTATAACAAGTGTAATATACCATGAGCTTATCTGAAGAGTGTATGTGGTGAGCACCCTTATTGTGTTCCCTTAACAGACACTACAAACCCAGTAATGAGTAGATGATAATACATTTCTTCAATGTTTTGTCATATTATTTAATGGACCTCTTGCTTTCCTATCATAGTCTTACAGTTGTGTATGCTATAGCCATATACCTAAATTAGCAAGCACACAATGATAAAATTTACAAAAAATTGTTCATAAAAATGTGAAATTAAGTCCAAATGGCTCAGAAATCATATATATCTCATGGAACATATCCACCTCCCTGATAAAAATAAATAAAAGAAAAAACATTTTGCCACACTTAGAATGTTAAATTCTGTTCACCCTACCAAATTTGCTGTTGAGCCATACACTTTAAGAAAAATCTTTCATCCCTTGGATTGCTCCAGAATTATAATTAGCTTCAGAGGACCATAAATCCAAAATATATGTAGCAGCATCCCCTTATAATCATAGCATGCTACGTAGATCACTCCAAAACATGGCATCAGCCACCAAGTTCCTTATAAATGATTGCAGATAAGCTGCTGTATATTGAAATGAACATTCAAATGTGTTTTTCTATAACACTAATGATGAAAGCTATTAATATAATTACCACAAATCTCACCTATGGTAGTTTGTTAGTATGAGTAGCATATTATATTTTATATCTGTTATGAACCCACTCTGGCACCATTAATTTCCTTTTTTATTTGTTTTACAGTACCTACTCCTCTTGTTACTATTGATTCTCAAAATCTTCAAATTTACAATACTTCTACTAGTCTAGATCTCACTTGTAGTGCAAGTATATCTTCTTCTGAGTCTCCTTATGTAGATGTATTTACAAGTGCAGTATTTGAATGGAGATATGTTAGAGGAGAGAGTGAGTTTTCTGAGATATTTCAAACTTCTCTGAATGATTTTAAAAACAACACATCATCATTATTACTTCATAATATCAATTTATCATCTGCTGGAGAGTATACATGTGATGTGTACCTGTATAGTAATTTCTCATTTGTCAAGAACAGTACACATGAATCAAATAAAACCACTATCAGGATTAAAGGTAAATGTATGTATATTTATGATATGATGGTTTACTTCTGACTGATTTTTTAGTTCCCACTCCTGATATTATTCTCAACACTACTGGTACTCTCTATGATGTTGGAACTCAGTTGAACATAAGTTGTAAAATAACATTATTAAGAAGAGAGAATATAGATATAAATACAATGGCTACTATTAAATTGTATAACAAGGACATGTTAAAAGAAACAAGAATGATTCCAGTAATTACAAAGGTAGAGAATCTTACTTATCGTGCTGACTTCCATTTCAGCAAAATCAAATTATCAGATTCAGGAATATATAAATGTGAAGGTTTTGTTGATGATGATATTAATTCATCATTTATCATTCCAAGTGATGTTGTTGAGGACTATATAACAATAAATGTAAAAAGTGAGTGTATTACGTTATCACAGATTCGAACCTATATTTATTCTAACTATGTAAATCATACATTTAAACCTTAGAGGACTGAGCTTGCTTTTCAAAATTCTTACCATTTTCAGCACTGGCATCTCTGCTGCATGCCACTGTTCACTTCCTCTATCCTAAACCTGGCCCCTTTTCTGACATGGAGTACTACTTCTTCCAACTTGCTTACTGGGACTCAAACGTCCCCAATTGCTTTGTAGTACTAATTCAAATGCATTGTTCTCCCTCTTTTGAGTGCAACTGGGGCAAACAAAATGACCCCACTGCATGTTGGCACCACCTACAACCACGATAACGGGTTTCACCGCTACCCACCGGATTGCGTGGGTGGGGCTACTGAATCCCTAATTTGCATTGGCTTATCCCTGATGCCAATTGCAAACACTTGGAGTGCATCATAATGCTAGGGACACACTCCGAACTGCATAGAGGTCAAATGTCACATATATGTGACATCAGTTCTCTAAGGGTTAAGTTTTAAGATGTACACCTTTTCGGGAATTATGTAGAGAGAAGCATGCATTTATATTTGTGTATGTATCTATAAATATAAATATAAGTATATAAACATGTAAGTAAATAAATATGTTATATATATGAATAAAACTAACTATGGTGTTTAATTATTATTCTTTACATCAATTGTTAGTACCTACACCTAAAATTAATCTCAACACTAGTGATGTCTACTATGTTGCTGGAACTTCATTTGTTTTAAGATGTCAGCTGATGCTATTGTCGGAGAACATTGATGATGATACAGTAGCAGATTTTCAACTGAAGAGTAATATCGATGATAAAGTAATGTTTAATAATACGAGTATGCCTGAAGTCATAAGCAAAATGGAAGTCAATTACGCAGCCATTTTTAATTTCAATATTCTGAAATTGTCGGATGCAGGAGAATATACATGTACAGGATACATCAATAATGATGGGAATTCATCGTATATCATACAGAGCAATGAGACGACAAATTCTGGAATTGTGTTTGTGAAAAGTACGTAAGTGAATAGTTAAATAAATTTCAGTTTCAATATTAATATGAAATCACTAGTTGGCGTTTTTCTTTGTTAGTTTTTTGATTCTTATACCCTGTGAGTGCATGTAACAAGGGCAATGGAGTTAGCCAATTACTTCTGTGTTCCTTCATTCTAGTGTCATCATGTAGTATTATCTGTACGACATGAGTGTTGAAGTGTTTTTATTTTGGAAACTAATCTTTAGGTTCTTTTAGTGTTTGTCTTTTCATTACAAATGCTAGGTATCAGCGTAAATTAATAAAAACTAATACCACAGATATAATAACTTTATTTTGAATTATTGAGAGAAGAGAAGAATACACATATAGCTTGTTTGTATCAGTCACTGTATATATATATATATATATATATATATATATATATATATATATATATATATATATATATACTCACATTGCTCACTGATTGCTATCAGGTGATTAACTGATGATTACGTTTTAATGATGTATCCAAATTATACCAATAAAGTAATTTTAACACATTGTTTGAGAAATAGATAGTTTTCATGAAAGACGTTGGAAGTTTTATGTAATAATTCAGAATATTTCTGTTTATTAATGATTATGTATATCTTTCTATATATTCCTTATCATTTATTAGTGCCTACACCTGAAATATTGAATCTCAACACTAGTGATGTCTACTTCATTGCTGGAAATTCACTTGTTCTAAGCTGTCAATTGATTGTTTTGTCTGAGAACATTGATATTGACACAGTAGCAGTTTTTGAACTGAAGAATATAGATCAAGATGTGGTTCTGACTAGTAGTATGAGTGATCCTGAAATCATAAATGAAACAAAATTCAGTTACACTGCCTTTTTTAATTTCCCAGCTGTCAACCTATCAGTTGCAGGAGAATACACATGTACAGGTATCATTGATGATGCTATCAATTCATCATTTATCATACAGAGCAATGAAACAGTAGATTCTGGAAGTGTATATATTAAAGGTAAGTGGATAATTGTATATTAATTAGTTAAAAACAGTTTCAGAATAAATTAACAATTATTAGTTTCCTTAATTCCTTGATAATTTTGTTGTTGTTGAATATTTCATTGAAAAGAGAGAATATGCACATAGCTGTAAGAATATGTTATTGAAGCATGCAATGTTTAGTTGTCATATCCGTAACATTATTTTAAACTACTGTATTTTTATATATATATATATATATATATATATATATATATATAATTAGGTATAATTATATATTTCACATCAATACAGTACCTACACCTCAAATTGTTCTCAACACTAGTGATGTCTACTATATTGCTGGAAGTTCACTTGTTCTAAGTTGTCAGTTGATGTTATTGTCTGAGAATATTGATAATGACACAGTAGCAGTTTTTGAACTAAAGAATAACACTGATCATGTTGTTCTGACTAACGAAAGTAGTGTATCTGAAATGATAAATGAATCAAAAGTCCTTTATTCTGCCTTTTTTCATTTTGATGACCTCAAACTATCAGCTGCAGGAGAATACACATGTACAGGTATCATTGATGATGCTATGAATTCATCATTTATCATACAGAGTAATAAGGCAATAGATTCTGGAAGTATTTTGATTAAGAGTAAGTGGTAAATTAAATATGTATAACATTTAGGCATCTTTTTACTTGTTTCATATTTGTGTTTATTTTTCTTTCCAGTACCAATGTTGTTACATGTATACCCCACCTTTTAAGGGCATCACTGCTGAGGGCCCTCTTTGGCTGTGTTCAGGGTTGTAATAGGGCACTGGGGACACATGAGTACATGTACAGGGGCCGACGTTGCCTATGTAACTACATCTAGTCTTAGGCCACCCACATAGAGGCGGCCGCGCCTCCCTCCAACGTCTTGGAGTCTCAACATCTACTGTGTTGCTTTTCCTTTATTCCAGGCCTTCAGACTACCACATGCCATGGCCTTGGTAGCCTACCGTCACCCACAGCATTATGTTCTGTACCACTGCTAGCTAGCACTGCACCTCCCACTTCAGCCGTCTCTTCGCTGGTATCAACCTGGTCCTCTGGACCCCCTGCTCTTATCCCCGTGGATCACCTGCCTCCCATCTCATCTTTCTGCAGGTTCCCAACAGGGCTACCATTGTTAGCTCCAACCTAGGCCGGCCTAATCCTCTCACCAGCTGTGGAACCAGTCCCGCACAAGCTTGTGCAGCGAATTCAGGCAGGACAATTTGTCGAGATGTGGGACCTCCTGGGAGATAACATTGCACTCCTACAACAGTTGGATTCTGTTCAGGGCCCCTTCCAGTCATTTTCTGGGGGGCCTAAACCCCGCCTCCGAGAAATTACTTCATTGTCTTCCTGGCTGCATTGTTTGTTGGCCTATACAGCCATCAGGACAACTGATCAGGCTACCCGCGACCAACTGACTTATGCCCGGCTCCTCATCCAGGAATCCCTGCGACATGGTGGCAATGGGTGGCTTGACTACGACCATGTCTTTCGGCAGCAGGTGGCTATCAACCCTTCTCTTCCCTGGAATACTCTCCACCCTGGCCTCCACTCCTCAACCATCCTTGGTCAGAGGTCATTGACAGGGTCATTCTGCACTCTCTGCACGGGGTCGGATCACACTCCGAGTCAGTGTGCCTTGCAGTCACTCCAGCAACCCACATCACCGCCACAACCATCCGGGACTGGACCAGTCAGACCACGCCAGTCCCATCCAGCTCGAAGACCAGAGTCACTGCAGTACATTTGTGTCTCCTGGAACAAAGGGGCATGTGTCTACCCCGGAACATGCACCTATAAACACGTATGTGCTACCTGTCAACTCTGGCATAGAGCGAGGGACTGCCCGGATACCCCTGAGGGGTCGCCATATAAGCCCGCAGGGAGGAAGCCTAAGCCGTTGTTCCCTAAACCTGGAGATTCAGGAGCCCAGCCATAGACCAGCATTGCAGATTGTTTTTTTTTTTTGTGATGACTTTACTATGTTATTCGTAGACAAATTTTTGCTTTTTTTGCTTTTACATAGTTTATCAATAATTGTAATTTTTGGATTATGCCTTTTGTCAGTTATTGTTACTTATTCCTTTTGTCTGTTATATTAGGTTTTGTTACTTTTACCATATCAGTTGTTAACTGTAAGTCTGTCAGGGGAAGTCCATGGAATGCTTTACTACTGTTGGGGTTTTCATGGGAGGTAAATTGATGGGTGCACAAACATCACATCCGTAGGAGAGCCCCAATGGTAATACTGGGTAGGTCGGGCCCCCCGCCCAACCTTTATGGTGTTGTGCCATGTTCAGGGGTTAGGGTACATTGTACCAACATGGATGAACTGTTCCTTTCTGTCTGTTTCCCAGGTCCTCCAACGGGGTTGGTATTGTGTTCCTTGTCTCACATGAATATTGTGGCAGGCCGCTACAAGTACATGCAGGACCTCCTGCTACTGGCCGAAAATCAAGCCCCTATCCCTCCATTGTTCTGGCCCCGTTGCCCTACTCCCATCAATGTGGACTTACTGATATCGTACCTGTCATCCCACCCCGATCAGACATTTGCATCGTACATCTGTACAGGTCTATCCAATGGCTTCCACATTGGATTCGACCGCTCATCTACACGATTGCAGTCAGCCTCACGCAACCACCCATCTTCCCTTGCAAACCCATCTGCGGTCGAGAACCACATTGCCATAGAGGTGTAAGCTGGACGACTGGTGGGCCCAATAGCTGATCCTCTCATCCCACTCGTCCATGTGAGCCCACTTGGCCTGGTGCCGAAGTCACACCAAGTCGACCGGTGGAGGATGATTGTAGACCTGTCATTTCCCCACGGTAACAGTGTCAACGATGGCATCCCACCAGAGCTGTGCTCTCTGGCTTATGCATCAGTAGATGATGCAGTCGAGCATATTCTACAGTTAGGATGCTCCACACAGTTGGTCAAGATGGACTTGAAAGATGCTTATTGAATGGTTCCTGTCCATCCCCACGATCAGTCTCTGCTAGGAATTTCATGGCAAGGCAGGACGTACATCGATCGGGCCCTCCCGTTCGGCCTCCAGTCTGCGCCCAAGCTATTCTCTGCTGTTGCTGATGCAATCGCATGGGTGCTCCATTGCCAGGGGGTCCGCTACCAACTCCACTACCTTGAGGACTTTTTATTTTTGGGGGCCCCTGCCACATCTGAGGCAAATGCGACACTCTCACTGGTCACCAATGTTTTTCAACACCTGGGCGTCCCACTGGCCACTCATAAAACTGAGGGCCCAGCAACTTGTGTGACATTCCTTGGTATCTTGATCGATACACAGGCGTATGAGTTGAGGTTGCCCACAGATAAACTCAACCGGCTACAGGCGCTGCTGGACAGGTGGCTTCCTAGAAGGTCTTGCACTAAAAAAGACTTGGAATCCCTCATCGGCCATCTATCACATGCAGCTACAGTTGTTAGGCCAGGCAGGACATTCTTAAGGCAGTTTTTGTTACACTACTGACCACGGTCAATGCCCCACATCATTTCATTCACCTGAATGCTTCGGCCAGAGCCGACCTACAGCGGTGGAGGTGCTTCCTACAGGATTGGAATGGCACATCACTGCTCCCACTGCCATCTCCTTCAGTCCATGTATATTCAGACGCATCTGGATCATGGGGTTGTGGGGCCCTGGTCCAGGGGATGGGGTGGTTCCAACTGCAGTGGCCCCCAGAGTGGAGCACAATCGACATTTCTGTCAAGGAGCTGGTGCCAGTGGTGCTGTCAGCTGCTCTGTGGGGCCACACTTGGCGGGGCTTGCACATCCGTTTTCATTCAGACAATATGGCAGGGGTAGACATCTTGAGAAGGCGCTCTGGCAGGGACCCATCAGTACTGCACCTCATGAGGTGCTTCTTTTTTTACTTGGCCCATTTTAACTTTCAGCACTCGGCGGAACATGTACCGGGCGTTCTCAATACTGCAGCAGACGCAATTTCTCGCAATAACTTACCTCATTTGTCCTCTCTTCTCCCACAGACCCCACAGACCAGGATCCCACAGTCACTGGTGGACCTGTTGGTGAAACAGACACCCAATTGGGGCTCTCGGGCCTGGATAGGGCTATTTCAGTGTTCTTTGCTCGAGGCATCTCCTCAGCCACCATCACGGCATATAGGTCAGGTCAACGCCACTACCTAAATTTCTGCACTCAGTTCAACCTCCAACCCATTCCCTTGCAGGAAGGGACCCTATGTCGGTTTGTGGCATACTTGGCGTGTAGTTCCCTATCTTACCAATCTATTCGGCTATATTTGAGTGCAATCCGGTTTCTGCAAATTTCCTATGGCTTTCCTGATCCTTCTTTGTCGTCAGTCCCCCGCTTGGAATATGTCCTCAAGGGTATAAGGAGAGGCTTACCTGCCCATTCCAGACCGAAGCGCCTTCCCATCACCCCATATATCCTACGCATCATTCACAGAGTGTGGTCACAGGATCCCGTGGACCATGACAAGGTGATGTTATGGGCAGCGTGTTGTCTGGCCTTTTTCGGGTTCCTGAGATGTGGAGAGTTCACTTGCCCATGTTTGGGAGCTTATTCTCCTACCATGCTGTCTCCCACTGATATCCAGGTGGACTCGCATGTGAACCCCCAATGTTTGGCAGTACATCTCCGACAGAGCAAAACGGATCCTTTTGGGGCTGGGGTCACCTTGTACCTGGGCAGAACTGGGGAAGTGCTGTGTCCAGTGACTTTAGTGTTGGCATACCTGGCCATTCGCCAAGCAACCCCTGGCCCGCTGTTTATATTTAGGGACGGCACACCACTGTCCCGCACTCACTTCGTCGCAGCAGTCCGGCAGGTGCTGCAGGTCGCAGGGGTTGACACCTCTTTGTACACTGGCCACAGCTTCAGGATCGGGGCAGCTACAACGGCTGCAGGAGTTGGCTTGAGTGACTCCCTCATTAAGACACTAGGCAGGTGGAAATCAGCAGCCTATGCCACATACATTAGAACCTCGAGAGAGTGCCTCATGTCCATTCCATCAGTGCTCGCCGGGTGGCAGCAGTGAGTATGCACACATAAATGTCTCATGATTGGCTCACGACCAAATAAAGTCCCCTGGTCCCAGACACAATTATAATAAGGATACTAACCTTTGTGTTCAGAAATGTCCTATGTTTATGTTTATGTTTATGTTTGATGTACACAATTTAAAACATTTCAATTTGTTTTTCCTATGGTATTAGTTTACTTGCAAGTTGAGCTGTAAGTCTACCTCACATACTAGTTGTTGGGTAGAGTGGTTCTCATAGGCACACAAATTAGTACAGGTATATCTATGGGTGTACGTCCTGATTGGGGAGTGTAGTGCATGAATGCACTACTGGAGGATGTCGGGTGCCGACATACACTAAATGTAGGTGTGGGCTAGCTGGGTATGCCATTATTGGACATGGCTAGGGGGGTGTACTGAGTAAGGTCATGCTACCTCTGAGTTTAGCAGCATGGTACCCTCATCCTAGTGATGCTAATTTGCTAGGGGTACCAACTCTGCTGGTCCAAGCACGGTACCCTCATCCTAGCGATGCTAAAGTGGCTAGGGGTACTCAAAAACATGCTTTGCTGTGCTACATACATGTAATAGTCAATGACATAGGGGAGTGGCCCTTGCCATATTACCAACCTCTTTTTCCGATTATGTGTTGTAACCGGAGAAGTCAGCTTAGCTTATTGTATATCTGATTCCCCAAATGTTAATATGTTATATATATGAATAAAACTAACTATGGTGTTTAATTATTATTCTTTACATCAATTGTTAGTACCTACACCTAAAATTAATCTCAACACTAGTGATGTCTACTATATTGCTGGAACTTCACTTGTTTTAAGATGTCAGCTGATGCTGTTGTCTGGGAACATTGATAATGATACAGTAGCAGATTTTCAACTGAAGAGTAACATTGATAATAGAGTTCTGTTTAATAATAGGAGTATGCCAGAAGTCATAAGGACAATGAAAGTCAATTACAGAGCCTTTTTTAATTTCAATATTCTAAAATTGTCGGATGCAGGAGAATATACATGTACAGGATACATCAATAATGATGTGAATTCATCATATATCATACAGAGCAATGAGATGATAGATTCTGGAATTGTTCATCAATTTATTAATGGTTTCTTTACCAGTCAAATTCTTTGTGTTTCATTTACCACACATTGTGTGGTTGGTTACCTTAATAATGAAAGTACAGAAAAATCACTATAATATAGTACATAAATGTTTATTACTTGTTTATTATTCATAATTGCACTACTGATGTCATATGTATCCAAGTTATTACCACTCATGAAGGTAGCTATTTAGCTAATGAAATGGTTTGATAAAAATAAAGACTGGTGAGGAAACCATAAATATTATCAGATGATTATAATATCTACAATGTATGTATTGTATTATGTAAACCATTTACTTCTCATTGCTTAGTTCCCACTCCTGTCATCATTCTCAACACTACTGGTGCTCTCTATAATGTTGGAGCTCTCTTCATGTTGAGTTGTAAAATAATATTAAAAAGAGAGAATATTGATTTAAATACAATGGCCACTATTAAATTGTATTACAAGGATATCTTAAGAGAAACAAGAATGATTCCAGTAGTTACAGAGAGAGAAAATCTTACTTATCATGCTGACTTCCATTTCAGTAATATCAAATTATCTGATTCAGGAATATATAAATGTGAAGGTTTTGTTGATGATGATATTAATTCATCCTTTATCATTCCAAGTGATGTTGTTGAGGACTATATAACAATAAATGTGAAAAGTGAGTGTCACATGTCACAGATTAAAATTTAATATAATTTATATCGTATAAATTTAAAATGTACACCTTACTTCTTACTTTTGGGAATTATGTAGAGAGAGGCATGTATGCATATTAATTTTGTGTATGAATGAATATATTTTATATCTATCTATCTATATATGTCTGTTTGTCTGTTAGCTTCGTTAATAATCCATTCTCCTGTTCTCTGCCTCTTCAGTTCCTCCTCCAATGGTAACCATTTCTCCAGAATTTGTTAATGTTTCTTATAACTCAACAACGACTCTCACTTGTGAGGTTCAATCCCTGACTACACCTAATGTCACTTGGACAAGTAACACAAATGTGACTCTTCCTTCCACTTCACTTGTTAGTAGTAATGATATTCATACCAGTATTCTAACACTGGAACAAGTGACACTGGATTATATCAGAGAATATACTTGTACTGCAGTAAATGAGGGAGGAGAGATGAGTGATGTGATAAATATTAATGTATATGGT
Organism: Petrosia ficiformis; assembly: GCA_947044365.1. NCBI lineage: Eukaryota > Metazoa > Porifera > Demospongiae > Haplosclerida > Petrosiidae > Petrosia > Petrosia ficiformis. The sequence continues at coordinate 2,947,075 of OX345645.1, read as the reverse complement.
AAGGCATTTATCCACCTTTGTCTGTGTATCAATCTGTCTTGTTTGGTTATTTATATTAATAATCTGTCCTACTATATGTGTGTGTCTCTCTCTCTCTCTCTCTCTCTCTCTCTCTCTCTCTCTCTCTCTCTCTCTCTCTCTCTCTCTTTCTCTCTCTCTCTAGTTCCTCTTCCAGTGGTAACCATTTCTCCTGGGTTTGTTAACGTTTCTTATGACTCATCAGTAATTCTCACTTGTAAGGTCCAATCCCTGAACACACCCACTGTTAGCTGGACAAGCAACACAGTAATGACTTTTCCTTTACCTTCACTTGTTAGCAGTAATGATATTTATACCAGTATTCTGACGCTGGAACGAGTGACACTGGAATATATCGGAGAATATAGTTGTACTGCAGTAAATGAGGGAGGAGAAATAAGAGATATGATAAATGTTAATGTATATGGTAAGAAAATGATGCATCTATTCACCTTTATGATTATTTTGATCTGAAAGCTAAAATATGTCATTTCATGTGGGTCGTAGTAAACCAAGAACTCGATCTATAGAAATATTCATTAATAAGCAAGAATAATTGACCACGCCCTTGATGAATAATTAATTTTGTGCACCTTTATATAGGGTCCCTAATTGAATTTTTACTGTGGGCCCAATCTGCTCTCATTGGTGAATGGTGGCCCTGCCTATAATGTTTTTTTTTTGTTTGCAACAAATTATTTATATTAACACATTAATCCTCTTCTTCTCTCTTTCTAGTTCCTATTCCAACAGTAAACATTTCTACTGGATCTGTTACTATTTTTTTCGGTTCATCACAAAGTCTCACTTGTGAGGCACAATCCCTGACCACACCCACTGTTACTTGGACAAGTAACAAAAATGTGACTCTTTCTTCACCTTCACTTGTTAGTAATAAATACATTCATACCAGTACTCTAACACTGGAACAAGTGACACCAGAATATACTGGAGAATATACTTGTACTGCAGTAAATGAGGGAGGAGAGAGAAAGGATACGATAAGTATTACTTTGTATAGTAAGGAAATGAGTGTATCTATCCACCTGTCATCTACCTGTTATTACGTTTCTCAATTAGTTATATTGACACATTTGGATCTTTTCACCGTAGGCTCTTTCCAGTTCCTTTTCTATTTTATTCTGGAAAGAGAGAAGAGTGTCTGTTGGAAAGCATGTGCTGTATTTACAATGTATATCGATTGAATCCATACTAATACACATACACATGGTTTAGAAACAGCTTAGTTTCAACTTAACTTGATTTTACTTAAAAGTGATCATAATTGACATGCTAAACAACATGTATTGAAGTTTCAACTTAATTTTACAGGATATATAATGTAATACATGCTCAATATTATATGTTACTCAGAACCAGCAGAATTGATACTATTCGATGGCATAGAAATAGTTAATGAAACTGACTTGTTGAAGTTGAGATGTGGCTTTGAAGGGCGACCATTACCAAATGTTAAGTGGTTCAGATATACTCAAGCAATGCGTGAAGAAGTAGAACTTGTTAATTCATCTAGAATAAACGTACTGAATAGTCCAGAGTCATCAACTCGTGTTCTTTCATTTCTGAAAATTTCTAGCATCAAGGGAGAAGAGGCAGGGATGTATAGATGTATTGGTGATAATAATGTGTTTAACTATAATGAGGCTGTACAACATTATGACTTCAACATCACAGTCCAAGGTAACTCCATTATATACATATATGACCACAGTATCACTAACTTCATATTTATAGTTCTACCACATATTATTATATACATATTATTATATACATATATGACCACAGTATCACTAACTTCATATTTATAGTTCTACCACATATTATTCCAAGAAATGGAATAGCCACACTTACTCAAACAAGAAATGGTACTGTCACCATCTACTTCGATATAACTGCTCAGCCTCTAGTGGATCCCTCTGATATCCAGTGGTACTTTCAATTCAGTGTTGAAGAGTTACCTAACAATACTAAGAAATACATGTTTTCTGCTAATGAACATTCATTGACGATATCGGATGTGCAACTCAGTGATGTTGGAACATACAGAATTGAAGCTGAGAATATAGTAGGATCAAATAGAGCAGAAGTTACTTTATTCATTTATGGTATGTCAACAATATAAGAATTTTAAGATCACTATTACTTGCAAGTTATTAATTTTAGCAAACAACCAAAAATCAAACAAGATTATATGGAGAAAAATGTATCACTATGAGACCTCGTGGTGTCATCATTCAATAATAGTGGGCATGCTTGAAACACAACAGCGTATTATGGTTATTATTTTGATTATCCAGTCTTCTTACTTTTTAAACTTCCTTGTAGAACTTTAGGAATACATTTTAGCTAGAACAGCAGTTCCTACATGGTCTGTAGAGCTCGAGCAATGAGTGTGAGTTCTATTATGCGCTATGCCAATCAATTAACTGAGTCTCCCGAGTGACGTAACTTCCTTAACTACGTATACAACACATATATGACACAAGCATAATTATATACAAATATATATTATATTCAACCCTGTGGAAAGCAATCATAGAGATGGTAAAAATTAATATTATATGTATCACTAAAATTAACATAGGAAAACCTGAATTTCAAATGTACATATTATAGTATAAAATAAATTCAAAATGATTATACTGCAAGGGCTGTTGCAATTGATACATGATTTGTGCATTTGTGTATAATTATTTGTTTCCTTCAGTTGAAGTTGCTTTGCAAAACACAACTGGCTATCTTACACAGAGTAAGATTGGAGATAGTGTTTCTTTTACTTGTACTGCTGATGGCATCAACAGACCTGTTATAACATGGAGGAAAGATGGACAGTTGATTCTTAGTACTGAAAGACTTCATATAGACTCTGTGAATGACATACAGGGATTTCGTTCAATACCAGGAATTAAACAGATCACTAGTTCACTAACTATCAGTGATTTGAAAGAGAGAGATAGTGGTAGTTATTCTTGCAGATCCGACAATGAAGCTGAAATACCAGTATCACTGGATTCACCATTTGTATTACTAGTATCAGGTAAGTTATCTGTAACTATAATTATTTATATTATCATAAGTATCACTAGTTGGATACAAAGTATTGTATATACATGTACACGTCCTATGAGTGATATTTCCTGAGTATCTCAATGATATTCTGTTTATCTAATCTCATTTGAAACAAAAAACACTGTATTATCAAAACAATCCTGACAAAGAGAACATATTAAATGCTTTTACAAGTTAAAACCTGGACCAGTGGCCAGTTATCTCCAGTTACTGTCTCTTTGCAAGCAAGTACTGGTCACAGAAAAAGCTTGGTAGTTTCTCGTGTTATAACAAAAATTACCTCATTCAGGATTTTGTTACAATTCATCTGTATTCTCTTTATCATCAAAAAAGTGTCTTTTTCTAGCAAACATACTGTTACTACTTAGTAACATGTGATTTGTAATACAATACTTTTTCCAGTCAGATGACTAATGTGGTCAATGGTGCAATAACTATACAAGATACTGACTGTAAAATATCATCATAGTGCATAATTTGAATGTTTAATTGAAAACATGTGGAGATTTGTTGTTTACATGGTAAACATACTAAATAATGTATAATATTCCATTTCCAATGTAGTGCCTCCCATTCCAAATCCCTGCTTCAGTTCACCATGCCAGAATGGAAACTGTCAACCTTTAGGAGAAGATTACTTGTGCATCTGTGACGAAGACTATACAGGAACAAACTGTGACATAGGCAAGTAATCGAAAAACAAATATAGTTATAGTATTCATTAATTTTACTCATTTTGAACAGAGGTAGAAATATTTATATCACCCACTATTGAAGTCCATCCCGAAGACACAATGGGTGAACTATACGAATCTGCTAGTCTTACATGCATAGCTAGTGGCAACCCAGTACCAAACATCTTGTGGTACAAGGACAATGATATCATCATTAACAATAACAGTGACCCTTCTGTCTTATTATTTGATGAGCTGAATCTAGATGATAGAGGATTTTATTATTGTGTCGCTGAAAGTATTATAAATGGAAGAAGGGAATCAGATGTATCAATGGAAGTTATCATCAATATCAATGGTTAGATGATGGACGAAATATGACACTAAAATTGCGTTATTATTTTTTGTCAACTAGAACTATATTATAGATAAAATCCATTTTAGTAAGCATTGTGACTTTTAGTTATTACTACAGTAACTATAAAATGAAAATTGGGCGCTTTTAGTAGTTAGGTAACTAAAATTAAACCATTTCAGTGTGTCATCATAATCTGTTGTTATTAGAGGACTGAGCTTGTTTTTCAAAATTCTTCCAATTTCCAACGCTGGCATCTGTAGAACTGCAGTTTTCTCCCTCTTTTGACTGCAACTAGGGCAAACAAAACGACCACACTGATGTTAGCACCAGCTATACCCACAATATTGGGTTTTAGAGCAAGAGAAATGTCTCAGCTACCCACCAGATTTCGTAAGCAGGATCACCGAATCCCGAAATTGTGTGAGCGATGAAAGGGCTTAGCCCCCTTCAAACCCCCATTAACGAGAGGGACACCCCCCTTTTAAAATTCCCTTGGAACTTTATAGTTAGAGCAAAGGGCGGCTAAAAAACCATCAACATTTTTTTGCCATTTTCGTGGGCTTTTCCCAGACACCAATCATGAACATTTGGACTGCTTAGGAACACACTCTCAACTGGATAGGAGTGACATCAGGCCTCTAAGGGCAATTATAATTATTATGTAACTAAAACTGCATGGTGAACAACATTTTCTAAAATAACATTATTTTTTTATATTCAAACCAGGTGTTGTTCAGTATGAAGCTGTTATTGACTTACCACAAGGCTTTTTTGAAACTGAAAGAAGAAAACGCCAAAATCAAGATCAATCACAACAGATTGCCAACCTCATTAGTCAGGTATCTAAATGAAAATTACCTTAATAATTCTTTATCAATTAATATTATAATCATAGATTAATGACTATCTCTCAGGTGGTGCTTTGACAAGTAATGTCTCATTTTTTGTTGTGGACATACTGAATCCAGAAAATATTAAGTAAGCAAAATCTGGAATGAGTATACATTTTCAGTGGTAAATCTATCTATTCATCAGTGTGTCCATTCTGGATCAATGGTAACTGTATTCCCTTTCTAATTTTATAGTTTCAGTCGTCCACTCCAAATGATTCCAATTGTAATCACCTTGGTAACCAACGAAGGAGGAAGTGAAGAGTTATTAGAAAATGTTGAAGAGGAAATGGAGACACTTGGAATGCAACTGAACATTAATATCACTATTAATGAAGTTGATCGATTTGGTAAGAAAAGATACTCTAACGTATTATAGAGAAATAACTAGCTCCGTATGTTCACAGATGGGTGTCGTTCTAATATCACTGGCATTCCTTCTCATTCTGGAAATCCAAACTTAACAATTGAGTGGCCAGAAACTAACATTGGTGAACTTGCTGAAGTTAATTGTCCTTGTGGTAATTTAACATCAGAGGAAAGAAGTCTAATAGCTACTAGATATTGTGGAGGTGATTTCACTAATGGAGGTCAATGGGAAAATCCTAATGCAGTCGCATGTAACTTTAGTGATCTAGCTCGGGAAATATGTCAACTGGCAGAGGTATATATGTTTACACACTTTAAAATCATGATGATTGTTTAAAATTTCCTCTCCAGCTTGAGACAGAAGCACGAGTACAGCAGTTAGATGAGTTTACTGAAAATAGTGATAATTTAGGATCAACAGAAGTTATTGTGTCTGTAGCTGTGCTTCTTACAGCTACAGAGGAAGTATCTGGAAATCGAACAGTAAGTTAGAAAGCATGATGTGTATTATCCTGAGATGATAAGCAACAAAGCCATGGAGAAGTGTCCAACTGTGATGACATAAACATCCATATAAGGAAGTTTATGTTGAGCAGTGCTGTATTGATGGCCGATGGCTCATGATATTATCAAAAGTGCTTAACAAACATTTAGACAGTCTGACAGGAGTTGGATACTTGTTTGTGACTTTGTTGCTCATACCCCTGACATTATATACAGAGATGTTATAATTTCACAGTTGACAGATGAGTTTTTAAATGTTGTGGATAATATAATAAATGTGGATGTAGAAACCTTACAAGAAAGTCAAGAATCTTCCAATACTTCGGCCATGTAAGGATTTGAAATGGCTATATAAATTCACTATTATAATTATTGTAAAACTATTCATAGGATTCTTGACGCAATTGCATCTGTTGCTGAAGACATTCCCATTGGAAATAATTCAGAACCTGTTGTCATTACCAGAAGTGCATTTGCTGTGTCAGTACAGCAAGTAGACCTTGATCTATTCGTGGAGATAGGTCAAACCTTCAGTGCTAATCTTGGAACATTCTCGGATCTGAATATGAGTAAAAATATCAATTCAAGTGAACTGTCGTTTAGTGGGAAAACCGGTCAACCAACAGCTTCTATTAGCCTTCCTAATAACTTGTTTAATGCAATTCTAAATGTTACTAATAACACTAGAATCACACATGCAGTATTTCTTACTGATAGTTTGTTCTTAAGAAGAGAGAATAATGACATGGAGGTTGGAGGTATTATCATATCAGCAAGTCTTGTGGGATCTAATTCAGTTGAGGGTATAGATCCCCGTCTCAATATAACCTTTCTTAAGAATCCGGTACTCAGTTATAATTATAGCAGTCGTTAATGTACAACATTGTAATATTTTCATTTAGAGTATCAATGGTTCAGACCCTCAATGCTCGTTCTGGAATCCAATACTTGATGGTAAAACAAATCATAGCAAACACTAATTTCAACTCATTATTCCACAGAGGGATATGGTGACTGGTCATCTGAGGGATGTGAGATTGATGAAAATTATAATGATAGTCAAGATGTAGTAACATGTTTCTGTGATCATTTGACTAGTTTCTCTATACTTCTGGTAAGCTTGAAAAGGACTCAACCAGTATTTGTTTTGATCTTTTTAATACTTAGGATGTATCTCCAGAGATAGAACCAACAGAAGACACACCATTAGCTCTTGTGTTGGAAGCTGTGACTTATATTGGACTAATTATATCAATTTTTTGTCTACTTCTTACTATCATATCATATTTAAGCAGCATGTCAGTTCAACATTCGTAATTTGTTTACTTTAATTTCATTCCTTAATACTGTAGAAAGTTGCGTACATCAGAACATGGACAGCTTCTCATTAACTTATGTTTTGCTCTAATGGGTCTTTATATAACATTTATAGTTGCTGTTCACAGTAGAACTGTGACTGGTCTGTGTGCAGTATCAGCTGCTGTTCTACAGTATTTCTTTCTGGTGACCTTTATGCTGATGGCAGCTGAAGCTATTAATCTCTATATGAAACTGGTGGTTGTTCTAGGGTCAAACATACCTCACTATGTTTTGAAAGCCACTATTATTTCCTGGTGTAAGTAAAACACAGAATAATTATATGTGTTGTGAATTCAATAAAAACGAATGATATATATTCCTTCTTCTTTAGTGACACCTATTTTTATTGTTCTCTTCTGCTTTGCTCCAAATTATGAAAATTATGTCAGTGATCATTTGTAAGTGACTTCCAGTAAAATGTACTATATCAGTATGTGTATATATAAGTTCAGTAGTACAATTTATGCACAACCACGTGCACCACTGTTAGTACCACGAATAAAATAAATTTACAACAGAGATAAAATAATACCAGGCTAGCTATACATGATAAAGTAAATTCATCTGTTTCTAGCATCTTGTTGTAAATAAAGATGCAGTGTAAAATAGTCTATATTATTTTCATATAATGGTTTATTGTATATACTACACTTTCTTTTCTAGTTGTCGTGCATTCAATATACCATACTATATTGGAATGGTGGTTCCTTTCTTCATAATATACATTTTCAATTGGGTAATTTTTTTCATCATTATTGTCACACTTTTGCGTAAATCTTGTAAATCTGACTTAAAAGATGTCAAGAAGAAACAAGAGAATATATCTTTTGTTCGTCAACAACTTATCATTGTTACTACACTGTCTGTCTTGTTTGGATTAGGATGGGGTATTGGACTATTTGCAACTCAAGATGTTCATAATAACAAAATAGTTCGAGACTTGTTTGCTGCATTGTTTGTGATTGTAACTGCATTTCATGGATTATTTATATTCATTATGCATTGCCTTCGCTCAAAGGATGTTCGAAGTGTATGGAAACACTGGTTTTATGGAGCTACAGGGAAGGAATTTTCAGATTTCACTTCATCAACAGTTGGCCGAATTCGAAACTATCGACCAAATACTTCACATCCAGATTCTACTTCAGATGGAGACACCTTGAAACGTCGATTTGGCAAACGAACTCCAACATCCCCTGTTGGTGATTCAAATATTTTCAAATTTGATGACAGTACTCTAAAAAAAGGCTTGGATACTTCAAAATATTCAGTGGGTAAACCTCTCTCTTCACAAGAGGGTGCAATAACTCTAGAAACTGTAGAGATGGATAAACAGGCAACGGAGAAAGAAATGACAAAGGAAGAAGAGGCTAGAAAGGTGGAATCTTCTTTCAATCAAACTATGGTAACATTGGATTGTGACGATGATGAAGAGAAACAGGAATTGAGTAAGGAGATGACAAAGGAAGAAGAAGTGAAAATTGCTGAATCGTCTTTCATTTCAACATTGGAATCTGTGGATGATGAAGAAAAGAAAGAAACCCCAAACATTACTACAGATAAATAATATTGTGATGACCATGAATAATTAATCACAGCGATTTTTTATACATTGACACAAAACAAAGTATTAGCTCACTATTACTTTTTATGTAGATTAGTTTAGTTTGTAGCTAACGTTAACTGATACAGACAGTAGCTATATATACTTCTTGTTTACTTATTTGCATGTGTTTCTTTGAAACTAGTAGTTTGAGGTTTTGTGGATAAACAAAATTGTAGTTTTACTCAACAGTGTGAATTCTGAATTAATCAGTGTTGTGATATCTTGGTTTGATTATAATTATTATTTTCATAATTAATTGTTAGTGTGGGTTGTTAACTTTTACAGGTATTGTGGTTGTAATGCCATGGATTGTTGAGCTGAACATGAAAGACAAACTTCTAATTGATTATATTGTGTGATGGTTTCATTGTGATGGTGATAAAATATCATTATGATTGTGACAGCCTCATTTTACAACTGCAATCCTTTATATAATTATTATAATTATTATAAATGTTATACTAGAAGGGATAAAATACCAGTATATACTATTGAAGAGTTATAATTAGTGTTAACATTAACATTTAGAACTAGATCAGTAATCAGTATTGTTTATTTTAGTTATAACAGTAAAATGATTGTAAACACAGGAAGTAGTTTGATTGACTAAACAAATGCATATGTATCCTAAACCTCACCTGTTTCAGTTTCCTTGAAAATGAAGGAGATCTTTGTGACTAATTTTCTTGTTAAACAGCATGACAACAGTTTTTACATAAATTTATGTTATACTGAGAGATATACTGATGTAAACTGTAATTACTTTGGAACGTTGTGGATGAGGAAATGATCATCTGGGAATTGAAACCTGATATTCTTTGTGGCAGCAAGATAGCATAGAATATATATTAGCTTAATACACAGGTGTAGTGTCCACATAACATACCTGAATATCTCACAATCTACAGTTATTATAATTTTATTGTAAACATATTGTACAGGAATATATATTAAATGTTATGGTCTCTTCATTTCTTCGTTATTTGTAGTAGAGACCAAGGGCTCTTCAGATTCAAGTCATGATATTATACCAGAAGTGATTATATGTTGAAACTTATTTCCCAACAGCAGACAGTCAGACACTTTTGATAGAAGCAAAACTACTGACTACTTATATACATAGTCTATTTTGACTGCTGTTATGATGTTATTGTTAAGACACAAGAGGTACAATGATGTTAATAATTTTATTGTCATTCATATGGAGACTGTGAATACATTAGATGTCTAGAAAATTATTGTTTAAAAAGAGCTGCAAATATTTGTAGTTACAATAAAGCTCAGTAATATCATTATTGTTAATGAGGCAGACAGATATATTCTATTTCCTGTTATATATAAATGTAATCAATCAGGGCCGTTGTGGAATGCACCTATATAATTACAATGATTATTATTATTATGTAATATAATTATATTGTCAATCCACAAAATATATCTTGTATACAGGAATAGGGGATTATGTAAAATAAGGAGTATATTAGCAAAAGAAATGGCTTCATCCTTCATCTATGTAAGTCATGTATTCTTTTGTATAATAGTACAATTATAATTATTGATACAATATGAGATGTGTTGACATAATCTAAAATGATATGTTAGTACATATACTTTTCATATTTGTACATGTATCTACTTTTCATTAAGTTGTGTATATACCTTAATGTGCTCATTAAGATATATAAACAATGTAATATAAAGCACTTAGTTGATATTGATTTATGATGACTATTCTCTTAAGTAAACTAGATGAAGGGCAAATACATTTTATATGAAGTGATTTTAACTACTATATACTATAATAATATTACTGATTAAAACGTACATAGTTGCTAAGCAATATTTAACAAGAAGCTATAAAAAATTACCATCAGGTTAGTATTAATAATTAGATACCCTCACCGCGAAGCATAGGTAGATTTTTTTCTCCAGAAAATATGGTTTCTTGAAAACTAATGCATATTAATTTTATAGCTAATATACAAATTGTTGTTATTATATATAGCATGAAATATGAAATATTCTGTAATTAAATTAAGAAACATGGGCGGGTACAAATTATTAGTACTTGTAGCTACTATATAGTCTTACTTAAATCTTCAAGTAAAACCAAGTGCTCATAATATATAAGCTACCTATGTCTGATTCGTAAATGGATCTACAAACATGTAATTCATACTGATAGCATCTTTTTATTACTCCAGTGTAACTGGATCTTTGAAACTGTTGGTGACTATCCAAAACATACAGGCTTATATAACAGCAGTGAATATAAAATTCTGAGTTCCGTCTACCTGTATAGGTCAACTAATGATGCATTAGTATTGTTAATAGCCAAGAAAACACAAAAACTTACTATGTTTTAACAAATAGACATTACTACAAATGTATTATTTATTGACCAAGTCGACTTAGACACTGATATACTAATCATGATGAACAGAAGAGGAAATCGTCAATGTCTCGTTCCACTTAGCTAAGGAAACTAACTTAATGATAGGATGTGTGAGCAGAGTTTTATTCATTCAAACTGTAGTTGTAATAATGATTAGCTACAGGCATGTATGATTATGTTTGTTTTATAGCTTAAACCCTAACATTGCCACCATCTTGTCTATATTGACACAATCAATGAATTATAATGTTCTACCTATACTACATTGGTTAAACTTGTTTATAATCACAGAATATTTGTCAGTCACGGAAGTCAAAATGTAGGGCTAGTGAATTGTTAATAATACTATTAGTCTATTTATTCATAAGGGGTGTAGCCCAGCAATTGTTAATTGTGTGTGTCTCACTGGCAATTTCTTCTGTAAGTAAAGTAATCAATATAATTATGAATATGTTTATACACGTAAGGTTATGATTTAATAGTGTATTTACTTGCACAGATTATTGTTTTTCGTTAATTTTGATATCTTTTGTGTTTTGACAAACTAAGAGTGTTCCATTTAGTAAGCAACACGTTCCACTGCATGTCTGTGAGAAGATACCACTAGGATTGGTGGAATTTAACTGACAACTGATTAACACTATTTTTCGTGGTAGCTAGACTACTAACCACAACCTTTTCATCACAAATGCATCATTAATTTTAGGAGCTCAAATAGTAGCTAATCAGTATTGTTTACTACAGTATAAACCATTCCTCATAGGAAGCAGTTTGATTATAGTTATTGGAGTCTCACAATCTCATGTTCTCTCGTGAATGCTTGTGAAAATGAAACAGTACAATGGATGTGGTATTATAACAATGGTATTATGGGGGAGATAAGAGTTGACATGAATGGATCTGGTAGTAGCACGTCCTATGACAGTTCTCCTTTGGGAATGGATAATACTGGTGTAAACACTTACTATGTGATTTCTTCTGTGAAAGAATCTCATAATGGAACTTATAAATGTGTAGCAAATATTAATGGGTCTTTGTACATGGATAGTATTCTGTTGACTGTAAAAGGTAATGTTGACACATTGTTATTATTTAATTGTGATGATGTTGATATTTAATTAGTATATACTATGCATGAACAATTACTATAATGTCTGGACTATGTATAATATCAAGTGTTATTATGATACTGTAATGCTTGGAATAATTATTTCATTGGACTGCTATAGATTGTAATATAGGTATGAATAGCTATAATTATAATTGATGTAATATCCATAAACATATGATATTTTATAGATAGGCAATAAGAATGAGGCTGCATAGATTATTATTGTATTGATTAGACACAAATGTCATAAAAGTACAAGTGCACTCACAATAGTTAAAGCATAGTAGTGATGGAATGATTAGTTGCTTCATTTTACTGGACACTGCCATTGGTCCGAACACATCAGACTTAGTAGTGTTATGGTATCACAATAATGAAAAAGTAAATAGTACTATGGATTTGCAACAAATTAATGATACATACATTGAAAGCAAAATAATAATCAACAATATTCAACTGGAAGATGCTGGAAACTACACTTGCAATGTACCAATTGGAAATGATGGTTCTGTGATGGATACACAATCTGTTTGTGTTTTTGGTAAGTTCAATACCTCTTCCTAATAATTGCTCTAATTATTCTGATCTGAAAGGTTTCTTCTCCATTGAAATATCCACATATGCGAACCTAATGGTTGGATCAAGAGCTAAAATACAATGTACCGGGAGTGGCTTACACATGGAGAGGACCTACTAATGAAATATCGAATGATCCACTCATTATACAATCTGTTTCTGTTTCTGATGATCAATCCAATTATACATGTATAGCTAATATACCATCAAACCCAATGAATTGTCAGACTCAACAAGAGAGCATTGCTTTAGATGTCCTTGGTAAGTATGAAGTTGTGAATTGCATTACAGGGTAATAATCATAAAAATATACAAAAGTTTCTGAAATACCAATATATCTGTGTATATTTATATATTTATATAGCAGGAACTACTGTATTTTTAGTGATATATTTTAGCTCACTATCAGCTGCTATTGATACAGGTCAACTACATTATTTGTCCGAGATTTTGTATAATTATAGATAGCATACTTTATTTTATGTGCTACTAAGTTTTATAATTATTAGTTATCATTTTTATTTCATTTAGACACTATTGTTGAAAATGTGACTATAACAACAGCTACTATAATTGCTGGAAATCATGGCACAATTATTTGTGAAGTATATTTAAGTGCTGAAATTGGACCAGACTATTCTTCACTCACAGTGGAATGGTATCATAATGGTATAAATATAAACCCACCTTACAGCATAATGAAATTAGCCATCATTTTTGGAATATGTTTTTTAAATGTTCAGTCTAGTAATGCTGGTACATACACATGTAGTGCTATAATAAGAGGAGGCAACACAAAGAACTCCACTGAAGATATATGTTAACTGTAAGTATTTAAACCTCACATGTTTACACATAACGTTCACTGCAAAAATAAAATTGTTAAAATAACAGATCTCTTTGTTAGTACAGTTGCAAGGATGCAAATTATATTTTAAGAATAATAAAAAACATTTTAAAAAATGAAAGAGTATGTAGGGATATATATCAAAACCGAAAAAGCACGGGAACAAGATGGCTTTTGCAACAAAATGAAATACCACTTCCACATAACAACCGTACATAAGTACCGCTTCTTTGTGTTTTGCCTTTACTTAAGTTGTGTATACTTATGTACGGTTGTTATGTGGAAGTGGTATTTCAGTTTGTTGCCAAAGCCATCTTGTTCCTGTGCTTTTTTGGTTTTGATATATATCCCTACATACTCTTTCATTTTTTAAGATGTTTTTTATTATTCTTGTTTCGATTGTATTTTTAAAGAATTTAGGTAAATTTTTGATCAAATATGTGATGACTATTCTGTTTCATTTATAGTACTGATATTTTCTGCAGGAATGGTGTCCAGAAGGAGACAGTACTCAAAATTTACTGCAATATTATAATTATTTGGTATTACAATTCCTACATCCTCTTTCATTTGTTTCTATATTATTCTTGTTTCGATTCTATTTTTAAATGACTCAGTATAATATTATGTATCACTATGTACTCTTTCATTTTTTAAAATGTTTTTTATTATTTTCGTGTACAATGAATTAATGACACAATTGTGATGAAATTTCTTGTATGAGAGTGATCAACTAACACATTCAGTGATTTGTACATGGACAGTTTCAGTCTCATCTGGCCATTTTTTTTTTCGGGCCATCCCTACATAGAGAGTACTACCATACTCTCTGATACTGTAGCTAAAAGTGACTGTTCATTTACATTTACATGTACATGTACATTTCATGCACATTGATTAAACCTGCATGTACAAAAGGCCACAGGAAAGACACAGCTTCTTTAACTACAATGTACATGTTTGGTTAAGCTTGATTCGGACCCTGCCAGCTGGGCTGCCTTGGTAGCTCAGTTGGTAGAGCATCTGTCTGGAGTACAGTGTGTCGTGGGTTCGAATCCCACCTGAGGCAACTCTCATTTTTTCATTTTTCCATTGCCTCAGGTGTCTTTCTTTCTTTCTTTCTTTCTTTCCTGATAATAACATGTACATAATTGTATGCAACATGTCTGTGACACAAGCAAATACATACATACATGTACATGTAGTTGGTAAAGCAATCATAGGTTGAGCCATAAACAATCTCCCTGGACACCAAATTAACTTACACTTACAAAGCAAGCAATGGACTAAACTCATTATTATTCATATTCATAATTATGAGCTTTGTTTTCTATTCTGTATCACATGTACAATACATACATCTACATTGTACATAGAAATTCTATAATTTAAATATATATAGTAAGAGTCCAAACATTCACCTTTGCTAGATTTACTGATTATCTGAGTCTGTGAGAGAGGTTTCTTTACAGGAGGAGGTAATGAAACTGGTTCTATAATTAAGATAGAGGAAAAAAGTTTCATAACTACTAAACTACATGTACATGTACAGAACAATTGAAATTCAATTTATCATTCGTAGAAGCAATTGGGGGGGAAAAGTGTGGAATTCAATCAAACACTTACATGTACATTCAAATGCTCATGAAGTGCATATTCACACAAGAAGCTATTGACATTTTGTGTCTGAGATACCTTATGATTGATCTTCATGGATATCAAATGTTATTACAATATATATTTATACCAGAAGCTAACTAACATTTGATATCCAAGATACCTAATGATTAATCTTCATGGATATAAATGATATTACAATATATTTATACCAGAAGCTAACTAACATTTGATATCCAAGATACCTAATGATTGATCTTCATGGATATAAATGATATTGGCTTTCTGTAGAATGGTCAAATCACTCAAATGACGTGTACTTAAACACAAGAATTTAAATAATCAAAAATGTTTTTCAGAAAAGATATCTTTTATAACATGATCACAATCATCACATACATGTACATGTAATGTACCTTCATTTACTCCATCCAGTACTGTATATAAACAAGCGCCGTCGGGACGGGACCCTCGCCTATGTGGCAAAGTAATACAAACTATAACTTTTTTTCTAAATATATGCCAAAATATTATAGTTATGTATCGTTGCTCGTTTGATTGGTCATATATTAATGAGAACGTTTACTTCAGATGGTTTAGTTTGTGTATAAAACATATAAAGTAATAAAATTGTACTGGCATGTTAGTTTGTATAATAATATTATAATAGTTATATAATTATATAAACTAATATGTCAGTACTTAATACATTATAACTGAAAAATTTTAGTATGATTATACTAGTCTCTTCCTTGTCTATACTATAAGTCTTACATTTTAGTCTCTGTTTTATCTCAAAGAAGAAAGAAAGATCCTCAATGAGCCTTGTGAAATGTTTTACAAAGAGAGCCTAGAACAGTTGAATGATCATAAGCACATGATGTCAGTGGTGTGGAAACAGCCAGTCATGTAGAACTTTCTCTGGTAAATTGAATGTATAAAAAGTACAATGTATAGGACAAGGGTGACGAAAATACATGTACATCTACATATAGGTCAAAATTTCTGGCAGTTGGCTCAATGTTTCCATACCCCTGATGTCACTAACACCACAGCTAGCTGGAAAATTCCTGACTATATTTTATTATTCCAGACACATGTGATGATGCAATCCATGTACACAATACCTTATATTGTTTAGTTTTACACACATACATGTACTATATACTACATACATGTATAGTACTACATGTAGTAGTACATGTAAATAGTAGGGATGTGCGATACAACAAGAAACTAATATCGCGTATCATGACAACATTTATCACGATACGATACAGTATCGCGATATTTTTCATAAGAGAATTACTAATTACTAAGATAATGTGTACGAAACATTTTTTTGAAATCAAACTGTAACTATGAGAAATTCCAATTATTTCAAGAATGATTATTTAAATGGTACCTACATGTAAATTGTATTGAATTGTTCCTGGAATTGTACAAGTATCATGGTGTAACACCCAAATTTTCATGAAGAAACACGAGTCTATTAACATTTTCTGGGAGTAGCCTGTTTCGTTTCCCTGTTAAAACGTTCCCTGCAGTGGAGAAGATCTTCTGAACGGACACTTGTTGCAGGAATAGAAAAGTACTTCCTTACCAGCTTTACCATGAGGGGGTACTGGCTTTCTCGTTTCTTCCACCACAAAAGTGGGTCTTCATCTATGTGAATACAGTCCTCACTGTTGTAACAAAGAATTTCTGACTCTACTTGGTTTAAATGGGTAGGTTTTTTCTTTTTTTTCCCATCATACACATACATATATACATGATGTTATAGGAGATGTAGAAAGAGAGAAAGAAAGAAAGAAAGAAAGAAAGAAAGACACCTGAGACAATGGAAAAATGAAAAAGAGAGTTGCCTCAGGTGGGATTCGAACCCACGACACTCTGTACTCCAGACAGATGCTCTACCAACTGAGCTACCAAGGCAGCTCAGCTGGCAGGGTCCGAATCAAACATCTCATACGCCTGTATGAACAGGGTAACTGAACACTAGGCATTAGGTGAAGGCCGGGGTAATGAAACCACCAATGACACCAACACCAAACCTAAGCATATACATGATGTTATAGGAGATGTAGAAAGAGAGAAAGAAAGAAAGAAAGAAAGAAAGAAAGACACCTGAGACAATGGAAAAATGAAAAAGAGAGTTGCCTCAGGTGGGATTCGAACCCACGACACTCTGTACTCCAGACAGATGCTCTACCAACTGAGCTACCAAGGCAGCTCAGCTGGCAGGGTCCGAATCAAACATCTCATACGCCTGTATGAACAGGGTAACTGAACACTAGGCATTAGGTGAAGGCCGGGGTAATGAAATCACCAATGACACCAACACCAAACCTAAGCATATACATGATGTTATAGGAGATGTAGAAAGAGAGAAAGAAAGAAAGAAAGAAAGAAAGAAAGACACCTGAGACAATGGAAAAATGAAAAAGAGAGTTGCCTCAGGTGGGTCATGTACATGTCAGCAAAAAATGAGCATATTGCACCTCTTTTCTTTTTTGCAGGAGGCTCTTCTGTTGTTGCATCTGTTGATTCACTTGATTCTATTTCTTTATCAGTATCATCACTGAGGTTGGCAGAGACTTGAAAAAGTTCTCTCTTAACGTCTTCAATGATGTCATCATGATTTTCTTGAGGAATAAATGGATCGAGATCTTTGAATCATGGATCTAGAAATGCAGCTGTGTTTATCATTTCGGTTACACTTTGAGAGCGATATCTTGTCTGTAGATCTGTTGCAATTACTTGTTTGATTAATCTCATATGGTTACTGTCATCATTTCCAACCTTTAGGGTGACATCTAGCAGCTTGTACAAGAGAGGAGCAAGAAGAGAGGAAGTGGGGTATTTGGAACCACTCATCATTGTTGTAGCTTCATGGAAAGGTTTTAATATGATAATCAGTTCTTCAATGAGGGTCCACTCTGGATTATCTGGTAATAAGAAACGAATAGCTCTGTCTGTGCTTTCCATTAAAATGGCACAAAGAGCAGGTTGTTGTTCCTGAACACGCTGAAGCATCATGTATGTTGACCCCCAACTAGTCTTGCATTCCTGTACTAATTCATGGTCAGGTAGTTCCAAACGCTTCTGCTTTTCCCTTAATTCGTAGGTTGCCTTGGTTGATTTATGAAAGTGGTCAACTAGCTTTCTAACTCTTCCCAAAACTCGAGCCACAGGGGGAAGTTGGAGAGCTTTTCCTATACATAACTGTAAGGTGTGACCAATACAACCTAGGTGTGACAAACTCATTTCATCAACAATAGCTTTCCTGATGTTTGCTTCATTGTCAGTGGTTACAATCAAGACTTTTTTATACATTCCTCATTCATCAAGAGACTGACATAATTCCTGTGCAAGATTCTCAGCATTGTGTGATGTAGAGACCTCATGTGTCTGTAGACAGTGATGACACAACTCCCAATCTGTTCTAATGTAGTGAGCAGAGAGTGACATGTAACCACGTTGATGGCAGCCAGTCCACATATCAGTAGTAACTGAGATGTACTCAGCTGTGGCTAGTTTACTCTCAACCTCAAGCTTGACCTCAGCATACTTTGATGGAATGATAACTCTACTAAATTGATAACGTGAGGCTGGCTGGTATTTTGGGTCCATAGTGTTAATAAACTTAAGAAAGGCTGGACTACTTACAACACTGATTGGTTGCAGGTCTAAACAAATGAATTGAAAAAAAGCATCTTGGCATGATTTGTACCTTGCACTATTCTTTTTGTAAGGTTCACTCTTGGTGAGACAAGAAGTAAAAGTGGACTGTTTACTGATCTTCGTAGATGTTTCACTTGTCTCACTAGTTGAAGGCTTCGAGGCTATCTCGTTGTGCTGGATAACATGGTGGCGTTTCAGGTGAACCAGCATATGTGTTGTATTTTTCAAGTACTTTACACATTGTTGACACACTACTTCATCTTTCTTCTCTATGGTACCACAGTCATCAGTAACAAACCCAAAGTATTTCCATACTTTGCTCTTCGACCCTACCGGGGCTGGAAGCGTCTTGCATTCCGCTCTGACTCCATCGCTTCCATTTTTCACAGTAGCATGTGCTTGAATAATTGCGCATGCTCAGTAGTGCCACATGGGTGTATCGATACGCTAACAGCAAATATCGTATCGCGATACTCGTTAATTATATCGATATATCACTGTATCGATATGTATCGCACATCCCTAGTAAATACCTTATATTTTTTAGGTTTACACACATATATGTACATGTACAGTAGTAGTACATGTACATGTACGCAAAACCTAGTTTTACATACATACGTGTACTACTACGTACATACATGTAGGGTACTACATGTAGGGTACTACATGTAGTAGTACATGTACTACAACATGTAGTACTACATGTACATGTACATGTACACAACACCTTATACTGTTTAGTTTCACAGGAGGGACTATTGATTCTGGCAAAACTGTGACACTCTTCAGTACTTGATACTTGACTCGTAACTCTTTAGCATCAGCTAAAATCTGTAATACAGATATAATATGTACATGTAATTAAATACATGTACATATGTATATGTACATGGAACATCACAGGACATAATACACGTAATACATGTACAATGTACATGTACACACATGCGCAGTAAATAATAATCACCAAATAATACTATTAGTTTACTGTGTGCCATACTACTATCTCATAGTTCAGAACAGTATACATGATGGTTTGAGATGCAAAGAAAGAAAGAAAGAAAGAAAGAAAGACAGGCACCTGAGGCAAATGAATAAATGAAAAATGAATTGCCTCAGGTGGCATTTGAACCCACGACACTCTGCACTCTGGACAGATGCTCTTACCAACTGAGCTACCAAGGCAGCCCAGCTGGCTGGGTCCAAATCAAACATCTCATACATCTACATGTATGTACATATACTGCAAATGCAAGTATATAACTACAGTGGAGTAGAATACACTGCAATGTACATGTATCAGTGCACTGTACTGTACTACAGAAAAAAAAAATCATGTATGCATGAAACATTGCATACACACACACATACATACACACACACACTTTACCTTGTCTATATCACAAGATTTTTGTTGTACCAAATGGCTGTATAAATAATGAAGTTATAAATATTACTATAATAATGGTATAAAATCACAAATACATGTACTACTGTACATGTACTACATGTACAGTACATGTACACTAAATCACAAACTCTTCAAATATAAACTTGAACAAACGAGTACAAAATGTCACATGTGACATGTATCTACATGTATAGTAAAAGATACTAATCTCAGTTATCTCACAATACAATTCCAATACTATGTTTGGCTTTTATTTTATTAATAGGAAGCTGCACCAAATTTTTAAATGAAAATTTCCCCATCCAAGTTTAATACACTATGAACTTTACAATTTGTTTTGAACTGAATAAGAAATTATATTTTCTCACATTCTGAGTAATGGATCTGTCATTAGAAACTCAGAACACAATGTTAGTAAATGCTGAATGAGACCAACTCCTATAGATGCAGAAGATGAATGGATCAGAAGATGACTGAATGAATGTATGCATCATACATGAATTCATTATTATAGCTGAAGTGTTTATGAATGAATAGACAGTATAGTCATATGGTCACACTATAATAATACATTGTACATGTACTACACTGTATAAATATATATACAATATAGTACTCGTATCATACATGTACCTATACTGAACTGTGGATCCATCTCAAGAGCAGTGACTGATACTTGCAGACAAGCTAAAATACACAGAATACACATATTGTATATACATTGTAAGTACATAATATACACAATTACAGTGGAACCTCCATTTAACGGACAGTTTGGGGATTTTTACTTTGTCCTTTATACAGAGGTGTCCTTTACAAGGAGGTTCTCTAGTTGACAGAATTGGTTGACAGAATGTATTGTTGGTGTTGACAGAATGTATTGTCCTAAAGAATGCATCTTCCCATTGGTCAGTACTACACGGTCCTACTGCATTCATTGAACGAGTAAAAAGCATCTTACAACTGCAAAACATTAGTGGATGATGTGGAGAACGGAGTTTGTAAATGATGTGTTAGACTGATTATTAATAATTAATATTGTATAATATAATTATATCATTATTAATTTTCTAATAAACAATCGCCCACGCCAAGTCTACGACCATTAAATAGAAGTACTGTTCACGTGTTAACTGTATTGATGGGAATCGAGCGTTGTCCGTTATCCGTTAAATAGAGAGTCTGTTCCTAGGCGGTTAGTAAGGTACAACAATAGCAGTCAGTTCAATCCGTGCATTGGTTGTGTCCGTTAAAAACGAGGTGTCCGTTACAAGGAGTGACCGTTAAGGGAGGTTTCACTGTATTCATATACATGTACATGTACATGCAGTGAATTTCTATTTCATACACAGACCAGACAGGGTACATGATCCACCTTACCATAATAGTCCTCAATTGCTAGTAATACAGAACACAATAATGTGATAGCTGGCCAGTACTGAGAGTTAATATGGAGGGCCTACATCTATATATACAAACAATTAGTCATTAATTATGTACACAAATCATTTGTATTTCTGACATTAAAATATCAAGGAGTCATACATGTATACATGTAGTTTGCTACTAAATAGCTCTTTGGGATATATTTTCTCACCTGTTCTAAAGCTTTACTTTATTACAAGTTCTCCTAGAGAAGTACAAGCCAATGCTAATTGGTAACTCAATGTAGTGTTTTTATTATCAAATGCAGATGCCTATATTATGGAAATAAATGTAATTGTATACATGTCTCTCTCTCTCTCTCTCTGTCTCTCTCTGTCTCTCACTGTCTCTCACTGTCTCTCTCTCTCACAATTAGTATTTTTCAAGTAAATGTTTAAATACACTTAATACAGACAATATTCTTACTTCTAGATAAGCACTGATGCAGCAGGTGTATCTCCTTTCTCTTTAGCAATAATTGCCAAATTTTTCAAAATTAGAAACTTGACTTTGTGAAGTGTACTACCTCCACTCCCTGAATTAGGAGTTAGCTATTATAATAGAGAATGATAATGGACTTCTCACATTTACTAAAATCCTGCTACATGTGGGTCTGGTTTAAAACAGGATGGGTACTTATAAAGATTCCATTCTAATCATTAGAAACAGCTACTAAGCTTGGGTCAGCTTGATGGATGAAGGGGGAGCTGACAGTTTAAGTTCAATAGTTTTAACCCTTGCCACACAAAAAAAAAACACTAAAGCCTGAGATCGAGCTAGTTCAATAAGGAAATATGTTAATGAACAGACTGTTGGCTATTGAAACACTTCCTTAAATTATTGTTAAAGCTCACTAAAACACAAAAACCCCACTCACTATTTATTATAAATCTTTACACTAAGCAATATGCTCATGTAAACATTCCTAAAGCAATATCCTCATGTAAACATTCTAAAAGCAATATCCTCAGTATACATTAATATCATCATGTAAACATTCTAAAACCAATATGCTACATTCTAAAAACAACATGTAAACATTCTAAATGTACATGTGTAATTTTAATAATGTATATGGTACTCAGTACAACATGTACATGTACAGTACATGTACATCAATTTACATAAATGAGGAGTGCACAAATGCATATATTATATACTACTTCAATATTTATTTAACTATTTTGGCCCTTAATCATTCTAACCCCTAACAAAAAAAACTCTTACTCTATGTATGATATCAGACTGCAGTATCTCACAGCAGAGCTGTCTAGCTTCATCAAGTTTTCCTTTCTGTTGTTCCTTCATTGCAGCATGATATAACTACAGTACAGCTGATTCCTATAAATTACAAATGATATAACTGAAGTACAGTTGACTCACAAGGGAGTCAACTGTACATGTACTTCAGTCTGAATGGACTACATTACAGGTGAGTAAATTAAGTCACTTTTGGTAGCCACTTGATTGGAATTACATTACTAAGTTCAAAGATAGGAAAGGAGAGATGGAGGGAAGGGCAAGATTATGGTGAAGGGGAAGGATGCCAGTCTGGCATAGCCAGCCCATTCCACTAAATCAAAGGCATGGCAGTGTCAGGTGGATTGCTAATGTACAGTTCAGAGAGCTACCAGAAATCCGGTAGACTTCAAGTAGTTGTTAACTGCCAACATTAATCGGATGAAGATGGAACAACTATTGTCAGCTCAAAAACTTTTGAATTTCACAAGACTCAGGATTCCGACTTACATTGCTGGAAAGAAGAGCAGTTAAGAAAACCAAAGATGCAAACAAACTTAGTTAGTTGCAGGAAGACAGCAAGCCAAGTTATTAAAGTTTTTTGATTTTTAACACCCACTGAATTTCTACCGGAAATCTGGTTGCTCTCAGAACAAGACATACAATAGCACTCCACCAGACGCTCTTATCTCGTTTAGAGTGGGGAGGGCTGGCTACACCAGACTAACATCAGGCGGGGACAATGATTCATTAATTTCTAGTATTATTGAACTTACTTGTGCTTCTTTTGTGGGTTTTCCATGTTTCCCAACAGGTGTAGAGACAGAAGAATTGTTTGTTAAGAGGAGCAAAACGTATCATCTTTATATAGAAAGAAAGATGAACACGTGGTTGTTTATATGGAAAAAAACTTGTTTTCTATCTAAATAAACGTAAAGTATTGCAATATAATTATCTATTTTAGTGAATAGGGATGTCTGAGGAAGGAGCTCAGAAGAAAAGGTATGTTTTTTTATATATTATATCTTCCAACAATCCTTGTTCATGAGGATCAAGAAGTGATGATTTCATTAAATTTCCAGTGTCACACAGTACGTGCTTGAATATGTGTTGCCTGTTCTTTCTTTATATTATATATATATATATATAGATCTACGTGTATATATATACGTAATATATATAGTATGCTAACAGGTCTTATATACAAAATATAGGACCCAGTTTTGTGTCCAAGGATGTGATATAGCCCGAGCCTGTGCGGGCTGTATCACATCTGAGGACACAAAATGAGGGTCCTATACACAGTATATAGGACCTGTTAACATACTATATACAATATATTGTATGATGATGACATCCTGCATAGTGTGCACATGGAAAGTCTGTATAGAACTCACCACATCAAAGGGATAATGTCACCATCATACTATATATATGTATATTATATTATATTTCTTTCTATTCTGATTATACATGTATGAAGAAAAAAAAAAGCATAGGGGGACAGTTGCTGCAGAGATAACGTATGTGATTCGAGGAGATAGAGACCAGTTCTATGATTGGGACACGTATGGATTCAAGCTCACAGTCCCACATGGCGTTCTACCTCCAGACGAAACTTGTGAAGTTACCATAACTGCTCTTGTAGGAGGAAAATACCACTTCCCTCCAGGAGCTGATATGACAAGTGTAGTATATGATATTGTTATCTCGAAACCTCTACTAAAGGACATAATCATAGAAATGCAGCACTATGTAGCTCTCAAAGTAGAAGGACACTTGAAAGTGATGTCATATGGATATGCTCCATACGATTCTTCAACAATAGAGTCTTGGTTTGAATATGTTGATGGAGGTGTGTTTCATGTAAACAGCAGATACGGGTTGTTTCACATATCGAAAAGTAGTTCTTTTTGTATTTTTGTAAAGCGACATTAAACAGTGAACTTCAAGTGCCTATAAGAAGAGAATTAAACATCTTCCCTATAGAGGAACTTAAATGTTCTTTGTACAAATAATTATGCGATAAATGAAAGTTATGTTAATATTTTATCACAAATATTCTCTACTTTCCCACAAAAGATTCTGGCAGGTTATATTAGTACATTCTTTGATAAAATTGTTAACAGCAAGGATGATGACACGTATGACATCATATTACATAATGTTTGATAACACATATTTAAGTAGTTTTCAAGTTGTTTGCATGCTTACTCTGTCTCAGACTAGCTGGGTGGGAAAGAACCTGATAATCTGAAAAAGCCATGTGAGTTAAAACATTACTGGGGGTATATTATAATGAAGACGTGATGAGTGTTTAATATTAAATGTTGAGCACTCCTCATTTCTTCATTACTTATAGTAGAGGCCAAGGCCTTTTTGAATTCAAGTCATGATATTGTAGCAGTGGTCATTATATATTGGGCCCTATTTTTTTCTATTTTTCCAACAGTGACAGTGAGAAACTTTGGATACAATCATAACCACAGACCTCTAAAGCTGCTGGTGGGTAAGTTGCTGGTTTTATATAATGCATGATGTTCATACATTTGTATGTCATTTGTCAATTACCATGGAATCTGTGAAGATATAATCTGTCAAGCAAGTAATTTACTGATGTCATTTGTTTAGTTATTTTAAAACTGATTAAGAAGAGCTGCAATAGCTATAATAAAGTCCATTGTGGTGTGTATTAATGTTAATGAGACAGACAGAGTGTACATATATTATAATTCTATTTCATGTTAATTTATGTCATAATTATAACTTCAATTCACAAATCTATCTCTTGTATACATATCCTGTAAGAATAGTGGAATATTTACTACGATAACAAAAATGATAGCTTCATCTATGTAAGTATTGTATACTATTAATACAACATTAGATGTGTTGAGATAATCTAAAATGGTTAAGTATATATTTATGTTTCTATACAATATGAGATGTATTGACATAATCTAAAATGATATGTTTGTACATATACTTTTCATATTTGTACATGTATGTACTTTTCATTAAGTTGTGTATATACCATAATGACCCCATTAGGTATATACACACAATATAATGTTATGTAAATATAAAGCACTTAGTTGATATTGATTTATGATGACTATTCTCTTAAGTAAACTGGATGAAGGGCAAATACATCTTATATGAAGTATTATAACTACTATATACATTTACTATAAAATTTTAACTAATTGAAAATAGTTACTAAGCAATATTTAACATGAAGCCATCAGGTTAGCACTAATAATTATTTGGACTCCTGAAAAAGATTGTCACTCTTATAGACTAATGGCACGTTGATTAATATTGTACAAATTGTATTATTGCACAAAAGAGGAAGGAAGTATGTTGTAATGATTATACAGTGTGTGTGTTGAGTATTCAGCGCACACACTATCAAGTACACAGTATTATTACTTAACTACAAATACTCAGTATTACAAGTATATCAAGGGAGAGTACATGTACATTACTGTAAAGATTGAAAGAAGTAATCATTTAAGTAATCATTTAGTAAAGCTACAATGAATGTACACTGAGGTATGATTTTTACATGTGTTATGTGTTTTCTTGTTAAATATTATTCAATGCTGAACATCTCTCCACAAACATTATACAAGTACAGAATGTACTTATATACTCATACTTGTTCCTACTTAAATCTTTTGCAGTACATGTACATCACAAATACATCATTAATTTCAATAGTATATGCTAGTGGCTGCATCACATTCAAATAGTAATTAGTATTGTATACTTTACTCAAAGCAATTTGATTATGGTTGTTGTCTACTATTTATTAAATTTTTAGATTTCCTTAATTGAATATGAAGGAGATCTTTGCAGCCTTTATTCTCTACATCCTTTGTCAAGCAACAGCTGCCATATCATGTAGTAAGTCATCCTACATTATTTTTATTTTAACATAACTTCTTAATAATATAGATGTAACAATCGAAATTTCTCATACTAATCCTGTGAAAGTAGGAGAGAGTCTCGTTATCTCGTGTTCAGTTGTGAAAGCTTGTGAAACTGAAACAATACAATGGATATGGTATTATAACAATGGTGATATGGAGGCGATAATAGTTGACATGGATGGATCTGGTGGATCTGGGGGATCTGGTAGCAGCACTTCCTATGAGATTTCTCCTGTGAGAGAATCTGACAATGGAACTTATGAATGTGTAGCAGATATTAATGGATCTTTGTATATGAATAATATTCTGTTAACTGTCAAAGGTAATATATACTTGTGATGATTTTGACATTAAAGTTACACTGGAAAAGAATAAACTATGTATGAATAATTATTATAGCTAGATTATACCAAAGAATTATTTAGATGATTGTAGTGTATACTGTGATGCAGTAAATTATAATAATTCTCAAATTATAGATGTAACTCCAGTGTGCATTTAGTATGAAGGAATATTTATATTATTCCCTGTACATACAGCTAGGTAATAAGAAACATATAGTTTGAAACCTGAGTAAATTATTTTGTATTCATTATAGACACTAATGTTGTAAAAGTAGAAGTCCAATCACAACAGCTAAAGTATAGTAGTAATGGGAATATTAGTTGTATCATTACACTGAACACTGACATTGGTCCGAACACATCAGTACTAACAGTGGAGTGGTATCATAATAACAACAGTATTAGTAACAATACGTTGAATTACACTGTTTCATCATTAACCAACATTTCTGCAAAAGAATTCAATAGTACACTTAACATATCACATGTTGAGGCTAGTCATTCAGGAAAATACACATGTGTAGCAAGGATTGGAGAAGAAAGTCAAAAGAAGTCATCAAAAAATATCTGTGTTAATTGTATGTAATATTAAATCTTTTAGTCTTTGTATCACATTTATTTTCTGCAAGTGTAGACGAACAGCTTACCATTCTATCATCAAACTACACAGGATTAACACTTGGAGATAATGTGAACATTTCATGTACTTCACAAGAGCTTAAAGAATCTGAAGCAACAGTTGCCTGGATTGATCCTAATAACCACACACTTCATAATCCATTAATGTTATCACCAGTATCTGTAAGTCATAATAATACCAGATATACATGTAATGTTAGAATTCATGATAACTCAAGTTCATGTGAAAATAATGCACAAGATATCATTATCACCATCAAAGGTTAGATGAAGTAGTGTAAATGTATTATTATTAGTATCAACACTATCACAGATACATATGTGACACAAGTAATAATTACTCCTGCTAAGGACACTAAACCAGACAATTTACATGTTGGTCAACTAGATGCTGTAAACTGTAATATTGATCTCAATACTGATATTGGTCCTGATATGTCATCTCTTCATAAAGAATGGTATCACAATGATGAAATCATTACTACTAACATAGCACAGCGTGGCAAAAGTCTACAACTTCAATTGAATAAAGTAAAAACATCTCATGCTGGGTACTATGAATGTTTGGCATGGATTGATGATAATACTCTGAGAAATAAATCTGATAATATTCTCTTATATGTTGACTGTGAGTGCATATATAGTAGTAAACATTTTTAGTTGATTAGACTTAATTACTCCTCTGTTATAACTAGTCATGCTATGTATTTACATTTGAAGTGCATGGATGAAAGGACCACCCTTATTGTTCTCTTAACAGACACCTAATACAATCTGTAGTAACGATTACATGATAATACATGTCATGGCAAGAGAGATATATAACCAGTGCATTCTTCTTTGAGCTACTTTTGTCTCAACTTTTAATGGACCTGTTACATTTCTTAAGTAATAGATTTTCGTTTTCATGTAGTAGTGTATACCAAGATAGATATTAATTATTATTATCATAATTATCATGCATATGATGACAACTTTGCAGTTTAAACCACAATAATTACATTTTGTGTGCATTACATGTGTATACACTATAATAATAAAATGTACAATGTGCACAAAAATGTAATTTGTAGAGATTTTAACTATGAAATTAAGTGTAAATTTCTCAGAAATTATTTGCGATGAATCATCAAACATATTCACATGACGTAATTATTAATCCTATACACAAAATCAGGAGAGAGAGTATGGGAACAAATAATTATTTATTTTATGATCCTCTGAAGCTAATTCCATTGTAATCTGAGGAATTGAAAGGATTTTTCTTAACTGTACATGTCATGTATAAATGTTACAACTGTGCAAAACTACCAATAGTGATGATAACTAACAGAATTTTGGCATGTAAAACTTTTTTTATCAGAGATGTGAATGTGTTTATGAGACATTGGTGTTTTAGCAAATGTTTCTGAGCCATTTAGGGTTAAATTTATTTTTTTATTTGTTTTGCAGTACCTACTCCTCTTGTTACTATTGATTCTCAAAATCTTCAAGTTTACAATACTACTACTAGTCTAGATCTCACATGTAGTGCAAATATAGCTTCTTCTGAGTCTCCTTATGTAGATGTATTTACAAGTGCAGTATTTGAATGGAGATATATTAGAGGAGTAAATGTGTTTTCTGAGTTATTTTTAACTTCTCAAAATGATTTGATAATGTACTCATCATCATTATCACTTCATAATATCAATTTATCATCTGCTGGAGAGTATACATGTGATGTGCATCTGTATAGTAATTTCTCATTTGTCAAGAACAGTACAAATGAATCAGATAAAACCGCTATTAGGATTAAAGGTAAATGTTACATATATGTAAGTACAATTATTATGATATTATGGTTTATTTCTGACTGATTGCTTAGTTCCCACACTCGATATCATTCTCAATACTACTGGTTCTTTCTATAATGCCGGAGCTCTGTTGATGTTGAGTTGTAAAATAACAGTAATAAGAGAGAATATTGATGTAAATACAATGGCCACTATTATATTGTATAACAAGTACATCTTAAGAGAAATAAAAATGATTCCAGTAGTTTCAGATGGAAAGAATCTTACTTATCACGCTGACTTCCATTTTAGTAATATCAACTTATCAGATTCAGGAATATATAAATGTGAAGGTTTTGTTGATGATGATATTAATTCATCATTTATCATTCCAAGTGATGTTGTTGAGGACTATACAACAGTAAATGTGAAAAGTGAGTGTAATTATGTACATTTTGATCACCTACGTTTTATGACATGTACGTTTTTTTCTCTTTTTCAATTGTTGTAGTACCTACACCTGAAATTAATCTCAACACTAGTGATGTCTACTATGTTGCTGGAAGTTCACTTGTTCTAAGTTGTGAAATGATACTATCATCTGAGAACATTGATAGTGATACGGTAGCAGTTTTTGTACTGAAGAGAAATGTTGATGATGATGTTTGGATTAATGATACAAGTGTATCTAAAGTCATGTATGAAACAAAGTTCATTTACACTGCTTTTTTTCAATTTGATAACCTCAACTTATCAGATGCAGGAGAATACACATGTACAGGTATTATTGATGATGCTATGAATTCATCATTTATCATACAGAGCAATGAAACAGTGGATTTTGGAAGTGTATTTATTACAAGTAAGTAAATGGAGACTTGAGTAATTTTAATGTTCACTGTTAGCACTGTTGCAAGTTTTGTTGTTTTTTGTCTGTCATATGTTTTACATGCATACATAAAACAAAATTGTTGTCTATTAATAGATCTGTAAGGTTAATACACTTCAATAGTTATGAGGTGGTAAATTATGTTTTTTTTCGTTAGTATAATAATTATTATACTGTTCACTAATTTTTTATTAGCTTACTGACAAATATTTTGAATATATATTAGTAAAAATTTATTAAACCTTAGAATCATTTATTTAGTGAGAGGAAATAGGCATGCTGTGTTTCAATATAATAATTTCTTTTTTATTTCAAAATTAATTCTTAGTACCTAGTCCTGAAATTATTCTCAACACCAGTGATCTGTACTATGTAGCTGGAAGTTCACTTGTTCTAAGATGTCAACTGATGCTATTGTCTTGGAACATTGATAATTATACAGTAGCAGTTATTCAATTGCAGAGTAATATTGATGATACAGTTCTGTTTAGTAATAGGAGTATGCCTGAAGTCATAAACAAAATAAAGATTATTTACACAGCCTTTTTTAATTTCAGTATCCTCAAATTATCAGTTGCAGGAGAATACACATGTACAGGTATCATTGATGATGCTATGAATTCATCATTTATCATACAGAGTAATGAGACAGTAGATTCTGGAAGTGTTTATGTTAAAAGTACGTAAGTGGATAATTAAATAGCTTTCAGTTTCACCATAAATATGAAATCACTAGTTGCCCTCTTGCTTTGTTAATTTTTTTGTTTCTAATACCTGTGTACATATTACAAAGGCAAAGGAGTAAACCAATTACTTCTGTGTTCATTCATTCCAGTGTTATAATCTGTATGGCATGAGTGTAAAAGTGTTTTGATTTGTTAAACTAACCTTTGTTTTGTTTTAGTGTATTTTGTGTTTTCATTACCAATATTAGGGATCAGTGTAAATGAATAAAAACTAATACCATATAGATTATAACCTTTGTAATTATTTATACTGAGAGAAGAGAAGAATACAGATATAGCTTTCTTTGTATCAAGGATTAGTAATTGATAAGCCACTGTATACTCAGCCATAATTATCAGGTGATTAACTTTTTAATGATATAACCAAAGTATACCTATAAAGTAATTTCAACACATCACATCCAGTAAGATATTTTTCATGATAGATGTTAGAACATATATGTAATAGTTAAATATATCAGAATATGTTTGTTCATTAATTTGATTATGTATATCTACATATTTCATATTAACTATTAGTACCTACACCTGAAATTAATCTCAACACTAGTGATGTCTACTATATTGCTGGAAATTCACTTGTTCTAAGTTGTCAATTGATACTATCATCTGGGAACATTGATATCAACACAGTAGCAATTTTTGAACTGAAGAATAATATTCATGATGTGACTCTGATTAGTAATAGGAGTGTTCCTGGAATCATAAATGAAACAAAATTCATTTACACTGCCTTTTTTAATTTCTCAGCTCTCAACCTATCAGATGCAGGAGAATACACATGTACAGGTATCATTGATGATGCTATGAATTCATCATTTATCATACAGAGTAATAAGACAGTAGATTTTGGAAGTGTATTTATTAAAAGTACGTAAGTGGATAATTGTATATTAATTAGTTAAATCCCGATTCAGAATATATTAACAATTACTAGGTGTCTTTAAATTCCTTGATGATTTGTTTGTTGTTTCAGTATAAATATTAAGAAGAGAGAATATGCAAATAGCTGTAAGAGTATGTTATTAAAGCCTGAATAGTTTTAATTGTCATATTAGTAACACAACATTAAACTACATACTATGATTACATATATATATAATTATATATAATATATATAATTATGTATATATATATAATAATTATATATATATATACATATATATATATATATATATATATATATATATCCTTATATATATATATATATATATATATATATATATATATATATATATATATATATATATATATATACCACATCAATGTAGTACCCACACCTCAAATTGTTCTCAACACTAGTGATGTCTACTATGTTACTGGAAGTTCACTTGTTTTAAGTTGTCAATTGCTCCTTATGTCTGACAACATTGATAATGACACAATAGGCATTTTTGAACTTAAAAGCAGTAATATTGATGTTCTGATGAGTGATACAAGTGCTCCTGAAGTCATAAATGAAACAAACTTGATTTACACTGCCTATTTTCATTTTGATGACCTCAAACTATCCTCTGCAGGAGAATACACATGTACAGGTATTATTGATGATGCTATGAATTCATCATTTATCATACAGAGCAATGAGACAGTAGATTCTGGAAGTATATTTGTTAGAAGTAAGTATATAGGTGGATAATTGAATATTGATTTGTTATTTCAGAACTAATGAATTATGCTATATGCCATTGTTGGCCCTTTGATCTTATGAGCTACTATGCTACATGTACTGTTATAATTACACTCCTCTGAGTAAAATATTAAAATTATTAATTATCTCAGTTACATTCGTACTGAAAAATGAAAATGACTCATAATTGCCATAGCATCATATATATATATATTTTTTTTTTCTATAAATCCAATCATATCTTTTATCCTCTTTATATAGTGCCTCTTGGTTCGCCTATAAGCTGTACAAATACAACTTTCCTTCCACATACTGTTACCTTGGTCTGGACTGAACCAGAAAGAGCCTTACAAAATGTAGAAATATCAGGTTACTATCTACAATGTTGTATTGATGGTTCTGAAACTAAAATACCAGATGTGAATGACACACAAGACAATCCGTATACAAATTATACCATTCCAGTATTGATACCATTCACATCATATAGATGTTTATTGGCTGCCATTAATCAATTTGAACAAGGACCTCATACTATGTGTTTATTTACAACAGCACAAGATGGTAAGTACAACAGTGATATGATATTAATAATGTAAATGCATTGCCTTCATTTACTTTTCTTTCTACTTTCCTACATTAAACATTAATTGTTTGGTAATTAGAGATAGTAAATCAATCTACCTTCTTTGTCCAAGTCTGAAATGAGATAGGGTGATTTAGTGAGTATTTAAAAGAATTAACCTTATTGTAACCACTGAAATCATTGACCTATAACATATGTACCAATGTAGTCAGTATGTAGATGGATAGAAGCATTTGAAATAGTTTTGTAGAAAGGTTCATGCATAGAACACATAATAAAAATAAAGGTAAAATAACACTGCATATAACAACTTTCAGTTCATGTATTTAATATCAATTATCAATATCTTTATAATTATAGTACCTGAAAATGCTCCAGAAAACTTCTCCTCAACTCCATTAAGATTTAATATTACATTTACCTGGTTACCTCCTTCAATTCCAAATGGCATTATCATACAATACAATCTAACTGTTGATAATGTTAATACTGGTACTACTATAACTAATGTCATTGATAGTAGACAAGTGCATTACACTGTTGGAGATTTTAAACCTTATCAAAGATACAGTGCATCTTTATCTGCTGGTACAGTGGCTGGATACGGACCTGCTGCATATGTGTCTGGAAGAACTGAGCCTGATAGTGAGTGGAAGAAATGTCCTTGAAATTACTTACAATTCTTATTGTTTTTTTGTAGTACCTGGAGCAGTGGCAACACTTACTGTAAATGTATTGAATATAAGTACTATACAAATTCTGTGGTCACCTGTAGCACAAGAAGTAACTAATGGTAATATCACACATTATATTGTGTCTGTTAGTTTATATGAAGGAAGAGAATTATATAATAGAGATATCAGTGTATCCAGTGACTTACAAGTGATAGTTAATGGATTGGGTGAGTGCTTTTCTATTCAATACGTTTCTCTTGTAATAACTTACAATTCTTTTTAAAGCTGGTGAAATTCCGTATGGAGTAACTGTAAAAGCAGTCAATGATATTGGACAAGAAGGACAATCTAACACAACTGTGTTTTTCACAAGAGAAAACGGTAAATATACATTTTCAAAGATTAAGTATAAATATCACAATTACCATACATTTCAGTTCCTCCTACTCCAGCTAACATCAGTGTCTTAAGACTAAATGGTACTCATATGAATATTAGTTGGTCTCTTATACCAATCACTAAAGCTAGAGGATTCATTCAATCATACTTTATACTCTATCAAGAAAATGACAACAGAATGAGACAAATATCAAGTGTAACTATATCAGCTACTGATAGTAGTGTAGTTATAGGTGGATTAGATCCTGGTAAATCTTATAGTGTGTCTATATCAGCAAGTACTAATGCTGGCCAGGGAGCATTTACTAGCGAAGTAGTGGTTGAAGGTAAGCTGTTGTTATATGAGTAACTATGACATTCAGTGCAATTCTTCTATTCAGAATCAAAGAGTTCATTGTTTCAATTAAGAGCAGAACCTTTCACATCATGTGAAGAATGGACAGTAAGTAAAATTATTATTTAGTGTAATTATTAAATTAGGAAGAATTTTCGTTTCTACAGATATCAACAGAAAATTCTATTAAGTCATTCATTCGTTCAGCAGTGGTTGATACTATACAAGATTATTGTGAATGTGAATTTCTGGACAGCTTCATTACTAATGAAACACTATTTTGTAATTCACAAAATCCAACACAAGTTGTTTATCGAGCTAAGTTATTCAATTTTGGTTCTATTTCCTCTACTCAGTTAGTATCATGGATTGAAGATTGGGTATTAAATGGAGCTAGTGTAACAAGTGGACTTGTTCTAGTGACATTTGATCCAACATGCCCTGTTCCTTTGAACAGTATTAATAACAGAATCTGTCAAATACCAGTGACAACACAATCCACTTCTTCAGTGGGAGTGATAACAGGAAGTGCATTAGCTGTAGCATTTATTGTGTTGATATGTATTGTACTAATTATAATAGTAATATTGTACTTCCATCTGAAGTCAAAGAAAGAAAGGTATGACATGATTCAGTATATATTATGATAATGATTCATGCTACTACACATTTTACGTTTTGAATTATATTCTCTGATTAAATTATTTTGAGGAGATGGTGTATTTTATTGTCTATTATCCTGCCATTAAATTATTCAAGCTTTAATACACAATAAAATTGTGAAACTTAGTTTTATTGTACAATGTAGTAAGAATTTTTCCATCTTGTTAAACATGCTTCTAAATAAAAAGTAGTTAGCATACATTTGATTATATTATAGTATAACACCTTATCAGTATTCTATTTTGTATTTCAGGTTAAACATAACTGCAAATGATGAAAAAAAGTAAGTTTATTATAATTATTGTGTAACTTTGTATAACAATAAACTTGAACACACAGTCCAGGGGATATTGAACTGGAGAGTAACAAAGCATGTAGTAAAGTTGAATTTCCACCAGATGAAACAGTGGACCATACATATGAATCACTGGAGAATTATGAAAATGTTGGAAGAGATGATGTACCACAGGAATTGAATGGTGATACATCTAATCAACCTGTAGCTAATGTTAACTGATACAGACAGTAGCTATATATACTTCTTGTTTACTTATTTGTATGTGTTTATTAGAAACTAGTAGTTTGAGGTTTTGTGGATAAACAATATTTGTAGAAACCAAAATTGTAGTTTTACTCAACAGTGTGAATTCTGTATTAATCATTGCTTTTGGTTTGATTATAATCATTACTTTCATAACTAATTATTAGTGTGGGTTGTTAACTTTTACAGGTATTGTGGTTGTAATGTCATGAATTCATGAAAGGATTTTGTTAAAGTCTAACTGATTATAGTTTGTGATGTTTACATTGTGATTGTGATAAAATAACAATGATTGTGATAGCCTCATTTTACAGTTGCAATCCCACATATACAAGTAATTATACTAGAAGTGATAAAATAACAATTGAAGATTTTGTGTTAACATTAACATTTAGTAATTAGATTCTCACCTAAAAGTGAAAAAAGTAATCAGTAGTGTTTACTTTAGTTATATAATGATTGTAAACACAGGAAGTAGTTTGATTGACTAAACAATATATTATTTTCTTAACAGTCTCCATAATTATGAATTGCAAATGACAATAAAATTATTAACATCATTGTACCTCTTGTCTCTTAACAATAACATCATAACAGCAGCCTAAGAGAGACTACATAAGTACGTAGTCAGCAGTTTGCTTCTATCCAAAGTGTCTGACTGTCCGCTGTTGGGAAATACGTTTCAACATATAATCACTTCTGCTATAATATCATGACTTGAATTTGAAGAGCCCTTGGTCTCTACTACAAATAACGAAGAAATGAAGAGACCATAAAGTTTAATATATGTGTATAATATGTTTACAATAAATTAAAATAACTGTAGATTGTAAGATACTCATATTATATGTTGACACAACACTATGTACACATTGCTGGCTATGTTATGTGGATGCTTCACTTATATATTAAGCTAATATATATTATATGCTATCTTTCTGCCACAAAGACTATCTGATTTCAATTAATAATTCACAGATGATCATCCCCTTATCCACAACATTCCAAAGTAATTACAGTTTACATCAGTATATCTCCCAGTATAATATAAATTTATATAAAAACTGTTGTCATGCTGTTTGACAAGATGAAAATTAAAGTCACAAAGATCCCTTTCGAAACTGAAACAGACAAGGTTTAGGATGCATATATATGTTTAGTTGTTATAAACAGAGCTGCAAATGTTTGTAGTTACAATAAAGCTCAGTATAATTATACAATATTTATCATTATTGTTAATGAATGATCATGATATGTTTGTACATGTACTTTTCATATTTGTACTTTTCATTAAGTTGTGTATATACGTTAATGTACTCATTAAGGTATATATACACAATGTAATGTTATGTAAATATAAAGCACTTAGTTGATATTGATTTATGATGACTATTCTCTTAAGTAAACAAGGGCAAATACATCTTATATGAAGTGATTATAACTACAAACTATATACTATAATATTTCTGATTAGGTTTATTATATAATTTTACATAGTTGCTAAGCAATATTTAACATGGAGCTATAGAAAATTACCATCAGGTTAGTTAGCTACCCGCACTGTGAAGCGTAGGTAGAAGGGTATGGTAATCATTATTTGGAGTTTTTTTCTCCAGAAAATATATTTTCTTGAAAACTAATGCATATTAATTTTATAGAAATTCTTATTATACCATGAAATAGGAAATATTTTGTAATTGAATTAGAAAACACGGAGCAGGTACAAATTATTAGTACTTAAGTACAAGTAGCTATATATAAGCTACTTGACCTATGTCTGATTCATAGATGAATGTACAAACAGATAGCATCTTTTATAATACTCCAGGGTAGCTGGATTTTTGAAACTAGTGGTGACTATCCAAAACATGCAGGCTTATATAACAGCAATGAATATACTATTCTGAGTTATGTCTACCTGTATAGGTAGTCAGTCAACTAATGATGCATTAGTATTGTTAGTAGGCAAGAAAATGGAAAGGTATAAGATGTTTCAACAAATAGACATTACTACAAATATATTATCTATTTTATTCAGGTCTAAGTCATATACTAATCATGATGAACAAAAATCATGTCTGATTCCACTTAGTTAAAGAAACAAACTCATTGATAGGATGTGGGAGCAGAGTTTCATTCAAACTGTAGTAGTAATAATGACTAGCTACAGGTACGTATGATTGTGATTGTTTGTTTTAAAGTTAACATTCCCACCTTCTTGTCTATATTGACACAATCAATGAATTATAATGCTATACTATATTTGTTTATTTTAGAACTAAGAATATTTCAAGTCAAAATGCAGGGGTTTGTAAATCAAACTTGTACTGAATTATTAATTATTTATTTATAAGGGGTGTAACCCAAAAGATGTCCAGCTTGATCTCTACAATTTCTTCTGTAAGTAAAGTAATCTATATAATTGGGAATGTGTTTATTCAAGTAAGTTAGTAATGTGCTTTTTCTCATCATAGGGGCTGTGAGCTAATAGTGTATTTACTTGCACAGATTATTGTTTTCGTTAATTCTGATTTCCTTTGTGTTCTAACAAACTAAGAGTGTTCCATTTAGTAAGCATCACAACAAGTAACACCTTCCACTGCATGTCTGTGAGAAGATACCACTAGGATTGGTGGGATTTAACTGACAACTGATTAACACTATTTTTGGTGGTAGCTAGACTACTAACCACAACATTTTTTACAGTTCATCACAAATGCATCATTAATTTTAAGAGCTCAAATAGTAATCAGTATTGCTTACTTTACTCATAACAGTATAAACCATTCCTCACAAGTAGGAAGCAGTTTGATTATAGTTATTATCTGCTTAAAATCAAGAATACGGTTCAGTTTTTTAGATTTTTTCGAGATGAAGGAGATCTTTGTGGCTTTTCTTATCTGTGTGCTTTGTCAAGCAACAGTTACAGAATCATGTAGTAAGTCATTCTACATTATTTATTATTTTAACATAAACAATTGTTTGTTAATATATATAGATGTAACAATTAATATGACTTGTACTAATCCTGTGAAAGTGGGAGAGAGTCTCACAATCTCGTGTTCTCTTGTGAATGCCTGTGAAAATGAAATAGTACAATGGATGTGGTATTATAACAATGGTATGGTGAATGGATCTGGCAGTAACATGTCCTATTACAGTTCACCTTTGGGAATGGATAATACTGGTGTCAACACTTCCTATGTGATTTCTCCTGTGAAAGAATCTCATTACAGAACTTATAAATGTATAACAAATATTAATGGGTCTTTGTACATGGATAGTATTCTGTTGATGGTAAAAGGTAACGTTGACACATTGTTATTTAATTGTGATGCACTGCAAAAATGAAATTGTTAAAATAACAGATCTCTTTGTTAGTACAGTTGCAAGGATGCAAATTATAATTTAATTTGTCATTCATGTTGTTATGACTGCATGATAACATACTTGTACCAATTATCATGTCATATCTCATATTAGATGTACAAAAAGGTTTGGAAACCTAAAATGATTTCATTAAAATATTTGTTCAGGATAAGGAAATGAAAATTGCAATTATTGGATTATAATTAGTACAAGTACATGTATATCACCATGCAGTCATAACAACCTAGACAACAGATTAAATTACAATTCCTTGCAACTGTACTAACCAATAAATTAGTTATTTTAACATTTTTGTTTGTGCAGTATCATTTAATTATTATAGATCCAAAACTACTTGTTGATCCTTCTACTAACCTGATACTTGGGTCTAATACAATTATCAACTGTGCAATGGATTCAATATTATCTGATATTTCAGTGTACTGGATTGATTCAAATAACATAGAAAAGCAGAATCCATTATATTTATCACCAGTAGCTCTCAGTGATAATAATATCATATATACCTGTTTCATCAGTATTCATCACAATCCTAATAGTTGTATTCCACAGAATCACACTATTGAAATTACAATAAAATGTAATGAATAAAATTTTCTTTAATGATTTTTCAATTTGGCTTTCTTCAGATACATTTGTTAAAGAGATAACAATATTTCCAACAAACTTTATTATTGGAACACCTGGAATACTTATGTGTGGAATAGTGTTAAATACAGAGATTTGTCCAGATGTATCATCACTATTAGTGGAGTGGTATCATAACAACAGTATTAGTAGCAGTACATTGGGTTACACTGTTTCCTCATTAGCCAAAGGTTTTGCTAAAGAATTCAATAGTACACTTAAAATATCACAAGTTGAGTCTAGTCAGTTATACATGTGTTGCAAGGATTGGAGAAAAAATCAAAAGAAGTCATCAGAAGATATATGTGTTAATTGTATGTAATATTAAATGCATTTGCCTTAGTATCATTTTGTTTCTGCAAGTGTAGATCAACAACCTATTGTTTCATCATCAAGCTACACTGGATTAACACTTGGAGATAATGTGAACATTTCATGCTAGAATTCATGATAACCCAAGTTCATGTAAAAATAATACACAAGATATCAATATCACCATCAAAGGTTAGATGAAGTAGTGTAAATGTATCAGAGAGTACGGTAGTACTCTCTATGTATGGATGGCCTGGAAAACAAATGGCTGCCCATACATTTCAATTGCAAATGCTAAGCTGAAATCTCTGGTAGTATATACAAATAAGTTAAAATATACATAACTTACAATGTATTGAGTATTTTTATAACTAACAATACCTTTTAGATGCCCAGAAATCTTCGTTAAAGTATAGAACTGGCAAGTGGCAAAATCTTCATATTATTCACTATTATTCTTCTGCTTCTTTTTCAGAAAAATAGATTTCTACGTTTCTGGAGCTATTAAAGTAGTTTTAGCACATATACAAATATATTTTAAGTTAAATTCAGGGGAACAAACTTCATACTGTTCTGTTTCTTGACCTAGACAATGAATACTTTCAGCCACTACAGCAACCTACTTACGATAGGACGCCATTTGTAATAAACCACACCCTTTAAAACACACCCATTAATTTCAAGAGTTATGTATGTTATTATGGAGATGTGTTCTACAAAACAGATAAGTTGTATAAAGTATTATACATATCATCACTTCCACAAATAGAAAATTTGAACCCAGATGATACTGAACTGTCCATGTACAAATCATTCAGTAGTATACCTGAATGTGCTTCTGTACTGCATATCATCACTTCCACAAATAGCAAAAGTTGTAAACCCAGAGGATACTGAAACTGTCCATGTACAAATCATTAGAATGTGTTAGTTGATCACTCTCAGACAAGAAATTTCATCACAATTATGCCACTTATTCATTGTATATACAAAAATATTTAAAAACATTTTAAAATATGAAAGAGTACGTAGGGATATATATTATTATACCGAGTCATTTAAAAATAGAATCGAAACAAGAATAATATAGAAACATGTTCAAAAATGAAAGAGGATGTAGGAATTGTAGTAACAAATAATTATAATATTGAGTACTGTCTCCTAGACACCATTCCTGCAGAAAATATCAATACTGTAAATGAAACAGAATAGTCATCACGTATTTGATCAAAAATTTACCTGAATTCTTTAAAAATAGAATCGAAACAAGAATAAGAAAAAACATTTTAAAAAATGAAAAAGTATGTAGGGATATATATCAAAACCGAAACAAGATGGCTTTGGCAACAAAATGAAATACCACTTCCACATAACAGCCATCTTGTTCCTGTGCTTTTTCGGTTTGATATATATCCCTACATACTTTTTCATTTTTTAAAATGTTTTTTCTTATATATATATATATAATTACATATATATATATATATATATATATATATATATATATATATATATATATATATATATATATATATATATATATATATATATATATATATATATATATATAATTATATATATATATATAATTATATGTATATATATATATATGTATGGATATGTTACACTGGTTTTATATAGAGGATACCATTATTGTAGTGTATGATGTATTTCTAGATATTGTCATCCCCATTGGAATCCCCAAACCATTATCCATGCATTTTTTAAAATTTAGGCTATACTCTTTTTGAAATTATATGTATAATATTATTCACAAAAATGTTTCCGTAGTTGGCAGTACGAACATGAGCTAACACAACTGTCACATTTTTCTCTCTATAAATGTGCAATTGAGTAGTTTATAATTTCTTTGGTTTGTTCGTGTGTCACTACTTTGTGCTATCTGATTATGAGTGTCTATTGAAAATTAATAATATTAAAAGAGTCAGAAACTAACAAAAATCAGAATCCTTTTAAAGAGGCTATCCAGCAAGATCCCTATCTCTAACAGGAATTAAAATAAAATAACTATATATAGTAGTTATTCAGGTATGTGCTTCCTTGATATTACCATTTATACATGCAATCAGTTTGCAGCAGTGAAATACAGATTGAATTTCTATACCAGTAGTAGCTAGTGAATGATGTCTGGTTCTTTTGGAATCATTGTTGTATGGTTACATACATAAAGGTTACATATAGTCAATAATTTAACAGATGTTTTTGATTAAACATTTCAGTTGTTTTAGTTTATGCTAAGTCAACACAGTAAACATAATTGATGTTTTCTCTATAACTGTATATTACATTGGCAAATTAAGTAAACAATACTCATAAGCAGTATTACATGTAAAGAATTTAAATATAACTCTTAAAATTCACAAATCCAATTTGAATTCTGACATACTTATGTTTGTGACCATGCCCTCTTCAAGCTTCCTGATGTACATATACTAATTACATTTAAACATGAATTTAAACTGAGTGTTAAATTACAAAGTACATTTTTACAGGCAATTGACTCATTATGCATGTACTTAATTTTAATTACGTTGCACTTGCACTTGTGTTTGAGTATTCTTATACTTGTGCTTAAGTATCATTAGTGTATGTCTACTATACAAATCTCTGTAGTACTAGGACTGTATATAATATGTATGTGTAGGATATCTATCCAGCAGTAGTAAGTATATAATTATTAAATAAATTTATTCCATCTACCTCCTCTGTCTTTTCCTTTGTGATAAACCTTAATAAACTTTTAATGTCAAGTATTTTACAACTAACAAGACCTGCTAGTCTTATTTACATTTTCTGAAGAACTGCCAACTGGTGAAATTACAAGATTTAATTCTGAAAAGGATAAACTTCACAAATTACCAGATAAAAATTACAATTCAGCTATTATCTCATCTATTCATTTGAAAAGAAACGAGTATAATTGTGTAGAGATATCTGAACTGACAAAGTACACGTGCAAACAAAATTGGGATGGTACTAATCACTTACATGTAGCCCTATATATGTGGTAATAGCAAAATAACTACTAATGTGGAAGTGGTTGAAGTTAATTGCAAAGGTACCATATACTTTTGGCGTGGTATCCCACATGTCCTTCATTTTTTTTAATTAGAAAGAAAATATATATAATACATATATATACTTCATAATTATAATTATAATTATACATAATGTATAATTGTGTGGATGCGCATACGTTTATTTTACCATTTAAGGCAAAAGTACAATGATGATAGAGGAGGCAGATAAAAACATTTATTTAACCCACTTAAGTTATTGATAGTAAACAGCTACTCACTATAGAATAACAATGCCTCCATTTACTTGTGATGACAATTACTATTATTGTACAATGTATAAATGAACACAATAATGACAATTAGACTCATAAGTATTATACTTCATATCTGCTTCATATTATTATTTTTCAGACTCTTTGGCCATCTAGACGCTGTTGGTAGTCATAAAAACACTAGATATGAATAGGTATGTGGGTATTAGAACGTATATGTATATATCACCAGAGATTTCAGCTCATCACTTGCAATTGAAATGTATGGGTGGCCATTTTTTCCCGTGCCATCCCTACATAGAAAGTACTACGGTGCACTCTGATAAAGTGTAAAGATGATTGGCATGCAAAAGCTTTTAAAGACATTTTTTTGCTATACTGTAAATAGCTATTTAGTAGTAAAGTTT
Source organism: Petrosia ficiformis (assembly GCA_947044365.1). Taxonomy (NCBI): domain Eukaryota; kingdom Metazoa; phylum Porifera; class Demospongiae; order Haplosclerida; family Petrosiidae; genus Petrosia; species Petrosia ficiformis. Next base: position 2,902,695 of record OX345645.1, on the reverse strand, counting down.
GTTGTATTTGAGGAAAAGACTACTTAATGACAACTGAAGCCAGAAAGAGCTCATCTATTGACATAAAAAACTTTGAAGAAATTTTAAATGAATTTTAGACCTAATTATTTAATTAAGTGGTACATAATTCTAATTCTAAACACTAGATGGCCTAATGCTTGCACTCCAAAAATAAATTTGTTAATTTATGGAATAGTGGAATTGTAATTTAGTTGTGACGGTGGGTTGTTATGACTGTATCGTGATACACATGTACATGTACAAATTAAAATCCAATTAATTCCTTATCCTGTCTAATAGATTTACAAAGAAGCAGAATGATATTTTAATCAAAATCATTTTTGGTTTCCAAACCTTCTTTGTCCATCTAACACAAGATATTAGGCATGGTATTTTATTATAATTGGTACAAGTATGTTATCATGCAGTCATAACACCTTGTATGACTAATTAAATTATAATTTGCATTCTTGCAACTGTACTCACCAATGCATTTGTTATGTTAACAATTCTATTTTTTCAGTGAGAGATCAATTCTAATTCTAATCATTGCTTCATAAGACAGTAACTAATTGTAATTCTACCTATTCATCAGAAAAGATAATTACAACAAGCTTGAACTAGATGTGCTAGTATTTGTGCAGTGTAGCTCATGATCAACCTATGTATACACTTCTCTCTGATGATGAAACATGACTCTACATTCAATAATTAATTGTTATAAAGTAAACACAGGAAGCAATTTGTATAGTTGTCTATCTTAATCTATAGTCTGTATTCAACTTTTTGTATCATTTTCCTACAAAATGAGGGAGATCTTTGTGGCTTTTCTTCTCTGCATTCTTCGTCACACAACAGCTACAGAATCATGTAGTAAGTCATTCTACATTAGTTATTATTTTAAAATAACAAATTGTTCTTAACATAGATGTAACAATTGTAATGTCTTCTACTAATTCTGTGAAAGTGGGAGATAGTCTCAATATCTCGTGTTCACTTGAGAAAGCTTGTGAAAATGAAATAATACAATGGGTCTGGTATTATAACAATAGTGTTATAGAGGAGATAATAGTTGACATGGATGGACCTGGCAGCAACACTTCCTATGAGATTTCTCCCGTGAGAGAATCTGACAATGGAACTTATGAATGTGTAGCCAATATTAGTAAATCTTTGTATATGAATAATATTCTGTTAACTGTCAAAGGTAACTTTCATACATTATTATATACTTGTGATGAGTTTGACATTGGAGTTGCACTGGAAAAGAATAAACTATGTGTGAATAATTATTATAACTAGATTATACCAAAGTGTTATTTATTTAGCTGATTGTAGTGTATACTCTGATGTTATAATAATTATTTCATTGGGTTGCAGTAAATTATAATATAGATCCTCAGATTATAGATGTAATTCCAGTGTGCATTTAGCATGAAGAAATATTTATTTATTTTTATTATGCCCTGTACATACAGCTAGATAATAAGAAACAAATAGTTTGAAACCTGAATAAATTATTTTTATATTCATTATAGACACTAATGTTGTAAAAGTAGAAGTCCAATCACAAGAGTTAAAGTATGGTGGTAATGGAAATATTAGTTGTATCATTACACTGAACACTGACATTGGTCCAGACACATCAGTACTAACAGTGGAGTGGTATCATAATAACAACAGTATTAGCAACAGTGCATTGAATTACATTGTTTTATCATTGGCCAACATCTCTGCAAAAGAATTCAATAGTACACTTAAAATATCACAAGTTGAGGCTAGTCATTCAGGAAATTACACATGTGTTACAAGGATTGGAGAAGAAAATCAAATGAAGTCATCAAAAGATATCTGTGTTAATTGTATGTAATATTAAATGTATTTGCCTTAGTATCATTTCGTTTCTGCAAGTGTAGATGAACAACTAACCATTCCACCATCAAGCTACACTGGATTAACACTTGGAGATAATGTGAACATTTCATGTACTTCACAAGAACTTAAAGAATCTGAAGCTACAGTTACCTGGATTGATCCTAATAACAACACAGTTCAGAATCCATTAATGTTATTACCAGTATCTGTAAGTCATAATAATGCCAGATATACATGTAATGTTAGAATTCATGATAACCCAAGTTCATGTGAAAATAATACACAAGATATCATTATCACCATCAAAGGTTAGATAAAGTAGTGTAAATGTATTATTAGTAGCATCAATACTATCACAGATACATATGTGACACAAGTAATAATTACTCCTAGTGTGGGCACTAAACCAAACAATATAAGTGTTGGTCAATTTGCTTTTTTAAACTGTAATGCTGATCTCAATACTGATATTAGTTCTGATAGGTCATCTCTTCATAGAGAGTGGTATCACAATGATGAAATCATTACTACTGATGTAGTACAACGTAATGATATTCTACAACTTCAACTGAAGAAAGTAAAAACATCTCATGCTGGGTACTATGAATGTTTGGCATGGATTGATGATAATACTCTGAGAAATAAATCTGATAATATTCTCTTTTATGTTAACTGTGAGTGCATATGTAGTAGTAAACATTTAAAGTTTATTAGACTTAATTACTCCTCTGTTATAACTAGTCAAGCTATGTACTTACATTGAAGTGCATGGATGGAGGGACCACCCTTATTGTTCTCTTAACAGACACCTAATAGAATCTGTAATAATGAATACATGATAATACATGTCATGGCAAGAGTGATCTTAATATATAACCAGTGCATTCTTCTTTTGTCTCAACTTTTAATGAATCTGTTACATTTCTCAAGTAATGGATTTTCGTGTTCATGTAGTAGTGTATACCAAGATATATAGATATTATTTTGCTATAGTTATTATCATAAATATCATGCATAATTTTGATGACAACTTTGCAATTTAAACCACAATAATTAGATTTATGTGTGCATTACATTGTATACACTCTATAATAATAATGTACAATGCACACAAAAATGTAATTGCAGAGATTTTAACTGTGAAATTAAGTGTAAATTGCTCAGAAATCTTCTTCTAAAGTTGCAATATTAATGACTCATAAAACACATTCACATGATGTAATTAAAAATTATTAATCCTATACACAAAAGCAGGAGAGTATGGGAACAAATAATTATTTATTTTATGATCCTCTGAAGCTAATTCCATTGTAATCTGAGGAATTGAAAGGATTCTTTTGAACTGTACATATCATGTTACAACTGTGCAAAACTGCCAATAGTGATGATAATTAACAGAACTTTGGCATGTAAATCATGGCAAAACCTTTTTTCAATTGACTTTTTTATCAGAGATGTGAATGTGTTTATAAGACATTGGTGCTTTAGCAAATGTTTCTGAGCCATTTAGGCTTAAATTGTTAATCCTATACACAAAAGCAGGAGAGAGAGTATGGGAACAAATAATTATTTATTTTATGATCCTCTGAAGCTAATTCCATTGTAATCTGAGGAATTGAAAGGATTCTTCTTAACTGTACATGTAATGTATAAATGTTACAACAACAAAACTACCAATAGTGATGATAACTAACAGAACTTTGGCATGTAAATCATGGAAAAACGTTTTTTCAATTGACTTTTTTATCAGAAATGTGAATGTGTTTATAAGACATTGGTGCTTTAGCAAATGTTTCTGAGCAATTTAGGCTTAAATTTATTTTATTTTCTTTTTTATTCATTTTTACAGTACCCCCACCTCTTGTTACTATTGATTCTCAAAATCTTCAAGTTTACAATACCTCTACTAGTCTAGATCTCACATGTAGTGCAAGTATAAATTCTACTGAGTCTCCTTATGTAGATGTATTTACAAGTGCAGTATTTGAATGGAGATATGTTAGAGGAGAGAGTGAGTTTTCTGAGATAATTCTAACTTCTCAGAATGATTTGACAATGTACTCATCATCATTATCACTTCATAATATCAATTTATCATCTGCTGGAGAGTATACATGTGATGTGTATATGTATAGTAATTTCTCATTTGTCAAGAACAGTACGCATAAAGCAAATAAAACCAATGTTAAGATTAAAGGTAAATGGGTACTTATATTTATGTATAATTATGATAATGGTTTACTTTTGTCTGATTGTTAGTTCCGACACCTGATATCATCCTCAACACTACTGGTGCTCTCTATAATGTTGGAACTCCCTTAAACATGAGTTGTAAAATAACACTAAGAAGAGAGAACATTGATGTAAATACAATGGCCACTATTAAATTGTATAAAAAGGACATATTAAGAGAAACAAGAATGATTCCAGTAGTCACAGAGGAAGAGAATCTTACTTATCATGCTGACTTCTATTTCAACAATATCAAATCATCTGATTCAGGAATATATAAATGTGAAGGTTTTGTTGATGATGATATTAATTCATCCTTTATCAATGCAAGTGATGTTGTTGAGGACTATATAACAATAAATGTGAAAAGTAAGTATCACAGATTCAAATTTAATGTAATTTTTATCACATAGGTTTAAATTGTACACCTTTCTTTTGGGAATTATGTGGAGAGAGAGGCATGCATGCATATTAATTTTGTGTATGAATGAATAACAATAATTAAAAATTTAATGTTTAGTTGTTATTCTCTCTATACCAATTGCTATAGTACCTACACCTGAAATCATTCTCAACACTAGTGATGTCTACTATGATGTTGGAAGTTCACTTGTTCTAAGCTGTCAAATGATACTATTAGCTAGGAACATTGATAATGACACTGTAGCAGTGTTTGAATTGAAGAGTAGTTTTGCTGATGTTATTTTGTTTAGTGAAACAATTGTACCTAACGTCCTGGATGAAATAAAGCTTATTTACACAGCCTTCTTTCATTTCAATGTTCTTAAACTATCAGATGCAGGAGAATACACTTGTACAGGTATCATTGATGATGCTATGAATTCATCATTTATCATACAGAGCAATAAGACAATAGATTGTGGAAGTATATTTATTAAAAGTTAGTAAGTGGATGATTGAATATTGATTTGATAATATACAGAATAACAAGTTATTTCATATGCTGTTTTTATAATTTGATCTTATAAGCTTCTATGCTCCACTGTAAAACTGATTGGTTGTTCTAACCAATTTGATTGGTTATATGAGTTTCATCTGGTTCATAGTACTTTTTCATATGTTCTATATGTAGTAGCTAATATGATATTTCTAATCGAAATACAATGTTTACTTTCTGTTGTAAACATGTTTATTATGTTCCTAATGGGAAGTACAGATGTACTATCCATTAGGAACATAATAATCATGTTTATGATGGAAATTTAAAACAATCATTATGTTCCCAATGGATAGTATATAATAATCATGTTTATAACTGAAGTAAAAGATTGTATTCTTTATTACAGCATGTACTAGTCAATATAGATCAAGATGAAAAGAAATAAATTTGATTTATACAGTCTCAGGATGAATTTAAACTTATGTAACTAAATGAGGGTTAAAATAACCACAGTACATGCATTGTTACTGTTACATTGATAATTCTCTTCTCTTTTTATGTAGTGCTTACTGGTTCACCTATAAACTGTACAAATACAACTTTCCTTCCACGTACTGTTACCTTGGTCTGGACTGAACCAGAAAAAGCTTTACAAAATGAAGAAATATCAGGTTACTATCTAGAATGTAGGATTGAGGGTTCTGAGACCCAAATACCAGATGTAAATATCACACAAGACAACCCAGATACTAATTATACCATTCCAGTACTGATACCATTCACATCATATAGATGTTTATTGACTGCCATTAATCAAGTTGGGCAAGGACCTTCTACTATGTGTGCATTTACAACAGCACAAGACAGTAAGTACAACGGTGATATGACATTTCTAATGTAAAGGCATTGCCTTTGTTTACTTTCCTGCCATTTTATGCATTTGATGTTAATGTCTGGTAAATAGAGATAGCAAACTAATGTATCTTCTTTGTCCAAATCTGATATGGGATAGGGTGATTTAGTGAGCATTTAAAGAGAATACTTAACCTTTTTGTAATCATTAAAACTGTTGACCTACAACATATTTACCGATGTAGTATGTTGAATAGAAAGAAACAACTTCAATTCATGTACCTAATATTCAATTATCAATATCCTTATAATTATAGTACCTGAAAATGCTCCAGAAAACGTCTCCTCAGCTCCATCAAGATTTGATGTTACATTTACCTGGTTACCTCCTTCAATTCCAAATGGCATCATCATACAATACAATCTAACTGTTGATAATATTAATACTGGTACTACTATAACTCATGTTGTTGATAGTACACAAGATCACGAAACTATTGGAGATTTTAAACCTTATCAAAAATACAGTGCATCTTTATCTGCCGGTACAGTGGCTGGATACGGACCTGCTGCATATGTTTCTGGAAGAACTAAGCCTGATAGTCAGTGGAAGAAATGTCATTGAAATTACTTACAATTCTTATTACTTTTTATAGTACCTGGAGCAGTGGCAACAATTAATTTAAATGTATTGAATATAAGTACTATACAAATCACATGGTCACCTGTAGCACAAAAAGAAACTAATGGTAATATTACACATTATATTGTGTCTGTTAGTTTATATGAAGGAAGAGAATTACATAATAGAGATGTCAGTGTATCCAATGACTTACAAGTGATAGTTAATGGATTGGGTGAGTGCTTTTCTCACATTTCTCTTGTAATAACTTACAATTCTTTTTAAAGCTGGAGAAATTCCTTATGGAGTAACTGTAAGAGCAGTCAATGATATTGGACAAGAAGGACAATCTAACACAACAGTGTTTTTCACAAGAGAAGAAAGTAAATATAATTAATTCTATCATTTTATATAAATATTGCAATTACAATACATTACAGTTCCTCCTACTCCAACTAACATCAGTGTCTTAAGACTAAATGGTACTCATATGAATATTAGTTGGTCTCTCATACCAATCACTAAAGCTAGAGGATTCATTCAATCATACTTTATACTCTATCAAGAAAATGACAACAGGAAGAGACAAACATTAAGTGTATCTGTACCAGCTACTGATAGTAGTGTAGTTATAGGTGGACTAGATCCTGGTAAATCTTATAGTGTGCTTATATCAGCAAGTACTAATGCTGGCCAGGGAGCATTTACTAGTGAAGTAGTTGTTGAAGGTAAACTGTTGTTATATGAGTAATTATGACTTTCAGTGCAATTCTTGTATTCAGAATCAAAGAGTTCATTGTTTCAATTAAGAGCAGAACCTTTCACATCATGTGAAGAATGGACAGTAAGTAAAAAGTATTATTCAGTACATTAAATTATGGAGAATTTTCATTTCTACAGATATCAACAGAAAATTCTATTAAGTCATTCATTCGTTCAGCAGTGGTTGATACTATACAAGATTATTGTGAATGTGGATTTCTGGACAGCTTCATTACTAATGAAACACTATTTTGTGATACACAAAATCCAACACAAGTTGTTTATCGAGCTAAGTTATTCAATTTTGGTTCTATCACCTCTACTCAGTTAGTATCATGGATTGAAGATTGGGTATTAAATGGAGCTAGTGTAACAAGTGGTCCTATTCTAGTGACATTTGATCCAACATGTCCTGTACCTTTGAACAGTATTAATGACAGAATCTGTCAAATACCAGTGACAACACAATCCACTTCTTCAGTGGGAGTGATAGCAGGAAGTGCATTAGCTGTAGCATTTATTGTGTTGATATGTATTGTACTATTTATAATAGTAATATTGTACTTTCATCTCAAGTCAAAGAAAGAAAGGTATGACATGATTCAGTATATATTATGATAATGATTCATGCTGCTACACATTTTACGTTTTGAATTTCATTCTCTGATTAAATTATTTTGAGGAGATGGTGTATTTCATTGTCTATTATCCTGCCATTAAATTATTCAAGCTTTAATACACAAAAAAAATTTTAAGCTTGGTTTTATTGTACAATGTAGTAAGCAATTTTTCCATCTTGTTAAACATGCTTCTAAATAAAAGATGTTAGATTGTATTATAGTATAACAGCTTATCAATATTCTATTTTGTATTTCAGGTTACACGTAACTGCAAATGATGAAAAAAAGTAAGTTCATAATTATTGTGTAACTGTTTAATAATACACACACAGTTCAGGGATTGTTAATATTGAACTGGAGAGTAACAAAGCATATGAAAAAGTTGAATTTCCACCAGATGAAACAGTGGACCATACATATGAATCACTGGAGAATTATGAAAATGTAGGAAGAGATGATGTACCACAGGAATTGAATGGTGATACATCTAACCAACCTGTAGCTAATGTTAACTGATACAGACAGTAGCTATATATACTTCTTGTTTACTTATTTGTATGTGTTTCTTTGAAACTAGTAGTTTGAGGTTTTGTGGAAAAACAATATTGATTTTGTAGAAACAAAAATTGTAGTTTTACTCAACAGTGTGAATTCTGTTTTGCTTTGTGTTAATCATAATTTTGATGTATTATAATTATTATTTTGTAAGTTTATAACTAATTATTAGTGACTTCTACAGTTGTTGAAATATAGTGGTTGTAATGCCATGGATTGTTAAGCTGAATGTGGAAGGGTTTTGTTGAAGTCTAATTGATTATAGTTTGTGATGGTTTCATGGTGATTGTGATAAAATGTCATTATGATTGTGACAGCCTCGTTTTACAATTGCAATCTCATATATAACGTGCCGTCATTATAAATCACTTGCCACCATTCAAACCTCTGGGTGGAGGGAGAGGTTTTCTTGTATTGTCCAAAAACAGCAGATTGTAAAAGCTAAAAGGTAATAATTGCAGTGGCAACAATTCATAATTTACACAAGTATATGTATGGATTTCACAATAACAATTTCTATATTCAATTCAGCATTCATATAGAGACTATTTGGAATTAAAATTAGCTAACACTTCGATTTCGCAATTAGTGTGATATTTTCTTGGTATAATTAATTATTTAGGAGGAGCATGGTCAATTATTCACACATATTACTATACTGATACACTTTCAGGTTAAAATTATCATTTAAAATAACTTAACTTAATTACTGACTGACAGACCTGACAATCAACCTCATGGCCGGTGACCTACACAAATTGTGGTCTTGCTGGACCCCCAACCAGTCTGGACCCCCAACCTGTCTGGGCCCCAGACTTTACCCCCCTCCCCTTCTCAGTGGATCTGTCCTAAGGTTTAGGTATTGTGTAAAATGATATTTATTTATTTCAAATATATACATAATTATAATATTATTACATGTACTTTCTGTTGTACCATATAGCAGTGAGACCTATGGGATGGTTCTGCATAGCATGGCAATTCATTAATACATGTATTCTAAATACATTAATATCTCTATCTTTTTGAGGTGTCAATATTTTGATATATCATTTAATAGGTACCCAAACTAATACTGGATTTTATTCATATTCATCAATACATCTGCTGTAGTTAGTGGTGTTAAAGGCACAATATACAACATATACGGTATGTATCTTGAACTATGTCCTAATGTTTGCTATAGTATAGATGGTTTAGTCATATCAATTCTTCTATAGTATTACAATTATGGTCACTATGAGATATAACTTTGCTCCTTTGATTTCATGCCAGCTCAAGAATCTTCATTCTTGGTAGATGAGTTTACATCTACTCAATATTATATATGCACATACTTCTTCCCAGAAAAAAATTTGCCTAAAACATTATAGCTATAGTGTTCCAAGTATAACGTTACATCAGTGCTAACATATTAATCAAGCATGGTAAGATGAGAAAGTATCGATAAAAACGAATAGTAATTATTTAGATTGATTATACATCTTGCTATTTTCTTCCCTTCTTTCTTCATTTCTTCAGTGTTAGCTATTATTCATATTAGTATTATTATTACTATTGCTGCATAATTAGTGTAATATCAAATTTCACAACATTAATGTACTGTACTCTAGCTAGGCTAAGGCAAATCCAAAGCCAATTAGAGTACAGAATGGGCAATACTTCACAAAATTAATTGTTACTGTTTCCTTTTATAATAATGGAGCCATTCAAGACCCAAGGGTGCATAGTGCCCAACAGCCAAATGCTTTAAACTGGATATTATCCCGAACATGAAGGATATAATTAATTTGTGTCATTTGATCACTTGAGGTCATAACTGTATGACGTCAAGGGCAAAGAGATTACCCACACTATCAAAACTACTTAGTCGCTTAAAATTCATTAAACAAACCACAGGGATATAACTACAACCACCCTGATATAACTAAAACAGCCTTGCTTTATCTAGCTGTAGTGGTTTCTTTGATGTGTGTCCAAATAATGACACAATAATGTCAATTCGCAAAATCTATTTTCTTTACATATATCCTATAGAAATAGGGGAATATTTACAGCAAAAGGATTGGCTTCATCTATATAAGTAATGCTATAATAGTTATATAAGTTGATACAACAGGAAATGTGTTGACATAAGGTCTGTCTATAGATTTATGTTCTATACAAAATATGTTTGTACTTTTCATCAAGTTGTGTATATACTTAATGCACTCATTAAAGTAAATACACAACATTATATTATGTAAATATATAAGAGCACTCACCTATGATGACAATTCTCTTAAGTAAACTAGATAAAAGGCAAATACATCTTGTATAAAGGTACTATAATATCACTGACATAGATGTATAATTTAAAATAGTTGCTGAGAAATATTTATGACAAACATAAAGCTGATAATTATTATTTCAAATGTGTAACTTTGTATATTACAAATCATCCCCACTACATAATGTCTTACAAAAGAATTCACCATTTATAATATTAGTGTGAATATTTAAATATCACCTTTCTGATATTGAATCAAAACATGCATAGTATTACATGTACAATCAGGTTAGCATTAATAATAATTATTATTAGTCCAGAAAACATTGTCACTCCTATAGACTATATGGTAAACAAATGCATATTAATTCTATAATAATACAAATAATTACTACATACTATGCTTGATCTCTACCACATACTATATTATATAATTCCTAAACACTATCATCATAGAGATCAAACATTTGTGACAAACCACTAGTAAAAGTCTCTGTATTTTATAATTTTGAACTCAGAAACTATAAATTAACAAGTGTATATAGAGAAAAAAACATCCCTATATTTGCTTTGTGATGACTATGTATTAAGCATTGCTGATGGCACTAGTGTCTCTACCTTTCTGTGTACTCCTGGGGCCTGAAGACGTAAGTATAAGCCTAATTGCAGTCTAAATACACAGATGTCTGATGAACTGACTGAGGTACTCCTTCAAGGTTCTAAATGATGACTTCCTCGTGTCTGAAACTCAACAACTTATCATACTTACTTGTTAAAGACTCTTGCATAATATCTATACTGTTTCTCTGCTATATACAACAGTTATTAGCAGTTTTACATCCTTTCTGAATCTTCCTGGCTGGTCTGTAGCTCAAACGCACGTTCTTTTACGCGCCACGCCCATTAATTGACCGAGCCCCCGGGAATGACGCAACTTCCTTAACTACGTATACAACGCATAGTCGCGCAAGTGACACAAGAATATATATATATATATATATAAACATACATCGAACCCGTGGGAAAGCAATCATAGGGATGGCCCTACGGGCCATAAAAATTCAATTACTCAACTTACATACAAATAGCAATATTTCATAAATGAATATATTTTTGTTGCTCATTGACAGAGTTTCTTACAACAGAATATTATACTAGTGGCTATTAATGTGTCTCTTCCACACATTCTAGGTAGTATTGATCTCCTTTAATTGCCTGTATGACCAATTAAAAAACTCAACTCTTGTACTTTACTACACATGACAGTATTTATTATTATCTTACCATTCAGCATGTTTAATGAAATGAAAACTATGATGTAGCTAAGCAATTAAATGATTTCGTAGCAGTTTATCTTGAAAACACATATTTACGGAAATGTTCACATTGTGATAAAAATTTGATCTCAATTTGCATCAAGTGATACAACTAATATCACATCAGTAGTATATATCATAGCAGTATATATAATTATTATATATATCTGTATAATCAATATACTTTGAAAAACATGCTAATTGTAATAGTATACGTACTATACTGGTTGTATCACATTTCAAACAGTAATCAGTATTGTTTACTTTACTTATGACATTATAAATCATTCCTCACAAATAGGAAACAAGTCTTGCTTGAAACCTAAAGTAGACCATTACTTACATTTGTAGCTTGACTTGAAAATGAAGGAGATATTTGTGGCCATTTTTCTCTGCATTTCCTGTCAAACAACAGCTGCAGAATCATGTAGTAAGTCATTGTACATTGCTTAATATTATCATACACACAATTATTTTCATTTTTGTAGTAGTTGAAATAAATAACTATTCCAATTGAATTTACATCCTTCCCACACAAGTAGCAATAAATGAACAATAGATGATAAATTCATAGTAGTATGTTTATGTGCACAAAATAGTATAGCGTTGATTATAATTCTTAACAGATATTAACATACAAATGATGGTTTTGAGTAAACATTGCAGTTGTTCGACTTAATGATCAGTCAACACAGTAAACCTAATTGATGTTTCTCTATAGTTGCAATGTATATTACATTGGCAAAATTTAATAGTAAACAATACTATTATTACTCATTGAAAGAATCATACAATTAACGAATTTGAATTTTGGCATACTTGTGAACATACCTTTCTTCTTTGTATTCATATACTTACATGTAGCATTTTAGCTACTCTTTAATGTGAGCTATGGTGAAGCTACAGGAACAAAACCTTAGGGGTATGCTATAGTATAATTATTATAATTATCTGGTTTGTTAACAAGCACTGTTGAATGACAATGTGATTACTAATAAGCCCAGAATAAAACTTGGAGGGAATAATAAAATTGTGAAATTAATAATAATGATAATAATAAAATAATAATACTGGAGAAGAAGAAAGAAGTGAAGATAATATCTTCAAGAAGGAGTATAAATAAATTCTATTCAATTCTAATTAAAGTCATTCATCTGATTGTGCTCAATTAATAGATGTAAAGGTCACACCTGGAATACTTTGTTGACTTTAACCAACAATTTATTGAGTGCATATGTGTATGTATATGTACGGAAGAGTATTACTATGTATATACTGACATAACATGTTGTATATAGTAGTATGACTCATCTTCAATTGAGAAAGTCCATAATTAATGCAGAAAACTAAGGACATCACTCAATAGGGAATATAGTAAAATCAGTAGATTCTGAATTGATATTATTGAATTGTGTGACAATTATATATCACTAATTTAATGTCTTTTGACAGTGTTTACTACAGAATTTTAGCATTGAAATAGAACTATTTCTGTAATGAGTATCACATTTTTTGTACTACATCCTACATTTTTTTAATTTTTTTTAATTTTTTTACAAGTAATACAACTTATATACAATGTAACTAATACAAGTAATACAAGTAATACAAGTAATACAAGTAATACAAGTAATACAACTAATACAAGTAATACAAGTAATACAAGTAATACAACTAATACAAGTAATACAAGCAATGATAATAATACAATATACATTATATAATAATTATGTGTTATGTAAGTAATTAAATAAAGGATTTTTTTTTTAAATGAATAATTTTGGAATAAGTCAATATAATGAAAATTTCTTCCAATCCAATAGAGTCATTCATAATCCACATATAGGCAGGCCCACTCCATCTTCAAAACCCCTACCACTTCTCCATGGCACCCTTGACCCTCGTAGACATAAACCAGTGGCTCGAATAATAGCGAATGACAATGATGTACGAACATAGTCTATCACTTGGCTGTAACTTTTCTCCCATTTTAGGGACAACACTTCCGCAGTTCTTTTTATGACACATCCTGCTTCCATGCCAACAAATCCATCTACTGATACCACAAAAGGTGAGAACGATGCGCATCTTGCTTCAACTGCACTATTGTATTTTCTCTTCTTATCTTCCTCGGCTGATCGAATAACTGCTGTAACAGGGCGTTGACTGTACGAGTCGGCATCAGTGTCCATGACACGAATATCCAACAATGCCTCAGACTGGTACTGCCATAAACCCCTAACAGCTAAATCAGCAACCAAACCTGGTGTGTTCTTACTCACATCTGCTTCACTTATGATCGGTTCCTTGATAATTTGATTCCCATACGCCATTGCTAGTATCTCTCCCAGGGCGTCTCGCACCTCATTGTGCCGTCGAATAATCAGTCCTCCTTTTCTACAATTCAACGCATGATTAACACTAGTGGGATCACCACAACCATCACACATAGCTGGAAGTGCAACTATTGGTCTATAGTATCGTAGTGCAAGAGCATCTCTAAATTCTCTTTCAGATAGAGCGAATCCAAAACTTGATACAGGAGTAACATTGAGCCAGTTTGAGCATTTGCCATCAATAGCTCTTCTAATGGCACGAGCCTTACCCTCATCAAAGGAATTCAAAATCTCATTAAGAAGTGACTCATCTAGATTAACTTGAAGTCGACGATTATTCTTACTAGCCTGGACAAAAATCTCAAGATGATCATTCACTAAGAAATGAACACCGTCCTTCATAAAAGATAATATCCGTTCCAATCCAGTTCTAGAAGCCTCAAATGCTTTTACTGACAACTTGACTGGATCACGTACACCCATCCCTCCTAAACGTGTAGGTATAGAAAATAAGTCAGCCTCTCTTTCATCGATCGATCCACCAAAAAGACTAGGCCAAAACACATCTCAAATAGCATCACGCAAGGGTTCAAACATAGAGGAGCAATCTGGACAGACTCGCATCAAGAACAGCCATTCACATTGTAGCGATTTCAGCAAAGATGCAAAAGCTGCTTGAGGTTGAGATCTAGCAGCTGTAGCCAAACTATTTACACAGGATACCCATAACTTGACTTTCTTTTCAATAAACTCAATATATCCATTCTCATCTCCAACATACCCTCCAAGAAAACGATTACCAGAGACAACCTTAACCCCAATGTCTGAGAACATCGCAACAGCCGTATCTTTAAACCTTGGATCAACAACAACAACACATTGTCATTTTGCTGGCTCCGGGAAGTATCCAAAACTAGGACCCCTCTCTAATAACATCCTGAACCATTCCTACATTAATTAATTGTTATAATGTAAACACAGGAAGCAATGTAAATATCTATTAAAAAGTAAATTTTACCTATAGTCTGTATTCCACTTTTTTGAAGCATTTTTCTAACAAATGAAGGAGATCTTTGTGGCTTTTCTTCTCTGCATTCTTTGTCAAACATCAGTTGCAGTGTCATCTAGTAAGTCATTCTACATTGTTATGTTGACTGCATGTATAATATTGTGTTGACTATGAAAGATATATTTGATATGTATTATTATATTATGATTGTGGGGATTTTGACATCTAATCTGCACTTAATTATGTATGAATAATAATTATAATATAATTATAATAAAATTATGATAGCATAATTATTATATCATAATACTACAATGCTATAACAATAATTATTATTTCAATGGACTGTCATGTAGATGCTCAAGTTAGACAACATTTATAACAACCCCAATTGCATGAAGGAATAGATAATTGGTTTATTATTCATAAATGATGCCATATAGCTATCCAATAAGACTCGTTAGTCTGATGCCTGTATTAATTATTTGTGTATTCATTTAGGTGCAAATGTAGTAAATGTGCAAGTCCAACCACAACAATTAATATATAATACTGATGGAATACTTAACTGCTTCATTTTACTGGATGCTGCCATTGGTCCAGACACATCAGATGTAATGGTGTTGTGGTATCACAATAATGATCCATTAGATAGTCCAATGGATTTACAACAAATTAATGATACATACATTGAAAGCAGTGTAACAATCAACAATATTCAACTGGAAGATGCTGGAGACTACACTTGCAGTGCATCAATTGGAAATGATGGTTCTGTGATGGAGGATACACAATCTGTTTGTGTTGGTAAGTTCAATACCTCTTTCAAATAATTATTCTAATTGAAAGGTGTGTTCTCTATTGACACATTCTCATATACTAACCTAATTGTTGGATCAAAAGCTGAAATACAGTGTGGAAATGTACCAAGCGTGAATTATACATGGAAAGGACCTACTAATGAAATATCTACTGATCCACTCATTATACAATCTGTCTCTGTTTCTGATAACAAATCCACTTACAATTGTATAGCTAATATACCTTCAAACCTAATGAATTGTCAGACTGAAGAAGAAAGCATTGTTGTAAATGTCATTGGTAAGTATGAGGTTGTAAAATGTATGAATGAATTTTCATTCTTAATGTTATTATTTTGAATGCATCATTGCTGTACATGTACTAAAATATATAGAATTGGGTGTAAAACAGCATTATAATTTACCATGATGGATTCTTAAAAAAACACCATTATTTTTCACAGTGGCAGTTGAGACAGCATATTGACTGTTTGTATATCAAAAATTGTGTTAAAATATGCTTTATAGTCACGTTTGAACTACAGTCTGATAGCTACTTGTGTATAAACTTTCTGTTCCTTTCCAGAAACAAATGTAGTAAATGTGCATCTTTATCTGCTGGTAGAGTGGCTGGATACGGACCTCCTGCATATGTGTCTGGAAGAACTGAGTCTGATAGTGAGTGGAGGAAATGTCATTGAAATTATATTACTTACAATTCTTATTACTTTTTATAGTACCTGGAGCAGTAGCGACAATTAATGCAAATGTATTGAATATAAGTACTATACAAATCACATTGTCACCAGTGCCACAAGGAGAAACTAATGGTAATATCACACATTATATTGTGTCTGTTAGTTTATATGAAGGAGGAGAATTATATAATAGAGATGTCAGTGTATCCAGTGACTTACAAGTGATAGTTAATGGATTGGGTAGGTGCTTTTCTATTCAATACATTTCTCTTGTAATAATTTACAATTCTTTTTAAAGTGGGAGAAATTCCTTATGGAGTAACTGTAAAAGCAGTCAATGATATTGGACAAGAAGGACAATCTAACACAACTGTGTTTTTCACAAGAGAAGATGGTAAATATATTAATTCTATTCGCACTTTCAATGATAAATATACATATTGCAATTACTATATATATACATTTCAGTTCCTCCTACTCCAACTAACATCAGTGTCTTAAGACTAAATGGTACTCATATGAATATTAGTTGGTCTCTTATACCAATCACTGAAGCTAGAGGATTCATTCAATCATATTTTATACTTTATCGACAAATTGACAACAGGAAGAGACAAACATTTAGTGTATCTGTACCAGCTACTGATAGTAGTGTAGTTATAGGTGGACTAGATCCTGGTAAATCATATAGTGTGCTTATATCAGCAAGTACTAATGGTGGCCAGGGAGCATTTACTAATGAAGTAATTGTTGAAGGTAAGCTATTGTTATATGAGTAATTATGACTTTCAGTGCAATTCTTCTATTCAGAATCAAAGAGTTCATTGTTTCAATTAAGAGCAGAACCTTTCACATCATGTGAAGAATCGACAGTAAAAAAGTATTATTCAGTATATTAAATTATGAAGAATTTTCGTTTCTACAGATATCAACAGAAAATTCTATTAAGTCATTCATTCGTTCAGCAGTGGTTGATACTATACAAGATTATTGTGAATGTGGATTTCTGGACAGCTTCATTACTAATGAAACACTATTTTGTGATGCACAAAATCCAACACAAGTTGTTTATCGAGCTAAGTTATTCAATTTTGGTTCTATCACCTCTACTCAGATAGTATCATGGATTGAAGATTGGGTATTAAATGGAGCTAGTGTAACAAGTGGACTTGTTCTAGTGACATTTGATCCCACCTGTCCAGTTCCTTTGGACAGCATTAATGATGGAATCTGTGAACTACCAGGAACTATGTCCACATCAACACCAACAATAGTGACAACACAATCCACTTCTTCAGTAGGAGTGATTGCAGGAAGTGCATTAGCTGTGGCATTTATTGTGTTGACAAGTATTGTGCTAATTATAATAGTAACGTTTTACTTCCATCTCAAGTCAAAGAAAGGAAGGTATGACATGATTCAGGATAAGTTTGGTTTATGATGTTACACATTTTACGTTTTGAATTATAATTATCTCTCATTAAATTATTTAAAAGTTCTATTGTATTTCTTTTACTCGAGCTTTGTTAAATTTAATAACAATAAAATTGTGAAACTTACTTTTATTGTACATTGTAGTAAGCAAGTTTTCCATCTTGTTAAACATGCTTCTAAATAAAAGTAGTTAGTATACATTTGATTGTATATAGTATATCAGCTTATCAGTATTCTATTTTGGTATTTCAGGTTACATGTAACTGGCAATGATGAAAAAAAGTAAGTTTATTATAATTATTGTGTAACTTTGTGTAATAATAAACTTGAACACACAGTCCAGGGGTTGTTAATATTGAACTGGAGAGTAACAAAGCATATGAAAAAGTTGAATTTCCACCAGATGAAACAGTGGACCATACATATGAATCACTGGAGAATTATGAAAATGTTGGAAGAGATGATGTACCACAGGAATTGAATGGTGATACATCTAATCAACCTGTAGCTAATGTTAACTGATACAGACAGTAGCTATATATACTTCTTGTTTACTTATTTGTATGTGTTTATTTGAAACTAGTAGTTTGAGGTTTTGTGGACAAACAATATTTGTAGAAACCAAAATTGTAGTTTTACTCAACAGTGTGAATTCTGTATTAATCATTGCTCTTGGTTTGATTATAATCATTATTTTCATAACTAATTATTAGTGTGGGTTGTTAACTTTTACAGGTATTGTGGTTGTAATGTCATGAATTCATGAAAGGATTTTGTTAAAGTCTAACTGATTATAGTTTGTGATGTTTACATTGTGATTGTGATAAGATAACATAATGATTGTGATAGCCTCATTTTACAGTTGCAATCCCACGTATACAAGTAATTATACTAGAAGTGATAAAATAACAATTGAAGATTTTGTGTTAACATTAACATTTAGAAATTAGATTCTCACCTAAAAGTGAAAAAAGTAATCAGTAGTGTTTACTTTAGTTATATAATGATTGTAAACACAGGAAGTAGTTTGATTGACTAAACATATATATGCATCCTAAACCTTGTCTGTTTCAGTTTCGAAAGGGATCTTTGTGACTTTAATTTTCATCTTGTCAAACAGCATGACAACAGTTTTTATATAAATTTATATTATACTGGGAGATATACTGATGTAAACTGTAATTACTTTGGAATGTTGTGGATAAGGGGATGATCATCTGTGAATTATTAATTGAAATCAGATAGTCTTTGTGGCAGAAAGATAGCATATAATATATATTAGCTTAATATATAAGTGAAGCATCCACATAACATAGCCAGCAATGTGTACATAGTGTTGTGTCAACATATAATATGAGTATCTTACAATCTACAGTTATTTTAATTTATTGTAAACATATTATACACATATATTAAACTTTATGGTCTCTTCATTTCTTCGTTATTTGTAGTAGAGACCAAGGGCTCTTCAAATTCAAGTCATGATATTATAGCAGAAGTGATTATATGTTGAAACGTATTTCCCAACAGCGGACAGTCAGACACTTTGGATAGAAGCAAACTGCTGACTACGTACTTATGTAGTCTCTCTTAGGCTGCTGTTATGATGTTATTGTTAAGAAACAAGAGGTACAATGATGTTAATAATTTTATTGTCATTTGCAATTCATAATTATGGAGACTGTTAAGAAAATAATATATTGTTTAGTTGTTATAAACAGAGCTGCAAATGTTTGTAGTTACAATAAAGCTCAGTATAATTACAATATTTATCATTATTGTTAATGAATGATCATGATATGTTTGTACATGTACTTTTCATATTTGTACTTTTCATTAAGTTGTGTATATACGTTAATGTACTCATTAAGGTATATATACACAATGTAATGTTATGTAAATATAAAGCACTTAGTTGATATTGATTTGTGATGACTATTCTCTTAAGTAAACAAGGGCAAATACATCTTATATGAAGTGATTATAACTACAAACTATATACTATAATATTTCTGATTAGGTTTATTATATAATTTTACATAGTTGCTAAGCAATATTTAACATGGAGCTATAGAAAATTACCATCAGGTTAGTTAGCTACCCGCACTGTGAAGCGTAGGTAGAAGGGTATGGTAATCATTATTTGGAGTTTTTTTCTCCAGAAAATATATTTTCTTGAAAACTAATGCATATTAATTTTATAGAAATTCTTATTATACCATGAAATAGGAAATATTTTGTAATTGAATTAGAAAACACGGAGCAGGTACAAATTATTAGTACTTAAGTACAAGTAGCTATATAAGCTACTTGACCTATGCCTGATGTATAGATGAATGTACAAACAGATAGCATCTTTTATAATACTCCAGGGTAGCTGGATTTTTGAAACTAGTGGTGACTATCCAAAACATGCAGGCTTATATAACAGCAATGAATATACTATTCTGAGTTATGTCTACCTGTATAGGTAGTCAGTCAACTAATGATGCATTAGTATTGTTAGTAGGCAAGAAAATGGAAAGGTATAAGATGTTTCAACGAATAGACATTACTACAAATATATTATCTATTTTATTCAGGTCTAAGTCATATACTAATCATGATGAACAAAAATCATGTCTGATTCCACTTAGTTAAAGAAACAAACTCATTGATAGGATGTGGGAGCAGAGTTTCATTCAAACTGTAGTAGTAATAATGATTAGCTACAGGCACGTATGATTGTGATTGTTTGTTTTAAAGTTAACATTGCCACCTTCTTGTCTATATTGAATTGTAATGCTATACTATATTTGTTTATTTTAGAACTAAGAATATTTCAAGTCAAAATGCAGGGGTTTGTAAATCAAACTTGTACTGAATTATTAATTATTTATTTATAAGGGGTTACCCAAAAGATGTCCAGCTTGATCTCTAAATGACTGACAATTTCTTCTGTAAGTAAAGTAATCTATATAATTGGGAATGTGTTTATTCAAGTAAGTTAGTAATGTGCTTTTTCTCATCATAGGGGCTGTGAGCTAATAGTGTATTTACTTGCACAGATTATTGTTTTCGTTAATTCTGATTTCCTTTGTGTTCTAACAAACTAAGAGTGTTCCATTTAGTAAGCATCACAACAAGTAACACCTTCCACTGCATGTCTGTGAGAAGATACCACTAGGATTGGTGGGATTTAACTGACAACTGATTAACACTATTTTTGGTGGTAGCTAGACTACTAACCACAACATTTTTTACAGTTCATCACAAATGCATCATTAATTTTAAGAGCTCAAATAGTAATCAGTATTGTTTACTTTACTCATAACAGTATAAACCATTCCTCACAAGTAGGAAGCAGTTTGATTATAGTTATTATCTGCTTAAAATCAAGAATACAGTTCAGTTTTTTAGATTTTTTCGAGATGAAGGAGATCTTTGTGGCTTTTCTTATCTGCGTGCTTTGTCAAGCAACAGTTACAGAATCATGTAGTAAGTCATTCTACATTATTTATTATTTTAACATAAGAAATTGTTTGTTAATATATATAGATGTAACAATTAATATGACTTGTACTAATCCTGTGAAAGTGGGAGAGAGTCTCACAATCTCGTGTTCTCTTGTGAATGCCTGTGAAAATGAAATAGTACAATGGATGTGGTATTATAACAATGGTATGGTGAATGGATCTGGCAGTAACATGTCCTATTACAGTTCACCTTTGGGAATGGATAATACTGGTGTCAACACTTCCTATGTGATTTCTCCTGTGAAAGAATCTCATTACGGAACTTATAAATGTATAGCAAATATTAATGGGTCTTTGTACATGGATAGTATTCTGTTGATGGTAAAAGGTAACGTTGACACATTGTTATTTAATTGTGATGCACTGCAAAAATTAAATTGTTAAAATAACAGATCTCTTTGTTAGTACAGTTGCAAGGATGCAAATTATAATTTAATTTGTCATTCATGTTGTTATGACTGCATGATAACATACTTGTACTAATTATCATGTCATATCTCATATTAGATGTACAAAAAGGTTTGGAAACCTAAAATGATTTCATTAAAATATTTGTTCTGCTTCTTTGTATATCTATTAGACAGGATAAGGAAATGAAAATTGCAATTATTGGATTATAATTAGTACAAGTACATGTATATCACCATGCAGTCATAACAACCTAGACAACAGATTAAATTACAATTCCTTGCAACTGTATTAACCAATAAATTAGTTATTTTAACATTTTTGTTTGTGCAGTATCATTTAATTATTATAGATCCAAAACTACTTGTTGATCCTTCTACTAACCTGATACTTGGGTCTAATACAATTATCAACTGTAGAGCAATGAATTCAATACTATCTGATATTTCAGTGTACTGGATTGATTCAAATAACAGAAAAGCAGAATCCATTAAATTTATCACCAGTAGCTCTCAGTGATAATAATACCATATATACCTGTTTCATCAGTATTCATCACAATCCTAATAGTTGTATTCCACAGAATCACACTATTGAAATTACAATAAAATGTAATGAATAAAATTTTCTTTAATGATTTTTCAATTTGGCTCTCTTCAGATACATTTGTTAAAGAGATAACAATATTTCCAACAAACTTTATTATTGGAACACCTGGAATACTTATGTGTGGAATAGTGTTAAATACAGAGATTTGTCCAGATGTATCATCACTATTAGTGGAGTGGTATCATAACAACAGTATTAGTAGCAGTACATTGGGTTACACTGTTTCCTCATTAGCCAAAGGTTTTGCTAAAGAATTCAATAGTACACTTAAAATATCACAAGTTGAGTCTAGTCAGTTATACATGTGTTGCAAGGATTGGAGAAAAAATCAAAAGAAGTCATCAGAAGATATATGTGTTAATTGTATGTAATATTAAATGCATTTGCCTTAGTATCATTTTGTTTCTGCAAGTGTAGATCAACAACCTATTGTTTCATCAAGCTACACTGGATTAACACTTGGAGATAATGTGAACATTTCATGCTAGAATTCATGATAACCCAAGTTCATGTAAAAATAATACACAAGATATCAATATCACCATCAAAGGTTAGATGAAGTAGTGTAAATGTATCAGAGAGTACGGTAGTACTCTCTATGTATGGATGGCCTGGAAAACAAATGGCCGCCCATACATTTCAATTGCAAATGCTAAGCTGAAATCTCTGGTAGTATATACAAATAAGTTAAAATATACATAACTTACAATGTATTGAGTATTTTTATAACTAACAATACCTTTTAGATGCCCAGAAATCTTCGTTAAAGTATAGAACTGGCAAGTGGCAAAATCTTCATATTATTCACTATTATTCTTCTGCTTCTTTTTCAGAAAAATAGATTTCTACGTTTCTGGAGCTATTAAAGTAGTTTTAGCACATATACAAATATATTTTAAGTTAAATTCAGGGGAACAAACTTCATACTGTTCTGTTTCTTGACCTAGACAATGAATACTTTCAGCCACTACAGCAACCTACTTACGATAGGACGCCATTTGTAATAAACCACACCCTTTAAAACACACCCATTAATTTCAAGAGTTATGTATGTTATTATGGAGATGTGTTCTACAAAACAGATAAGTTGTATAAAGTATTATACATATCATCACTTCCACAAATAGCAAAATTTGAACCCAGATGATACTGAACTGTCCATGTACAAATCATTCAGTAGTATACCTGAATGTGCTTCTGTACTGCATATCATCACTTCCACAAATAGCAAAAGTTGTAAACCCAGAGGATACTGAAACTGTCCATGTACAAATCATTAGAATGTGTTAGTTGATCACTCTCAGATAAGAAATTTCATCACGATTATGCCACTTATTCATTGTATATACAAAAATATTTAAAAACATTTTAAAATATGAAAGAGTACGTAGGGATATATATTATTATACCGAGTCATTTAAAAATAGAATCGAAACAAGAATAATATAGAAACATGTTCAAAAATGAAAGAGGATGTAGGAATTGTAGTAACAAATAATTATAATATTGAGTACTGTCTCCTAGACACCATTCCTGCAGAAAATATCAATACTGTAAATGAAACAGAATAGTCATCATGTATTTGATCAAAAATTTACCTGAATTCTTTAAAAATAGAATCGAAACAAGAATAAGAAAAAACATTTTAAAAAATGAAAAAGTATGTAGGGATATATATCAAAACCGAAACAAGATGGCTTTGGCAACAAAATGAAATACCACTTCCACATAACAGCCATCTTGTTCCTGTGCTTTTTCGGTTTGATATATATCCCTACATACTTTTTCATTTTTTAAAATGTTTTTTTATATATATATTTCTAGCCTGTTACAGAATTCTAAGCCCGCGCACTCGGGCGTGCCGCCCTCGTTGCTAGGGCTTAGAATTCTGTTATAAACCGTACGCCCATTTTATAACTATAACATATAATTACATATATATATATATATATATATTATATATATATATATATATATATATATATATATATATATATATAATTATATATATATATATAATTATATGTATATATATATATATATGGATATGTTACACTGGTTTTATATAGAGGATACCATTATTGTAGTGTATGATGTATTTCTAGATATTGTCATCCCCATTGGAATCCCCAAACCATTATCCATGCATTTAAATTTAGGCTATACTCTTTTTAAAATTATATGTATAATATTATTCACAAAAATGTTTCCGTAGTTGGCAGTACGAACATGAGCTAACACAACTGTCACATTTTTCTCTCTATAAATGTGCAATTGAGTAGTTTATAATTTCTTTGGTTTGTTCATGTGTCACTACTTTGTGCTATCTGATTATGAGTGTCTATTGAAAATTAATAATATTAAAAGAGTCAGAAACTAACAAAAATCAGAATCCTTTTAAAGAGGCTATCCAGCAAGATCCTATCTCTGACAGGAATTAAAATAAAATAACTGTATATAGTAGTTATTCAGGTATGTGCTTCCTTGATATTACAATTTATACATGCAATCAGTTTGCAGCAGTGAAATACACATTGAATTTCTATACCAGTAGTAGTAAATGATGTCTGGTTCTTTCTGAATCATTGTTGTATGGTTACATACATAAAGATTACATATAGTCAATAATTTAACAGATGTTTTTGATTAAACATTTCAGTTGTTTTAGTTTATGCTAAGTCAACACAGTAAACATAACTGATGTTTTTCTCTATAACTGTATATTACATTGGCAAATTAAGTAAACAATACTCATAAGCAGTATTACATGTAAAGAATTTAAATATAACTCTTAAAATTCACAAATCCAATTTGAATTCTGACATACTTATGTTTGTGACCATGCCCTCTTCAAGCTTCCTGATGTACATATACTAATTACATTTAAACATGAATTTAAACTGAGCGTTAAATTACAAAGTACATTTTTACAGGCAATTGACTCATTATGCATGTACTTAATTTTAATTACGTTGCACTTGCACTTGTGTTTGAGTATTCTTATACTTGTGCTTAAGTATCATTAGTGTATGTCTACTATACAAATCTCTGTAGTACTAGGACTGTATATAATATGTATGTGTAGGATATCTATCCAGCAGTAGTAAGTATATAATTATTAAATAAATTTATTCCATCTACCTCTTCTGTCTTTTCCTTTGTGATAAACCTTAATAAACTTTTAATGTCAAGTATTTTACAACTAACAAGACCTGCTAGTCTTATTTACATTTTCTGAAGAGCTGCCAACTGGTGAAATTACAAGATTTAATTCTGAAAAGGATAAACTTCACAAATTACCAGATAAAAATTACAATTCAGCTATCATCTCATCTATTCATTTGAAAAGAAACGAGTATAATTGTGTAGAGATATCTGAACTGACAAAGTACACGTGCAAACAAAATTGGGATGGTACTAATCACTTACATGTAGCCCTATATATGTGGTAATAGCAAAATAACTACTAATGTGGAAGTGGTTGAAGCTAATTGCAAAGGTACCATATACTTTTGGCGTGGTACCCCACATGTCCTTCATTTTTTTTAATTAGAAAGAAAATATATATAATACATATATATACTTCATAATTATAATTATAATTATACATAATGTATAATTGTGTGGATGTGCATACGTTTATTTTACCATTTAAGGTAAAAGTACAATGATGATAGAGGAGGCAGATAAAAACATTTATTTAACCCACTTAAGTTATTGATAGTAAACAGCTACTCACAATAGAATAACAATGCCTCCATTTACTTGTGATGACAATTACTATTATTGTACAATGTATAAATGAACACAATAATGACAATTAGACTCATAAGTATTATACTTCATATCTGCTTCATATTATTATTTTTCAGACTCTTTGGCCATCTAGACGCTGTTGGTAGTCATAAAAACACTAGATATGAATAGGTATGTGGGTATTAGAACGTATATGTATATATCACCAGAGATTTCAGCTCATCACTTGCAATTGAAATGTATGGGTGGCCATTTTTTCCCGTGCCATCCCTACATAGAAAGTACTACGGTGCACTCTGATAAAGTGTAAAGATGATTGGCATGCAAAAGCTTTTAAAGACATTTTTTTGCTATACTGTAAATAGCTATTTAGTAGTAAAGTTTGTTGTATTTGAGGAAAAGACTACTTAATGACAACTGAAGCCAGAAAGAGCTCATCTATTGACATAAAAAACTTTGAAGAAATTTTAAATGAATTTTAGGCCTAATTATTTAATTAAGTGGTACATAATTCTAATTCTAAAC
Source organism: Petrosia ficiformis (assembly GCA_947044365.1). Classification (NCBI taxonomy): domain Eukaryota; kingdom Metazoa; phylum Porifera; class Demospongiae; order Haplosclerida; family Petrosiidae; genus Petrosia; species Petrosia ficiformis. The sequence continues at coordinate 2,875,601 of OX345645.1, read as the reverse complement.
ACTAGATGGCCTAATGCTTGCACTCCAAAAATAAATTTGTTAATTTATGGAATAGTGGAATTGTAATTTAGTTGTGACGGTGGGTTGTTATGACTGTATCGTGATACACATGTACATGTACAAATTAAAATCCAATTAATTCCTTATCCTGTCTAATAGATTTACAAAGAAGCAGAATGATATTTTAATCAAAATCATTTTTGGTTTCCAAACCTTCTTTGTCCATCTAACACAAGATATTAGGCATGGTATTTTATTATAATTGGTACAAGTTAAGGATGTGCGATAATATCGATATAGTGATATTTTCATCACTGAAGTAATTATCGTGATAGCGATATCAGGAATCTTTATCGCGATATAATTATAATATTCATTATTATTAATTTCAATAATTATTATTGCTTGAAAAATGGGTTCATGCAAGCGCAGTTCAGTTTGTACACAAATGGCTAGGCTAGCAAGGAAGTTGAAGGATAGCATGATTCGTTGGCTCCATTTGTAGGAGCCAAGAGCAATATCTGGCAGTTATTCAGATTCAAGGTCGATGCTCTAACTAAACAGCAAAGAGGTAATTTGTCATTTGTGAAGGGGCATTTGCCTTACAGTGACAACATGACTAGTCTCTTTTATCATTTGTGGATTTGCTACATGGAGGAACACAAAGCTTTAAAGTATCGCGATTATCGTGATAAACTTTATATGATAATTGGAACAGAAAATTTTGATGATACACATCCTTAGTACAAGTATGTTATATGCAGTCATAACACCTTGTATGACTAATTAAATTATAATTTGCATTCTTGCAACTGTACTCACCAATGCATTTGTTATGTTAACAATTCTATTCTTTCAGTGAGAGATCAATTCTAATTCTAATCATTGCTTCATAAGACAGTAACTAATTGTAATTCTACCTATTCATCAGAAAAGATAATAACAACAAGCTTGAACTAGATGTGCTAGTATTTGTGCAGTGTAGCTCATGATCAAACTATGTATACACTTCCCTCTGATGATGAAACATGACTCTACATTCAATAATTAATTGTTATAAAGTAAACACAGGAAGCAATTTGTATAGTTGTCTATCTTAATCTATAGTCTGTATTCAACTTTTTGTATCATTTTCCTACAAAATGAGGGAGATCTTTGTGGCTTTTCTTCTCTGCATTCTTCGTCACACAACAGCTACAGAATCATGTAGTAAGTCATTCTACATTAGTTATTATTTTAACATAACAAATTGTTCTTAACATAGATGTAACAATTGTAATGTCTTCTACTAATCCTGTGAAAGTGGGAGAGAGTCTCAATATCTCGTGTTCACTTGAGAAAGCTTGTAAAAATGAAATAATACAATGGGTCTGGTATTATAACAATAGTGTTATAGAGGAGATAATAGTTGACATGGATGGACCTGGCAGCAACACTTCCTATGAGATTTCTCCCGTGAGAGAATCTGACAATGGAACTTATGAATGTGTAGCCAATATTAGTAAATCTTTGTATATGAATAATATTCTGTTAACTGTCAAAGGTAACTTTCATACATTATTATATACTTGTGATGATTCTGACATTAGAGTTGCACTGGAAAAGAATAAACAATGTATGAATAATTATTATAACTAGATTATACCAAAGTGTTATTTATTTAGCTGATTGTAGTGTATACTCTGATGTTATAATAATTATTTCATTGGGTTGCAGTAAATTATAATATAGATCCTCAGATTATAGATGTAATTCCAGTGTGCATTTAGCATGAAGAAATATTTATTTATTTTTATTATGCCCTGTACATACAGCTAGATAATAAGAAACAAATAGTTTGAAACCTGAATAAATTATTTTTATATTCATTATAGACACTAATGTTGTAAAAGTAGAAGTCCAATCACAAGAGTTAAAGTATGGTGGTAATGGAAATATTAGTTGTATCATTACACTGAACACTGACATTGGTCCAGACACATCAGTACTAACAGTGGAGTGGTATCATAATAACAACAGTATTAGCAACAGTGCATTGAATTACATTGTTTTATCATTGGCCAACATCTCTGCAAAAGAATTCAATAGTACACTTAAAATATCACAAGTTGAGGCTAGTCATTCAGGAAATTACACATGTGTTACAAGGATTGGAGAAGAAAATCAAATGAAGTCATCAAAAGATATCTGTGTTAATTGTATGTAATATTAAATGTATTTGCCTTAGTATCATTTCGTTTCTGCAAGTGTAGATGAACAACTTACCATTCCATCATCAAGCTACACTGGATTGACACTTGGAGATAATGTGAACATTTCATGTACTTCACAAGAACTTAAAGAATCTGAAGCTACAGTTACCTGGATTGATCCTAATAACAACACAGTTCAGAATCCATTAATGTTATTACCAGTATCTGTAAGTCATAATAATACCAGATATACATGTAATGTTAGAATTCATGATAATCCAAGTTCATGTAAAAATAACCAGCAAGATATCATTATCACCATCAAAGGTTAGATGAACTAGTGTAAATGTATTATTATTAGTATCAATACTATCACAGATACATATGTGACACAAGTAATAATTAATATACCAAAAGAATTACTTGTTGGTGAACTAGCTGCTGTAAACTGTAATATTGATCTCAATACTGATATTGGTCCTAATATGTCATCTCTTCATAAAGAATTGTATCACAATGATGAAGTCATTACTACTAACATAGTACAGCGTGGCAATAGGATACAACTTCAACTGAAGAATGTAAGAACATCTCATGCTGGGTACTATGAATGTTTGGCATTCATTGATGATAATACTCTGAGAAATAAATCTGATAATATTCTCTTATATGTTAACTGTGAGTGCATATGTAGTAGTAAATGTTTTAAGTTCACAAGATCTGTCACAAGCTGTCATTCTATGTAGTTATATGGAAAGTGCATGGATGGGGACCAACCTTATTTTTCCCTTAATCTGTTATGGGAAAATAATGGTGGTCCCCTCCCTATATCCATGCACTTTCCTACTACAAATTATAGGTTGTAATGAGTAAATGAGAATACAGGTCATGATCAAGAGTGATCATTTAATACTGATATATAACCAATTCACTCTACTTTGAGATTCTTTTGTCTCACCAGAGATGTTACATTTCTAAAGTAATACATTTTCATTTTCATGTAGTGGTGTACACCTAGATATTACTTTGCTATAATTATTATCGTAATTATGATGATGACAACTTCACAGTTAAAACCACTCTATACATTTTTTGTGTACTACATTGTGTACACTCTATAATAATAATAATGCACACAAAAATGTAATTGTTGAGATTTTAACTGCAGAAATTAAGTCTGAATGGCTCAGAAATCTTCTTCTAAAGCTGCATTGTGTAATGAAACATTCAAACCACTAATGTAATAAATGCACTAATAGCGCAGAACCCTTTTTTGCCAAAAGTGTGAAGTGTAATTGCAATTAAGAAAACAATTGCAGATGATATAATCATTAATATATATATAAATAGATCTATTATTTATATAGTATATATGGTAGAATTTCCACTCCATAACTCGCCATAATTCCTAGTACACAAGCAAATATAATTGGGGTTTATGGTATAAACCATAGTTTAATGCATGTGTTGTGCTTGTGGCATTCATCTAATTAGGTAGACAGGTGTGCATGTAGTCAGGCTGATTAGGTATATATATAGTCATGTGAGGAAGACACAGTTTAAAGGCTAAGTAGGTGCCATGGTGTTGATCAGTCTGGTGCATTTGATCACAATGAAGTGCTCAAACAAGTAGTGATTATTCCCATGTGCAGGTCAGGTGCACATAGTCAACTGAGGTAGCATATAAGGAAGCTCTTGCCAGCACAAGTTCACTTTGTACTGAATTGCTGTAATCTGTGTGCAATCATTAAATTACCCACCCATATCCCACCACTTATTTTATAATTATCATGCTACATTAATCATTCCGGGCTGGCGATACCCCCTGCGGGGCTTATCCCCACAACAGGCTTGCAGGCAAAGACAAGCGTCTTTTGCCAAGGCCTGGGGACCCCGGGGGGATGCCTGTCGGCCCCCAACTTTCAGGCAAAGAAAAATTAACAATAATATGGTGTTTAAATTAATAATAATAATAATGGGCAAAACAACCATCATTCAAAGGCATATAAACCACAAGATGAAACTTCCCCACTAATGGTGCTATAGTTAGGTTGCATTAATTAGCTTTGAGGCTTCAATCACATGCAAGAAATAAAATAGGAGCTAGAAATGGCAGTCTGAAACCTAAGAGCCAGTTGTTGATTTTGTTAGCAGCCATTGAGCCACTACCTCCATTGTACTTAATTTGAAGCAGTGCTTCGACAATGATAACCTTTAAAAAAGATGAGTTATGTTTCAGTGTACTCTTTTGCTACAAGAAGTTTTCTGAAAGTGGTGAAACACAAACATGAGTTGTTGCTTATAAATGAAAACCTTTAGAAATAGCTTGTCTTTTAATTTCATTCTTGTATAATTATTTTCAAACCTGCTGGTAGCTTGATTGAAGTTCTATGTTGTTAGTTGTCCAGACATTTTGTAAAGGTACACAAATAAACAGAACACATATGTGGGCGAAGGTGATTGCAAACATTTTTCACCATGCTGTTAGCTAAAATTACTGTTGGTAGTTATACAGAGTTGTAAATTTCATAATAAGGCACTCTTGCCCGAATGCAGCATATGTTAGAAAATAATAATAATAATAATTAATTGAATTGTCTATTATTAATTTATTCTACTGTTTTTATTTGCAGTACCTACTCCTCTTGTTACTATTGATTCTCAAAATCTTCAAGTTTACAATACTTCTACTAGTCTAAATCTTACATGTAGTGCAAGTTTATCTTCTTCAGAGTCTCCTTATGTAGATGTATTTACAAGTGCAGTATTTGAATGGAAATATATTAGAGGAGGGAGTGAGTTTTCAGAGATATTGCAAACTTCTAAGAATGGTTTGAAAATATACACATCATCATTATCACTTAATAATTTCAATTTATCATCTGCTGGAGAGTATACATGTGATGTGTATCTGTATAGTAATTTCTCATTTGTCAAGAACAGTACACATAAATCAGATAAAATAACTATTGGGATTAAAGGTATCGTTGCATATATATATGTATTTATTTTTTTATACATAATGGTTTACTTCTGTGTGATTGCTTAGTTCCCACACCTGATATCATTCTCAACACTACTGGTGCTCTCTATAATGTTGGAACTTTCTTGATTTTGAGTTGTAAAATATCACTAAGAAGAGAGAATATTGATGTAAATACAATGGCCACTATGAAATTGTATATCAAGGATATCTTAAGAAAAATAAGAACAATTCCAGTAGTTACAGAGGGAGACAGTCTTACTTATAGCACTAATTTCAGTTTCAGTAATATTAAACTATCTGATTCAGGAATATATAAATGTGAAGGTTTTGTTGATGATGATATTAATTCATCCTTTATCATTCCAAGTGATGTTGTTGAGGACTATATAACATTAAATGTGAAAAGTGAGTGTTAGTAGTTTATCACAGATTCACACTTAATGTAATTATGCACATTTTGATCACTTACGTTTTATGACATACACCTTTTTTTCACCATTTTGTTTTGGAACGCCATTTGTACATATTAATTTTGTGTATATATGAAAAATACAAAATTAATAAGAATTTGAATGTTTAAATATTATTCCCATCCCAATTGTTGTAGTACCTACACCTGAAATTAATCTCAACACTAGTGATGTCTACTATGTTGCTGGAAGTTCATTTGTTTTAAGATGTGAATTGATGCTTTTGTCTGAGAACATTGATATTACCACAATAGCAAATTTCCAATGGAAGAATGATAATTACGATGCTGTACTAACTAATGAAAGCACTTTACGAGATTCTATGGATGAAACAGAAGTCATTTACACCTCTCTTTTTCAGTTTACCAACCTCAAACTATCAGATGCAGGAAACTATACATGTATAGGTAGCATTGATGTCGTGAATTCATCTTTTATTATACAGAGCAGTAAGACAATAGATTCCGGAAGTGTATTTATTAAAAGTAAATACGTATATACTAAATCCATAATTGAATAATTCAAGGTTCACAGATGCACACATAATTTTGTATTTCATTTCTACATTTGCTTTTCATACATACATAGAACAAATTATTGTTTGTTGATTAATAGGAGGAACCTTTTTATAATCTAGCTATAGGTCCCAGGCAGCCACAAGTATTGGAGTTTGTGAAACTAACATTTGGGGCTGTAGTGTTTTCAGTATATACCAATGTCAATACGTAAATATAATGCACAATATTGAAAACAATGTCACTTAATTGCAATTATTTTTGTAATGATTATGTAAAACTTTTTCTATGATTATTAGTACCTATGCCTGAAATTGATCTCAACACTAGTGATGTCTACTATGTTGCTGGAAGTTCATTGGTTCTAAGTTGTCAATTGCTGCTTATGTCTGACAACATTAATAAAGACACAGTAGCCATGTTTGAACTTAAGAGCAATATTAATGATGTTCTGATTAGTGCTCTTGAAGTAATAAATGAAGCAAACACTGCTTATTTTCATTTTGACGATCTCAAATTATCAGATGCAGGAGAATACACATGTACAGGTATCATTGATGATGCTATGAATTCATCATTTATCATACAGAGTAATGAGACAGTAAATTCTGGAAACATATTTATTAAAAGTAAGTGAGTGAATATTTGAATAATTATTAATTGATAATATCCTGTTATGAGGAATTAATGTAGAAGGTGCATGTTATACAATAACACTTTTTAAATATTTTACATCAATTTTATGTAGTACCTACACCTCAAATTGCTTTCTTTACTGGTGATGGCAAATCTGTTGCTGGAAATTCACTTGTTTTAGGATGTGAATTGATGATTTTGTCTGAGAACATTGATATTGCCACAATAGCATCTTTGCAATTGAAGAGTGATAATGATGATGTTGTACTGTCTAATGAAAGCACTTCACCAAATTCTATGGATGAAACAAAAGTCATTTATACCTCCATGTTTCAGTTCAACAACATCAAACTTTCAGATGCAGGAAGTTATACATGTACAGGTATGATTGATGCTGTGCAATCATCTTTTGTTGAACAGAGCAATAAGATAGTAGATTCTGGAAGTATATTTATTACAAGTACGTAAGTAAATAATTAAACACTGATTTTATTATATCCTATTTCAGAATTAATGAGTAATTTTCAGTCAACTTCATTTTTGCTTGTATGTTTGTTCACTAATCTAGTGTTAGTTTACAGGCACAACAATATGTAGGGTTCAATAAACATATGCTACATTAATAATTCTCTCATCGATAATTCTCTCTTCTCAGCGTAATAATATCATATAATAAGTGTAATATACCATGAGCTTATATGAATAGTGTATGTGGTAAGCACCCTTATAAGCTGTGCATTCTTCAATGTTTTGTCAAGTTATTTAATGGACCTTTTGCTTTCCTATCATAGTCTTACAGTTGTGTATGCTATAGCCATATACCTAAATTATAAAGCACACAATGATAAAATTTACACAAAATTGTTCACAAAAATGTGAAATTAAGTCCAAATGGCACAGAAATCCTCTTCTAAGGCTATATATATCTCATGACACTTCCCTGATAAAAATAAATAAAATGAAAAAATATTTTGCCACACTTAGAATGTTAAATTCTGTTCACCCTACCAAATTTGATGCTGTGCCCATCATCATACACTGTTGGTAGTTATGCTGTGGTGTACCTTTCATAAAGTATATACAATACACTTTAAGAAAACTCTTCCATCCCTTGGATTGCTCCAGAATTATAATTAGCTTCAGAAGGCTATAAATCCAAAAATATATGGAGTAGCATCCCCTTATATGCATAGCATGCTACATAGATCACTCCAAAACATGGCATCAGCCACCAAGTTCCTTATAAGTGATCACAGATAAGCTGCTGTATACTGAAATGAACATTCAAATGTGTTTTTCTATAATACTAATGATGAAAGCTATTAATATAATTACCACAAATCTCACCTATGGTAGTTTGTTAGTATGAGTAGCATATTATATTTTATATCTGTTATGAACCCACTCTGACACCATTAATTTCCTTTTTTGTTTGTTTTACAGTACCTACTCCTCTTGTTACTATTGATTCTCAAAATCTTCAAGTTTACAATACCTCTACTAGTCTAGATCTCACATGTAGTGCAAGTATATCTCCTTCTGAGTCTCCTTATGTAGATGTATTTACAAGTGCAGTATTTGAATGGAGATATGTTAGAGGAGAGAGTGAGTTTTCTGAGATATTTCAAACTTCTCTGAATGATTTTAAAAACGGCACATCATCATTATTACTTCATAATATCAATTTATCATCTGCTGGAGAGTATACATGTGATGTGTATCTGTATAGTAATTTCTCATTTGTCAAGAACAGTACACATGAATCAAATAAAACCGCTGTTAGGATTAAAGGTAAATGTATGTATATTTATATGATGGTTTACTTCTGACCGATTTTTTTAGTTCCCACTCCTGATATTATTCTCAACACTACTGGTACTCTCTATGATGTTGGAACTCAGTTGAACATAAGTTGTAAAATAACATTATTAAGGAGAGAGAATATAGATGTAAATACAATGGCTACTATTAAATTGTATAAAAAGGACGTCTTAAAAGAAACAAGAATGATTCCAGTAGTTACAGAGGGAAAGAATCTTACTTATCATGCTGACTTCCATTTCAGTAATATCAAATTATCTGATTCAGGAATATATAAATGTGAAGGTTTTGTTGATGATGATATTAATTCACCATTTATCATTCCAAGTGATGTTGTTGAGGACTATATAACAATAAATATAAAAAGTGAGTGTGAGATTTATTGTAATATTTATCGCATAAGTTTAAAATAAACACCTTTCTTTTGGGAATTATGTAGAGAGAGACATGCATACACATTAATTTTGTGTATGAATGAATAACAATAATTATAAGTTAATGTTTAGTTATTATTCTCTATACCAATTGTTATAGTACCTACACCTGAAATCATTCTCAACACTAGTGATGTCTACTATGATGTTGGAAGTTCACTTGTTTTAAGTTGTCAAATGATACTATTGTCTGGAAACATTGATAATGACACTGTAGCAGTGTTTGAATTGAAGAGTAATTTTGCTGATGTTGTATTGTTTAGCAAAACGAGTGTACCTCAAGTGATGAGTGAAACAAAGTTCATTTACACTGTCTTTTTTCTTTTCCATGTTCTTAAACTATCCTTTGCAGGAGAATACACATGTACAGGTATTATTGATGATGCTATGAATTCATCATTTATCATACAAAGCAATGAAACAATAGATTCTGGAAGTATATTTATTAAAAGTTAGTAAGTGGATGATTGAATATTGATTTGATAATATACAGAATTAACAAGTTATTTCATATGCTGTTTTTATCATTTTCGGCCCTTTGATCTTATAAGCTACTAGGCTCACTGTAAAAACTGATTGGTTGTTCTAACCAATTTGATTGGTTATATGAGTTTCATCTGGTTAATAGTACTTTTTCATATGTTCTATATGTAGTAGCTAATATCATATTTCTAATCAAAATACAATGTTTACTTTCTGTTGTAAACATGTTTATTATGTTCCTAATGGGAAGTACAGATGTACTATCCATTAGGAACATAATAATCATGTTTATTTAAAGCAATCATTATGTTCCCAATGGATAGTACATAATAATCATGTTTATAACTGAAGTAAAAGATTGTATTCTTTATTACGGCATGTACTAGTCAATATAGATCAAGATGAAAAGATATGAATTTGATTTATACAGTCTCAAGATGAATTTAAACTTATGTAACTAAATGAGGTTAAAATAACCAATTACTTTTCACAATACATACATTGTTACTGTTACATTGATAATTCTCTCCTCTTTTTATATAGTGCCTACTGGTTCACCTATAAACTGTACAAATACAACTTTCCTTCCACGTACTGTTACCTTGGTCTGGACTGAACCAGAAAGACCCTTACAAAATGAAGAAATATCAGGTTACTATCTAAAATGTCAAATTGATGGTTCTGAGACCCAAATACCGGATGTAAATATCACACAAGACAACCCAGATACTAATTATACCATTCCAGTATTGATACCATTTACTACATATAGATGTTTATTGACTGCCATTAATCAAGTTGGGCAAGGACCTTCTACTATGTGTGTATTTACAACAGCACAAGACAGTAAGTACAACAGTGATGTGATATTTCTAATGTAAAGCCATTGCCTTTGTTTACTTTCCTGTCATTTCATACATTTATGGTTTGGAAATAGGGATAGCAAATTAATCTACTTTCTTTGTCTAAGTCTGATATGAGATTGGGCGATTTAGTGAACACATAAAGAGAATACTTGACCTTATTGTAACCACTGAAATCATTGACCTATAACATATGTACTAATGTAGTCAGTATGTAGATGGATAGAAGCATTTGAAATCATTTTGTAGAAAATTCATGCATAGAACACGATAAGAAGAAAGGTAGAATAGTACTATACTATAGCAACTGCAAATAACAACTTTCAGTTCATGTATTTAATATTCAGTTATCAATATTGTTATAATTATAGTACCTGAAAATGCTCCAGAAAACTTCTCCTCGACTTCATCAAGATTTAATATTACATTTACCTGGTTACCTCCTTCAATTCCAAATGGCATCATCATACAATACAATCTAACTGTTATTAATGTTAATACTGGTACTACTATAACTCATGTCATTGATAGTACACAAGATCACTATACTATTGGAGATTTTAAACCTTATCAAAGATACAGTGCATCTTTATCTGCTGGTACAGTGGCTGGATACGGGCCTCCGTCATATGTGTGTGGAAGAACTGACCCTGATAGTGAGTGGAAGAAATGTCATTGAAATTACTTACAATTCTTATTACTTTTTATAGTACCTGGAGCAGTGGCGACAATTAATATAAATGTATTGAATACAAGTACTATACAAATCACATGGTCACCTGTAGCACAAGAAGAAACTAATGGTAATATTACACATTATATTGTGTCTGTTAGTTTATATGAAGGAAGAGAATTATATAATAGAGATATCAGTGTATCCAGTGACTTACAAGTTATAGTTAATGCATTGAGTAGGTGCTTTTCTATTCAATACATTTCTCTTGTAATAACTTACAATTCTTTTTAAAGCTGGAGAAATTCTTTATGGAGTAACTGTAAAAGCAGTCAATGATATTGGACAAGAAGGACAATCTAACACAACTGTGTTTTTCACAAGAGAAAACAGTAAATATACATTTTCAATGATTAAATATAAATATTGCAATTACCATACATTTCAGTTCCTCCTACTCCAGCTAACATCAGTGTCTTAAGACTAAATGGTACTCATATGAATATTAGTTGGTCTCTTATACCAATCACTAAAGCTAGAGGATTCATTCAATCGTATTTTATACTTTATCGACAAATTGACAACAGGAAGAGACAAACATTTAGTGTATCTGTACCAGCTACTGATAGTAGTGTAGTTATAGGTGGACTAGATCCTGGTAAATCATATAGTGTGCTTATATCAGCAAGTACTAATGCTGGCCAGGGAGCATTTACTAGTGAAGTAGTTGTTGAAGGTAAACTGTTGTTATATGAGTAATTATGACTTTCAGTGCAATTCTTCTATTCAGAATCAAAGAGTTCATTGTTTCAATTAAGAGCAGAACCTTTCACATCATGTGAAGAATGGACAGTATGTAAAAAGTATTATTCAGTACATTAAATTATGAAGAATTTTCGTTTCTACAGATATCAACAGAAAATTCTATTAAGTCATTCATTCGTTCAGCAGTGGTTGATACTATACAAGATTATTGTGAATGTGGATTTCTGGACAGCTTCATTACTAACGAAACACTATTTTGTGATACACAAAATCCAACACAAGCTGTTTATAGAGCTAAGTTATTTAATTTTGGTTCCATTTCCTCTATTCAGATAGTATCATGGATTGAAGATTGGGTATTAAATGGAGCTAGTGTGACAATTGGACCTATTTTAGTGATATTTGATCCAACATGTCCTGTACCTTTGAACAGTGTTAATGATGGAATCTGTGAACTACCAGGAACTATGTCCATATCAACACCAACAATAGTGACAACACAATCCACTTCTTCAGTGGGAGTGATTGCAGGAAGTACATTAGCTGTGGCATTTATTGTGTTGACAAGTATTGTGCTAATTATAATAGTATCGTTTTACTTCCATCTCAAGTCAAAGAAAGGAAGGTATAACATGATTCAGGATAAGTTTGGTTCATGGTGTTTCACATTTTACATTTTGAATTATAATTATCCTTCCTTTGAAGTTCTATTGTATTTATTTTACTTGAGCTGTGTTGAATTTAATACACAATTAAATTTTGAAACCTAGCTTTATTTTACAATGTAGTAAGCAAGTTTTCCATCTTGTTAAACATGCTTCTAAATAAAAGTTGTTAGTATACATTTGATTGTATTATAGTATATCAGCTTATCAGTATTCTATTTTGTATTTCAGGTTACATGTAATTGGCAATGATGAAAACAAGTAAGTTCATTATAATTATTTTGTAACTTCGTATAATAATAAACTTGAACACACAGTCCAGGGGTTGTTAATATCGAACTGGAGAGTAACAAAGCATATAGTAAAGTTGAATTTCCACCAGATGAAACAGTGGACCATACATATGAATCACTGGAGAATTATGAAAATGTTGGAAGAGATGATGTACCACAGGAATTGAATGGTGATACATCTAATCAACCTGTAGCTAATGTTAACTGATACAGACAGTAGCTATATATACTTCTTGTTTACTTATTTGTATGTGTTTCTTTGAAACTAGTAGTTTGAGGTTTTGTGGATAAACAATATTTGTAGAAACAAAAATTGTAGTTTTACTCAACAGTGTGAATTCTGTTTTGTTTTGTATTAATCATTGCTTTTGATGTCTTGGTTTAATTATAATTATTATTAATTATTAGTGTAGGTTGTTAACTTTTACAGGTGTTGATGCATTGCGTGGATGAATACTCGTGCATTTGAGAGTGTTGAGCTGGGTATGAAAGGGTTTTGTCGAAGAAGTCTAATTGATTATGTAATTATACTTTGTGGTGGTTTCATTGTGATTGTGATGAAATGTCATTAAAATGTGACAGCCTCATTTTACAGTTGTTGCAATCCTATAATTATATACTAGATTAGATAAAATAACAATCATAAGAGTTATATATAGTGTTTAGAATTTACATTGTCACCCTAAAAGTTAAAACAGTAGCTAATCAGTATTGTTTACTTTAGTCATAACAGTATATATATAAACACAGGAGATTGATCAAAAATATACATATATACTCATGCTAAATCTCACCTGTTTCATTTTCCTTGAAAATGAAGGAGATAATTGTGACTTCTTCTCCTTGTCAAACAACAGCATAGCAACAGTTTTTTTAAATATCAGAGAGTACGGTAGTACTCTCTATGTAGGGATATGGATGGCTAGGGATGGCACGGGAAAAAAATGGCCGCCTATACATTTCAATTTTTTATTTTATTTTTAGACAGGGAAAGAAGCATCAGTAAGGGTATACTGGTTTTCAGCAACGCCCTGTATAACAAAATAAACAAAGAAAAAAAAACAAAACAAAAAAACAAGGTATATAGAGAAAAAAGTATCCCTATGACTGCTTTGTGGTGTCCATCATTCAGTAATCATGGCTAACTTTATGATGCCTGAAACACATCAGCCTATTATAGTTATTATTTTGATTATCTACTCTGTTTACCTTTTAAAGAACCTTGTAGAACTTGTAGAATATATTTCAGGTAGAATAGCTAGCTATTAGTTCCAGTTTCTACGTAAACTACACAGCTTTCTTTCTGTTGGTCTGTAGAGCTTGATCGCGCGTTCTTTTACGCGCCACGCCCATTAATTGACCGAGCCCCCGGGAATGATGTAACTTCCTTAACTACGTATACAACGCATACTCGCGTAAGTGGACACAAGAAAATATATATGTTATAGTTATAAAATGGGCATACTGTTTATAACAGAATTCTAAGCCCTAGCAACGAGGGCGGCACGCCCGAGTGCGCGGGCTTAGAATTCTGTTATAAACCGTACGCCCATTTTATAACTGTTTTCTAGCCACCCACTTCAATTCAAACACTCGCCTTGCTACCTTCCAGCAACTAACGAAGGATAATGTTGATATGTATGACGTTCTTAGAAGTTCTTCTATACATTCAAACAAGTTAAAAGTCTGTACTGTTAAAAATACGGAAGTTATGAAGCTTAGCCAGAGTGTGGGCGTAGCCCGGGACATTTCATACATTCGCCTTGCTGTTCTTCTGCAACTAACGAAGTATGAATGTCACATCTGTAGCTTTCTTAACACTTCAACTCACCAGTAAAAGTAATTACAATCCTGAATCTTGTAAAATGCAAGAGTTATCGAGCTAAGAACAGTTGTTTCTGCAACGCCCCGCCCACACAATTTTACTAATTTACGCATGCGCTATACTATTACCTTGGTTACAGCGTCTGCGAAAGTCAGCGAAACTGGGAAGTTATAAACCGGTCTATAACTTCCTTATAGTTGAAATATAACACATAGCAACAACATAGTAACAGGCTAGAAAATTATATATAAACATACATCGAACCCGTGGGAAAGCAATCATAGAGATGGCCCTGCGGGCCATAAAAACAAAACAATAAAGAATGAATACAATAAAGAAATTACAATAATAATTATAAAAAATAATAATAAATAAATAGACAAAATTATTTCAACACTAAATTAAATACATTAATAATATTATTATTTTCCAGACAAATCATTTTTTTGTTTGTTGAACTATCAAAATGATTCTAGCACTATTCCAGTCGCATTCATAGTGAAATTCTGGTCCGGAAGTATTGAGATGATATTTACAAATACTATGAAAGAAGAGAGTCTCAACGACTACGAAGAATTGATCTCGAATTGGACGCCATTTTTGTAGGTGTATTCATTAATCAATTGCGCATGCACATTTGTATACTCAGAACATGGAAGCTGAAAAAGAGGAAGTGCTTGTTGCATTGGAATCATAAGCATAGTAATAAAATGTGTTAGCAAATAATAATAATTAAGCCATTGTATAGTAATATTATATACTATGATAACATTGGAATGCCATTTGGTTGATATAGTGACTGACACTACTTGCAGATAGTGCTGTAAGTGAAAGAGAATGATAATCAATTCATAAATAATTGATATATACAAAAGATTGGCCTTCATTGATGAACGAACTTTAATGCATTTATGATTGAATGATTTCATATATTATATGCAATCTACAAAAAATATTCACACTCAGAAAAAAAAACAATGGAAACAAGAATAATAAAAAACATTTCCAATAAAAATGAAAGAAGATGTAGGGATGTCAAAACCCAAAAAACATACAAACAAGGTTAGGTGAAAATGTTCCCATCTTCTTTTTATTCTTTTTGGCTATTGCTAGTTGCAAAAAAAAATTACAAATATAATTATTTCACTTCTAACAGGTTAAGTGTAACTGAACATAAATTCAGTATCTTAACCTTATACTATGATGTGTGGATGATTGCCATGGTAACCTTTGATATGCCGAGAGAGTTGTATGCCCATACACCACACTTCAAATAGCTGTTTTAAGTGTTTGTTTATCAAATTCTGGGTTCAAGTGTTTATAATGTAGATAATTTAAGTGGAATAATTGTTGTTTTAGTCTGCCTCCTCCTTCAAAACAATCAGCCATAAACCAACACACATCAGTGTATAGCCCACACCTGCACAGGCACATCACGTCTATGCTGCAGGATATAGCCAAAATTCCAATATGAGGTTTTAGCATAAAAAAGCCATAAATTCATTTGTCAATCAAATCTTTTTATTGAATAAAAACATACTGTCCAAATACTACGGAATGTTCTTAAACTATTACAATTTCATTTATGTACATCCTAAAGATGAATTACTGTCGTTTACTACAACAAACAGAATATGTAATTATATATACAAAATTATATACATATATATATATATATATATTATATATATATATAATATATAATAACATTAATATTGTAGTTATTCTTTTATCAAATTACATTCTTGAAGTTTTCATATTTAGACATTTCTTCCGCATAATCAGCAAGTACTTCATGACAAAATAAATATTGCTCCTGTAAAAATTCATATTATTTGATAGCATGCTCTTGACATAGAGTTTATCTCAAAGCTTACCTTGCTTCTCACCACTCCAGATCGTTGCTTTCTTGCTCTACTGACAAACTGAAACAAATCAACAACTCCTTCTGACTTTGCTTTTTCCATTTGAGAATAAATAGTCATAAATGCACCAGTTCTACCAATACCATCACTGCAAGGATGAGCAAAATGCACATGACATACATGATCCTATTATCACAGATATCATTCAATAAACAGTTTAGAATATTGACATTGCACCTTCATTTTTACCATACAGTGCATTAAACATAAATTACACAAAGGTTTTTAAAATGAACTCCACAAATTAAACAATATAATTCACACTATGATTTACTTGCACATCACAGTAATTGGTTTGTTTCCAGTATAACTTTGATTTTTAACCACATCGTTCAACATCTTGAGAAGAGAGAAGTTATCTCTTGGTTTATCATTCTCTGGCTAGTCTAAGAAATGAAACTGTGTCACACTGAGAGAGCGAAAGGGCTCCTACAATAAAACGAACTAAGTCAGCATATGAACAAAAGATATCTTATTATAATAAAAATATTCAAAGCAACTGCTTGGAATTAAACTGACATTATGATGACAACAGATCCCCCAAGCAATTGATTGTTTTACTTTTATCTAATTTACCTCCATCTTGGCTTCAAAACAGCGAACAATGTAATCACGCTCTTGTGTTTCAGTAGTGAGAGTAACAGTGATGTTGCCATATATATTCTTCTCTTTTAGTGATTGTGGCCAGTAGGTGTGACTTTGAATCTTTAAGGAAACACAAACACATAGATATTATGTACATTAAGCTGTGAATAACTCAAAACAGATTGAAACATAATTATTTTAAATGCTTCAGGGTACAATCAATTTACCTGATGGTTTTCTAGAAGTTTACATAGCATCACAACTGTACTGCTCTGTTGTTCTAATAACATTCTCCAAAAATGGCCAACAGTATTTTCAAGAGGAGATTGTGAAGCAATAAAACAACATGTTTTCTTGTATCCCTATGAAGAATAATAAATAGGAACTATCATTCAAAATAATTAAATGGTTTGTTCATACATCAATTCGGGATGCATTGATATAGTTCTCTTCAATATCCACTGTTCTCAACACAACTCTGGAATGATCAACTGTACATGTGAATGTAGATTAAGTTAAAGAAACAATGAATGAAGTAGTTGCTTACATGGTAAATTGTAAGTATATCTATTATTCTGTGGATTTTCTTTTGCATCATTGTAGCTTGCAAATGAAGGAAGTGAAACTTCTTGAAGAAGCTATAAGAAATTGTTAAATAAATCTATTACCAGCATAGTATATATTGCAGTCATCCAATAATCATGCATCTAAAAATTGCAGAAATGAATAAAAGCAAGTTAAGTATTCTGAGAGAAGATAGTTGAGTAACTGACATTACTTCATAACTGAACAACTGTGTACCATCTCATACACATAATTATACTAACTAATCTATATCTACATATGCATGAATATGAATTAGAGAATAATAAACAGTGAATAGTAGTAATATACATAGACAAGGGAACAAAAACAACAATAACAATTTAGTTTAATTGAAAATACATGATCTGCATATACACAGATATAATAATTATACTTACATCAAATTGTTTCGTCAGTTTTGATCTTTCTCCTGTTCTCTCACACAGTTCTTTTATTACTTGATGTATCCCATTAATAGGGAATGATGTTTCACCACATTGAATGTACTCTACTAAAGATTCGTGAATATAGATGTACTGAGCCTGTATTAATATAAAATAATTTTTTTTGACAGGTTATGTAACTCATTAATGAATGAATAATGACTGGATAATATACTCAATTACCTCAGTTTGTACCAGCTTTATCCTTTGTTGTCTGATGTGCAAAAGATAATCATAAATATTAAGTGTGTCATGATGTTTCATCCTTTGTAACATGGTATCCAGTACAATGAATGTACCTGTTCTACCTACCCCAGCACTACAATGAACCACCAGAGGAGGTCCATCAGGTGGGTGTGTCTGACGAATACGACCAATAAGTGTTAACATGCATATTTTATCATCAGGTACTCCATGATCTGGCCATTCAGTGAAATGGTAATGTGTCACTTGAAATGGTGAAGAATCTTTCTCATTGGTCTAACAAATGCAACATACTTTAATAATTACATGTTACATGTATACTTTGTACTTTAATTTACATTTTGTAATGAAAATGTTTTGCAACTGTATCCATGATAAAACTCTTGTTTAAGTAGTTTAACTATGATTCCTTGTCCAAACTCATGGATTGAATCAACTTGTTCAGGCCAATAGCAAACACACTTAGTCTGTGAATGAATATTTACTTTAATGTTTACACTTATAATGTATTATGTATCTTTAAATTTCAGACTAATTAATATGCAGCTGATCGATGTCATCATTGTGCTATGGAATTTTAAAACAGATTGAAGGTATTATCACCTGATATCCAGAATTCAGAACACTGAAACTATTTACTCACTTGCATATATCATATTATTCATTATTGACTCACAATTCCCTTTTCTACTTCTTGTGTTAACATTACTATAGTTGGAAGTTTAAATTCCCAAATCATTCTCCAAAAATCCACAGCTGTGTTTGGTAATGGACCTAAGGTAAGAAAGTATAGATCAATATCTCTAAGAGTGTTTTAAATTATTCAATAACAGATACCTTGGGTTGCTATGTAAGCTCTTGATCGTTCATATCCCTGTATTATTACAAATTACAGCAGATGATAAGCAGATAATAAGCAGTATGTATATATATATATATATATATATATATATATATATAACTCACATCAATGAAAGAAGCATTAATATACTGAGATTCATCATTTCCTTGTGATTTAAGAGTAACTATAGTTTCATCAACTGGAAAGAGGACAATAATAAGACAAAATAAGCATGTGCATGGTTCATTATAGTCGTTTCAAAACAACTCTAATCCTGACTTTTCATTATTAAATTTTGATATACACACTTACATGGTAGTATGTTCTGAAATCGATTCTTTTCAGGATATTTATCACTTATTTCATGTAACTTCAATGGAGATAATGTATTGATATCCTAATAGTATAATCAAATTAATTAATGGTATATTCCATCCACATCACTAGTTCATTACCCTATACTCATTTGAAAGAGATTCCAGAGAGTTTTTAACAAACACAGGGAAGTCCTGAATAGATATCAAATGTTGACTGGTATTTTGTGAGAATGTGAAATTTTGATATAATGGGACTATGGAGAGAAAAATCAATTATGGTGAAGCATAATTATTATAATAATATAGATATAATTATTATCTATACATTGATCTGCAGTTAGCATCTTATATTTCCCAAGCATATATTTTTATTTGTTGTGTACGTTTTGCATTAAACTATGTATTTACCTTCATTGGTGATTTTTAACTCCAGACTATCTTCATCATTCTCCTTTGGTTTCACTGATATAGCAAATTCATTCACTTCATATTTTTTGGTGGTCTTCATTTGCTTTTTGCAACTATCAAAACAAAATGATTTAATGATTAATATTGCAATAAGAGAACTTGATATACTATAATGATATTGATATAGTGATCTTACCATTTCAAACAGATAATTATTGAAACAACTACCAGTATTAACACTATCAATGCACCAACTACTACTGAGATTATTATCACATTCATTTCAGACTTTAGTTCAGTTTCTATAAGAATAAAGATTAGTAAATTTGAAACAGTCACCACAAAATGTCTTTTAATTACAACAAATATCAATGGAAGTATTTGTATATCTCAGCATTTAAATGGCAAACTTTTGTTGTATAATTAAATAATTTATGGCCACTACAATAGAACTTATCAATTTATCAATTATGCAATTAAATGAGTGCTTATACAGCTACAAGAATAAATTAGTTTATTTAATTGGAAGAACAAATCTTTCATAACACACAAGCACATATTAATACTGACTAGGTTTTACCTATTATTGTAATGTTTATTCTCATTCCTATTGTATCACTTGGTACAATATGATATGACAAGCTACTAATAGTTACTTCACAGGAATATATTCCACTATCAGAGATATCCAACATTCCAACTTCAAGATTTGATGTAGTGACAAGAGTGCTGTCTACACTGTCCTCTTTTAGTATAGTAGAATGATGCTTCCACATAAATGTTGTAATTGTTTTCACATCAATGAATTCCATATTAAGATTTGAGGTACAGTTAAGAAGAAGACTTTCTCCCACTTGATAGTATTCATCACTTGCATTCAATGTGATAAATGGAGTAGGAACTACAAAATACAGAAGGAAAATTAATTAGCAATAAAGCCTCTCAAACACAAGTTATATTTATTTACTTTCTTGTTTGATAAAAGTTTCTGTGATGTAACTATTATGCATATGCTTAATTATAATTATAACTATAATAATTTATAAAACTGTGAGTTATTTCAGATATGCATGGATACATAATTATAAGTACATAATATAATAAATCATAATATCATCCATAGCCCCCATAACATAATATAAATCGATAATACTTACTGATAACAGAGATAATTCCTGAATGTATTGCTTCATCACTGTGCATTATAAATGAATTTTCTCCATTATCGATATATCCACTACATGTGTAGTTACTAGCATCAGAGAGTTTTATTCCGTCAAATGAAAGAAGAGATGTGTAAGTAATATTGCCTTCTACAACTGGAACCATAGTTTTATTTATCACACTGGTATTATTAGTCCATGTTATGTAAGCTTCAGTATTAATATCAATGTTCTGATTCATTAATGTAATAACACAACTCAAAGTAAGTTCACTGCCTGTGGTATATGTTTCATTAGTGATGTTTGTCATTATCTGTGGCATTGGTACTGGAAAGAAAAATAAACACAAATATGAAACAAGTAAAAAGATGCCTAAATGTTATATATACATATTTAATTTTCCACTTACTCTTAATCAAGATACTTCCAGAATCTACTGTCTCATTACTCTGTATGATAAATGATGAATTCATAGCATCATCAATAATACCTGTACATGTGTATTCTCCTGCAGCTGATAGTTTGAGGTCATCAAAATGAAAAAAGGCAAAATAAAGGACTTTTGATTCATTTATCATTTCAGATACACTACTTTCATTAGTCAGAACAACATAATTACTCTTAAATTCAAAAACAGCTACTGTGTCATTATCAATATTCTCGGTCAATAACATCAACTGACAACTTAGAACAAGTGAACTTCCAGCAATATAGTAGACATCACTAGTGTTGAAAACAATTTGAGGTGTAGGTACTATATTGATGTGAAATATATATACATTATATATATATATATATATAGCATGCTACCATGGCAACCGTTTGATGTGGTTAGGTCTTATATTTTTGTATATAGACCTGTGAATCTTTAATCTATCAGCATACAATACATTGTATATAGTACACTTACAGTTCTTATATAAAACAATATAAAACCTTGGTTTAGTGTCCTCGGATGTGATATAGCCCTCGCAGGCTCGGGCTATATCACATCCTTGGACACTAAACCTCGGGTCTATATTTTTGTATATAAGACCTGTAAGTGTACTATATATATTACATATATATATATATATATATATATATATATATATATATATGTAATGTATATAGTATGATAACAGGTCCTATATACAAATATATAAGACCTGAATTTTGTGTCCGAGGATGTGAGCCTGCGAGGGCTATATCACATCCAAGATATATATGTAATCATAGTAGTTTAAAATAGTGTAACTGATATGACAACTAAATACATGCACGCTTCAATAACATACTCTTACAGCTATGTGCATATATTCTCACTTTTCAATGAAATATTCAATAATTAATATTAATTATTAATTTATTCTGATAATGTTTTTAACAAATTAATATACAATTATCCACTTACCTTTAATAAATACACTTCCAGAATCTACTGTTTCATTGCTCTGTATGATAAATGATGAATTGATAGCATCATCAATAATACCTGTACATGTGTATTCTCCTGCAACTGATAGGTTGATAGCTGGGAAATTAAAAAAGGCAGTGTAAATGAATTTTGTTTCATTTATGATTTCAGGAACACTCCTATTACTAATCAAAACCACATCATGAATTTTATTCTTCAGTTCAAAAACTGCTACTGTGTCAATATCAATGTTCTCAGACAAAACAATCAATTGACAGCTTAGAACAAGTGAATTTCCAGCAATATAGTAGACATCACTAGTGTTGAGATTCATTATTTCAGGTGTAGGCACTAATAATTGATAAGGAATATATAGATAGATATACATAATCATTAATGAACAGAAATAATTATTCTGAATTAATACATATACCTTCCAACGTCTTTCATGAAAACTATCTATTTCTCAAAAACAATGTGTTAAAATTACTTTATTTGGTTACATCATTAAAAAGTAATCATCAGTTAATCACCTGATAGCAATCAGTGAGCAATGTGAGTATATATATATATATAATTATATATATATATATATATACAGTGACTGATACAAACAAGCTATCTGTGTATTCTTCTCTTCTCTCAATAATTGTAATTCAAAATAAAGTTTATTATATCTGTGGTATTAGTTTTTATTAATTTACGCTGATACCTTGGTAATGAAAAGACAAACACTAAAAGAATCTAAAGTTTAGTTTCCAAAATAAAAACACTTCAACACTCATGCCGTGCAGGTAATACTACAATGAAGGAACACAGAAGTAATTGGCTAACTCCATTGCCTTTGTTACATGCACTCACAGGGTATAAGAATCAAAAAACTAACAAAGAAAGAGGCAACTAGTGATTTCATATTAATATTGAAATTGAAAGCTAATTAATTATTCTCTTACGTACTTTTCACAAACACAATTCCAGAATCTATTGTCTCATTGCTCTGTATGATATAGGGTGAATTCACATCATGATTGATGTATCCTGTACATGTATATTCTCCTGCATCCGACAATTTTAGAATATTGAAATTAAAAAAGGCTCTGTAATTGAATTTCATTGTCCTTATGACTTCCGGCATACTCCTATTATTAAACAGAACTCTATTATCAATGTTACTCTTCAGTTGAAAATCTGCTACTGTATCATCATCAATGTTTCCCGACAACAGCATCAGCTGACATCTTAAAACAAGTGAAGTTCCAGCAACATAGTAGACATCACTAGTGTTGAGATTAATTTCAGGTGTAGGTACTAACAATTGATGTAAAGAATAATAATTAAACACCATGGTTAGTTTTATTCATATATATAACATATTTATTTATATGTTTATATACTTATACTTATATTTATAGATACATACATAAATATAAATGCATGCTTCTCTCTACATAATTCCCGAAAAAGTGTACATATGTGACATTTGACCTCTATGCGGTTCAGAGTGTGTTCCTAGCATTATGATGCACTCCAAGTGTTTGCAATTGGCATCAGGGATAAGCCAACGCAATCTAGTGGGTAGCGAGACATTTTCCTTGCTGTGAAACCCGATATCGTTGGTGTAGGTGGTGCCAACATGCAGTGGGGTCGTTTTGTTTGCCCCAGTTGCACTCAAAAGAGGGATTGGGGACTTTCGTGTCCCGGTAAGCAAGTTGGAAGAAGTAGTACTCCATGTCAGAAAAGAAGCCAAGTTTGAAATAGAGGAAGTGAACAGTGGCCAAAACATAGAGCAGAGACGCCAGTGTTGGAAATGGTAAGAATTTTGAAAAACAAGTGTATATAGAGAAAAAAACATCCCTATATTTGCTTTGTGATGACTATGTATTAAGCATTGCTGATGGCACTAGTGTCTCTACCTTTCTGGGATCAACTGAAAAGAACGATCACAGCATTGGGCGACTTAGCCACACCCACCAAAAAGTCATGTGGTGAGCCACGCCTATCATGTGACTTCCGGTGGGCGTGTTTTTAACTTTTTTCAAGGTGAAGGTGACAGATCTTTTGTGAGTTGGTGGTTTTTATAAAAACCTTTGAAGGAGAACAAAGAAAAAATATAAAGAAAAGATATAAAGAAAAGAAAAGAAAAGAAGCTTTTAAAAAAGCTGGTAAGCAAAAACAATTACTTGCACGGAATTGCAACTGTACAAGGTAGAGACTGGATATATTACACCGGGCTACACTGGGTATATTTCAGCAATACACTGACAGAGACCTTGGAAAGCTTGTCGATGTGTTGACCCATACCTCTCCCTCCACATGTGCTCATCGAGGTAGGATTCTAAATGATCACTATGACATCCCCGCATTCTTTTTAATTTAGTTTTTACATTATTTTTAATTTAGTTTTTACATTATTCCAATAACTCTCGATGTTTTGAGTATGTACTCCAGTAGCTGGGTCTACAAATTGTAGGGAGTGATTGACATGTAGATTTTGAGTTATATTAGGTAGTGTGTTGATTCTATTGTAAGCTGCCCATTCATCAGAGTGAATAATGGTGCTGCTCAAGCACCAATCTCTTATAATTGGCAAGAGTGTGGCTGCATCTCTTCTGGGATCTAGTCTCATCACTCCAAGAGCTGGATTACGTGATGTGTCTACCATTCCAAACACCCAGTTTTCAGATCTTGCTGGACGACCACGGTGGTTTTTGGGCTTGTGTGAAAACATTGACTCGTCAATCTGAACAACCACTCCTGGTCCTCCCAGTTTGACGGCATTTGGATTGTCTCATGCTTCACTGAGTAGTTTTGTTGAGCAAACTTCTCTGAACCACTGATATATATCAATAGCAGTGCGTTCAGAAATCTCTGCTTCGTCAGCAGCATCTCCAACTGGCCTTTCTGTGCTCCACATTTGCATCATTAATAGCCACTTCTGTAAGGTCAACCGTGACTTGGTGAAAAAACTATTGTGTCTGATTGATTTCATAGTCTTACAGTCCGGACATCTAAATGTAAACCCATCACTGGACCCTTCTGTACTCCTAGTCTTGAACTCCATCTGAGTACCACACCTGTGTTACAAGAATAACTATTTATACTTCTATTCATTTCCTTATTTTAATCTGAGCCTGACAAAATCACCTTTACGACAATGTTTTACATAACTCATGCATGTAAGGCTTCATGCACTGTAATTACATTCCCTTAATATAGCTTAGGTTGTTTACTATTAATTTAATCCCTGCAATTTCATTTAATACATTAAATTACTATCAAGTTATGAAGCAAGAAAGTGAAAATGTAAAAATTGTTAAGAGGATGATTTGTCAGACTGCATGCTCTTTGTAGATTTATAATAATTATTACAATGATGCAAAAAATAATTATTCTACCTTGTACAGTTGCAATTCCTTGCAAGTAATTGTTTTTGTTGTAAAAATTGAATGATCTTGTCATTTCCACCAAAAATAACTGGTCCAAGCTCTATCAAAGACATATTGTACACTGTATTTGTTTTCGCATTTCGCGGAAATTATTCCCGCTACTGGGGAGTTTGCATTGCAGACACAGCAAAAATTAAGCCGCACCCACCTGATGTCACGTGATAGGCATGACTCACCACATGACTTTTGGTGGGTGTGGCTAAGTCGCCCGATGCTGTGATCGTTCTTTTCAGTTGATCCCCTTTCTGTTTACTCGAAAGCTGGGGCCTGAAGAAGTAAGTGTAAGCCTGACTGCAACACAGATCTTTGATGAACTGACTGAAGTACTCCTACAAGGTTCTAAATGATGACTTCCTCATATCTGAAACTTAACTTATTATACTTACTTGTTAAAGATTCTTGCATAATATTTATACTGTTTCTCTGCTATATACAACAGTTATTAGCAGTTTCTGAATCTTCCTGGCTTGTCTGTAGCTCGAAGAGCCTCGAACGCGCGTTCTTTTACGCGCCACGCTCATTAATTGACCGAGCCCCCCCGGGATGACGCAACTTCCTTAACTACGTATACAACGCATAGTCGCGCAAGTGACACAAACATATATATAATTATATATATATACATTAAACCCCGTGGAAAGCAATTATAGGGATGGCCCTACGGGCCATAACAAGCTCAGTCTTGTAAGCATTAAATATATGATTAGAATAGGTGTATATATAGATATCTGTGATAAACTACTAACACTCACTTTTCACATTTACTGTTGTATAGTCCTCAACAACATCACTAGGAATGATAAATGGTGAATTAATGTCATCATCAACAAAACCTTCACATTTATATATTCCTGAATCAGATAATTTGATATTACTGAAATGGAAGTCAGCATGATAAGTAAGATTCCCTCCCTTTGTAATTACTGGAATCGAACTTGTTTCGTTTATCATGTCCTTTTTATGCAATTTAATAGTGGCAATTGTATTTACATCAATATTCTCTCTTCTTAATAACGTTATTTTACAACTTATGTCCAACTGAGTTCCAACATCATAGAGAGTACCAGTAGTGTTGAGAATAATATCAGGGGTGGAAACTAAAAAATCAGTCAGAATTAAACCATCATATCATAAATATACATACATTTACCTTTAATCCTAATAGTGGTTTTATTTGATTCATGTGTACTGTTCTTGACAAATGAGAAATTACTATACAGATACACATCACATGTATACTCTCCAGCAGATGATAAATTGAAATTGTGAAGTAATAATGATGATGAGTATATTTTCAAATTATTCTGAGAAGTTTGAAATATCTCAGAAAACTCACTTGCACCTATAATATATCTCCTCCATTCAAATACTGCACTTGTAGATACATCTACATAAGGAGACTCAGAAGGAGATATACTTGCACTACATGTGAGATCTAGACTAGTAGAGGTATTGTAAACTTGAAGATTTTGAGAATCAATAGTAACAAGAGGAGTAGGTACTGTAAAACAAACAAAAAAGGAAATTAATGGTGTCAGAGTGGGTTCATAACAGATATAAAATATAATATGCTACTCATACTAACAAACTACCATAGGTGAGATTTGTGGTAATTATATTAATAGCTTTCATCATTAGTATTATAGAAAACACATTTGAATGTTCATTTCAGTATACAGCAGCTTATCTGTGATCACTTATAAGAAACTTGGTGGCTGATGCCATGTTTTGGAGTGATCTATGTAGCATGCTATGCATATAAGGGGATGCTACTCCATATATTTTTGGATTTATAGCCCTCTGAAGCTAATTATAATTCTGGAGCAATCCAAGGGATGGAAGAGTTTTCTTAAAGTGTATTGTATATACTTTATGAAAGGTACACCACAGCATAACTACCAACAGTGTATGATGATGGGCACAGCATCAAATTTGGTAGGGTGAACAGAATTTAATATTCTAAGTGTGGCAAAATGTTTTTTCATTTTATTTATTTTTATCAGGGAAGTGTCATGAGATATATATAGCCTTAGAAGAGGATTTCTGTGCCATTTGGACTTAATTTCACATTTTTGTGAACAATTTTGTGTAAATTTTATCATTGTGTGCTTTATAATTTAGGTATATGGCTATAGCATACACAACTGTAAGACTATGATAGGAAAGCAAAAGGTCCATTAAATAACTTCGAATTATCGATGAGAGAATTATTAATGTAGCATATGTTTATTGAACCCTACATATTGTTGTGCCTGTAAACTAACACTGGATTAGTGAACAAACATACAAGCAAAAATGAAGTTGACTGAAAATTACTCATTAATTCTGAAATAGGATATAATAGAATCAGTGTTTAATTATTTACTTACGTACTTGTAATAAATATACTTCCAGAATCTACTATTTTATTGCTCTGTTCAACAAAAGATGATTGCACAGCATCAATCATACCTGTACATGTATATTCTCCTGCAGCTGATAGTTTGAGATTGTTGAACTGAAAAAGAGAGGTGTAAATGACTTCTGTTTCATCCGCATATGCTGGTACACTGCTTTCATTAGTCAGTACAGCATTATCATTATCATTCTTCCATTGGAAAGTTGCTATTGTGGTAATATCAATGATCTCAGACAATAGTATCATTTGACATCTTAAAATAAGTGAACTTCCAGCAACATAGTACACATCACTAGTGTTGAGTAGAATTTCAGGTGTAGGTACTACATAACATTGATGTGGAATGTTATATAAAATTAATGTAGAGTGTTATTATACACAGACATCAATATGCCACTTCGATAAACTTTTATTATTTTACATAAATATCACTTTCAGTAAACACATTAAGGAAAGCAACTGATAAATGCTCAATTATTCTGAAATTGGGTATCATCAAATTAATATTTATTTACATTTACGTACTTTTAACATAGATGACTCCGGAATCTACCATGTTATTACTCTGTATGATAAATGATGAATTCATAGCATCATCAATGATACCTGTACATGTGTATTCTCCTGCATCTGACAGTTTAACAACATCAAAATGAAAAAAGGCAGTGTAAACCAACTTATTTTCATTCATAAAATTAGGTACATCCATTTCACGAATCAAAGCAAAATCATCATTATTACTCTTCAGTTCAAAAACTGCTACTGTCTCGATATCAATGTTCCCAGACAATAGTGTCAATTGACAACTTAAAACAAGTGAACATCCAGCATCATAGTAGTAGACATCACTAGTGTTGAGATTAATTTCAGGTGTAGGTACTACAACAATTGGGATGGGAATAATATTTAAACATTGTATTTTTCATATATACACAAAATTAATATGTGCAAATGACTTTCCACAAACAAAAGGTGAAGAAAAGGTGTATGTCATAAAACTTAAGTGATCAAAATGTGCATAATTACATTAAGTGTGAATCTGTGATAAGCTACTAACACTCACTTTTCACATTTACTGTTGTATAGTCCTCAACAACATCACTAGGAATGATAAATGGTGAATTAATATCATCATCAACAAAACCTTCACATTTATATATTCCTGAATCTGATAATTTGATATTGCTGAAATGGAAGTCAGCATGATAAGTAAGATTCTCTCCCTCTGTAACTACTGGAATCATTCTTGTTTCTTTTAAAATATCCTTTTTATACAGTTTAATAGTGGCTGTTGTATTTACATCAATATTCTCTCTTCTTAGTGTTATTTTACAACTCAAGAGTAAAAGAGTTCCAATATTATAGTGAGTACCAGTAGTGTTGAAAATGATGACAGGTGTAGGAACTAAGCAATCAGACAGAAGTAACACTTTTACGTACATAATTATATACAATTACATAAATGAAAAATTACCTTTAATCCTAATATTAATTTTATCTGATTTATGTGTACTGTTCTTGACAAATGAGAAATTACTATACAGATACACATCACATGTATACTCTCCAGCAGATGATAAATTGATATTATGAAGTAATAATGATGATGAGTACATTGTCAAATCATTCTGAGAAGTTAGAAATATCTCAGAAAACACATTTACTCCTCTAATATATCTCCATTCAAATACTGCACTTGTAAATACATCTACATAAGGAGACTCAGAAGGAGATATACTTGCACTACATGTGAGATCTAGACTAGTAGAAGTATTGTAAACTTGAAGATTTTGAGAATCAATAGTAACAAGAGGAGTAGGTACTGTAAAATGAATAAAAAAGTAAATAAAATAAATTTTAGCCTAAATTGCTCAGAAACATTTGCTAAAGCACCAATGTCTTATAAACACATTCACATTTCTGATAAAAAAAGTCAATTGAAAAAACGTTTTTCCATGATTTACATGCCAAAATTCTGTTAGTTACCATCACTATTGGTAGTTTTGCACAGTTGTAACATTTATACATTACATGTACAGTTAAGAAGAATCCTTTCAATTCCTCAGATAACAATGGAATTAGCTTCAGAGGATCATAAAATAAATAATTATTTGTTCCCATACTCTCCTGCTTTTGTGTATAGGATTAATAATTTTTAATTACATCATGTGAATGTGTTTTATGAGTCATTGCAACTTTAGGAGAAGATTTCTGAGCAATTTACACTTAATTTCACAGTTAAAATCTCTGCAATTACATTTTTGTGTGCATTGTATATTATTATTATAGAGTGTATACAATGTAATGCACACAAAGATCTAATTATTGTGGTTTAAACTGCAAAGTTGTCATCAAAATTATGCATGACAATTATGATAATAACTATACCAAATTAATATGTATATATCTTGGTATACACTACTACATGAACACGAAAATCCATTACTTGAGAAATGTAACAGGTTCATTAAATGTTGAGACAAAAGAAGCTCAAAGAAGAATGCACTGGTTATATATTAAGATCACTCTTGCCATGACATGTATTCATTACTACAGATTGTATTAGGTGACTGTTAAGAGAACAATAAGGGTGGTCCCTCCATCCATGCACTTCAATGTAAGTACATAGCATGACTAGTTATAACAGAGGAGTAATTAAGTCTAATAAACTTAAAACGTTTACTACTATATATGCACTCACACATAACATATAAGAGAATATTATCAGATTTATTTCTCAGAGTATTATCATCAATCCATGCCAAACATTCATAGTAACCAGCAAATGATGTTTTTACTTTCTTTGGTTGAAGTTGTAGAATATTGCCACGCTGTGCTATGTTAGTAGTAATGATTTCCTCATTGTGATACCATTCTTTATGAAGAGATGACATATCAGGACCAATACCAGTATTCAGGACAATCATACAGTTTACGTTAGCAGGTTGACCAACAAGTAAATTGTTTGGTTCAGTGCCCATAGCAGGAGTAATTGTTACTTGTGTCACATATGTATCTGTGATAGTAATGATACTCTAATAATACATTTACACTTTAACTCTTGTGATTGCACTTCTACTTTTACAACATTAGTGTCTATAATGAATATATACAAAAATATTTTATTCAGGTTTCAACTTTCAAACTATATGTTTCTTATTATCTAGCTGTATGTACAGGGCATAATAAAAATAAATATTCCTTCATACTAAATGCACACTGGAATTACATCTATAATCTGAGGATTTATATTATAATTTACTGCAGCCCAATGAAATAATTATTATAACATCAGGGTATACACTACAATCAGCTAAATAAATAATACTTTTGTATAATCTAGTTATATTAATTATTCATACATAGTTGATTCTTTTCCAGTGCAACTCTAATGTCAGAATCATCACAAGTATATAATAATGTATGAAAGTTACCTTTGACAGTTAACAGAATATTATTCATATACAAAGATTCACTAATATTGGCTACACATTCATAAGTTCCATTGTCAGATTCTCTCGCGGGAGAAATCTCATAGGAAGTGTTGCTGCCAGGTCCATCCATGTCAACTATTATCTCCTCTATAACACTATTGTTATAATACCAGATCCATTGTATTATTTCATTTTCACAAGCTTTCTCAAGTGAACACGAGATATTGAGACTCTCTCCCACTTTCACAGGATTAGTAGAAGACATTACAATTGTTACATCTATGTTAAGAACAATTTGTTATGTTAAAATAATAACTAATGTAGAATGACTTACTACATGATTCTGTAGCTGTTGTGTGACGAAGAATGCAGAGAAGAAAAGCCACAAAGATCTCCCTCATTTTGTAGGAAAATGATACAAAATGTTGAAACAGACTATAGATTAAGTTACTTTTAAATAGACAACTATACAAATTGCTTCCTGTGTTTACTTTATAAAAATTAATTATTGAATGTAGACTCATGTTTCATCATCAGAGAGAAGTGTATACACAGGTTGATCATGAGCTACACTGCACAAATACTAGCACATCTAGTTCAAGTTTGTTGTAATTATCTTTTCTGATGAATAGGTAGAATTACAATTAGTTACTGTCTTATGAAGCAATGATTAGAATTAGAATTGATCTCTCACTGAAAAAATAGAATTGTTAACATAACAAATGCATTGGTGAGTACAGTTGCAAGAATGCAAATTATAATTTAATTAGTCATACAAGGTGTTATGACTGCATGATAACATACTTGTACCAATTATAATAAAATACCATGTCTAATATCTTGTGTTAGATGGACATAGAAGGTTTGGAAACCTAAAATGATTTGGATTAAAATATCATTCTACTTGTTTGTAAATCTATTAGACAGGATAAGGAATTAATTGGATTATAATTTGTACAAGTATACCACCATACAGTCATAACAATCTACCATCACAACTAAATTACAATTCCACTATTCCTTTTAACCAATAAATTAACAAATTTATTTTTGGAGTGTAAGCATTAGGCCATCTAGTGTTTAGAATTAGAATTATGTGCCACTTAATTAAATAATTAGGTCTAAAATTCATTTGAAATTTCTTCAAAGTTTTTTATGTCAAGAAATGAGCTCTTTCTGGCTTCAGTCATCATTAAGTAGTCTTTTCCTCAAATACAACAAACTTTACTACTAAATAGCTATTTACAATACACCAAAAAATGTCTTTAAAGTAGTTGCATGTCATTCATCTTTATACTTCATATAATTATAGTAGTTGTAGTTCAAACCGAACCAGTGTCTTTTTCCAGAACCAAATGTGATGGCAGGTAGCTATGGAACCATGCACCAACCTTTAAATCAAAAAACTACCCTTATTCCAGCAATAAAAGCACAGCATATAAATTAATTTTGTAGTTATTATTCATGAAAGGTGTGTGGTTTTAAGCACTAGGTCAAAAAAACTGAAGTTTAACTAGTCTCGCGCATGTGAGTGAGATTAGCATTGAAATGGGGGAAATGTTTCAGTTTAAAGCTACTTCAAGTGTGGACCCCTACTTGATTTAAGCCCAACAGGAACACTGATTGTTTGAATTGCAATTTTGAAAATGTCTTATTGCATCCTATTCATTTCAACCAACCTCCACTAGAACAACCCGCTGCATTAATTCACACCTATTCACACCTTTTGAAGTAGATTTATACCTGTTCATCTACTCCTGTTTCGTTTAATCCTGATTCGTCTACTAATTTGCCTGATATTCCCAATTTATCTAACAATTGATTACAGTGGTACATATTATCACCCATTAGCACAAGACCATTCAACAACAATAATATATAATTATAAAAATAATAAAAACATTTTTTTTAAAATGAAAAAACATGTAGGGATATCAAAACCAAAAAACCACACAAACAAGATTGGAATGGTAGCTTAGCAACATAATTATATTAAACTACTACAATATAAAAAGCCTACATAAGTATAGTTTCTTTGTGTTTTTCTTTCATACTCTAGCTATAACTATAATGGTCTTTGTTATGTAATTTAATGCAACACTTTTGTTGGAGGAAGTGTGTACATATATAATATATATATATATATATATATGTAATATATATAGTACACTTACAGGTCTTATATACAAAAATATAGACCCGAGGTTTAGTGTCCAAGGATGTGATATAGCCCGAGCCTGCGAGGGCTATATCACATCCGAGGACACTAAACCAAGGTTTTATATTGTTTTATATAAGAACTGTAAGTGTACTATATACAATATATTGTATGCTGATAGATTAAAGATTCACAGGTCTATATACAAAAATATAAGACCTAACCACATCAAACGGTTGCCATGGTAGCATGCTATATATATATATATATATACATAATTATTATATATATATATATATATATATATATATATATATATATATGTACGTAATATAATTGTATATGTAATCTCATCTTCAAATAATTGATTAAAGAGTACACTACAGATTTAATAGAAGTGATAATTTAAATCAATTGAAGTGATAATAATTATTGAGTAGACTAATCTACACTAGAATAGTAGACGAATCTGGAGTAGACAAAACAGGAATTTACCCTTGCAGTGTATTAAATACAGAGTTCAGAAAATATTCACATGTGAATAATGCAAAAAATAATGCAAATCATACATTATTATTCAGCTAAACAATAATTTAGTATGGGAAGTCTAGCACATAAAGATATATTTAATTATTTGCACTTCTTTCCCTTAGATATATAGCCTACTTGTGCCACCTCCTACATGAACAGTGGAAACTTTTAAGAAATCAAATATATGGACCAGCTATATCTCAAAATTAAGTTTTTGTAACGTCAGCTCTGAAGGTAAGAAGTTGCTGCTATAAGTTCACATTAAAGTAGTGAAAGTGATACATATCATAATTATTTTTTGAAAGTATAATACTTATGAGTATAATTGTCATTACTGTGTTGATTTATACATTGTACAATAATAGTTTACTTTAAAGTAATTGTCATCACAGGCATTGTTATTCTATAGTGAGTAGCTATTTACTATCAATAACTTAAGTGGATTAAATAAATGTTTTCATCTGCCTCCTCTATCATCATTGTACTTTTGCCTTAAATGGTAAAATACACTTATACACATCCACATAATTGTACATTATGTATGATTATAATTATAATTATAAAGTATATGTACATATATATATATAATATAAATTTTCTTTCAATTTAAAAAATGAAGGACATGTGGGATACCATGCCAAAAGTTTATGTTACCTAGCAATAAACTTTAACCATTTCCACATTAGTAGTTATTTTGCTATTACCACATATATATGGCTACATGGAAGTGATTAGTACCATCCCAATTTTGTTTGCACGTGTACTTTGTCAGTTTAGATATCTTTACACATTTTTATTTTGTAATAAAATGGTTTTATTATACTCGTTTCCTTTCAAATGAATAGATGAGATGATAGTTGAACTGTAATGTTTATCTGGTAATTTGTGAAGTTTATCCTTTTCAGGCTTGTAATTTCACCAGTTGGCAGTTCTTCAGAAAATATAAATAAGACTAGCAGGTCATGTTAATTGTAAAATACTTGACATCAAAAGTTTATTAAGGTTTATCACAAAGGAAAAGACAGAGGAGGTAGATGAAATAAATTCATTTAATAATTATATACTTACTACTGCTGGATAAATATCCTACACATACATATTATATACAGTCCTAGTACTACAGATATCTGTATAGTAGACATGGGGTGAGTATACACTAATGATACTTAAGCACAAGTATAAGAATACTCAAACACAAGTTCAAGTGCAACGTAATTGAAATTAAGTACATGCATAATGAGTCAATTGCCTGTAAAAATGTACTTTGTAATTTAACGTTCAGCTTAAATTCATGTTTAAATGTAATTAGTATATGTACATGGTCACAAACATAAGTATGTCAGAATTCAAATTAATTTTGTGAATTTTTAGAGTTTACATTTAAATTCTTTACTTTTCAATGTAATATTGCTTGTTTACTTAATTTGCCAATGTAATATACAGTTATAGAGTAAACATCAATTAAGTTTACTGTGTTTACTTAGCATAAAGTAGAACAATTGAAATGTTTAATTAAAAACATGGTATATAAATTCAATCTGTATTTATTCTCAACTGCTGCAGCCGATTCCATGTATAATATAAATGACAATATTAAGGAAGCACATACCTGAAGAACTATAGTTATTGCTGATTATATGACCTGTGGCCAATCAGAATGCTGATGCTGATAATGCATCACATGATTGAACATTAAATCACTTATTGCACACTTTTGCGTGCAATAAGTTAGTTATTGCACACTTTGCTCACCTCTACTAACGAAGCAGCTCCAGCAACAGTGGAAGTTCACCAGACCGTTAATAAATCATATGCATATGACTGTATCTAGAAATATTCAAATAGGTATACAAAACATTACACACTATAATAATGGTATCCTCTAAAAGCAGTGTAACATATATATACATATATATATATACATATATATATATATATATATATATATATATAATATATATATATGTATATGATGAAGCCACCCTTCAAAGCTTGCAATGATACATGCACCATAGTTGGATACGTACACTGTGTGGTTTGTGGCTTCATTAACCTATATAAATGTGACTTTGAAGTCATAAAATATACCAGTTATGTCATGCCCACTTGTGCAATATCAGGCTTATAATCACCTCATGCAAAGGCCTGCAGCCCTCAGGATTGGTGATTATAAACCAGATAAAGCACTTATGGCTTTTGCAAAGGAAAATTTTCCATGATATACTCTATATATATATATGTGCATTTACATATACATTTACATATGCTAAATGTATGAGTTCTAATGCTGTAAGGATTATTTAGTGTAGTTTTTTGTGTGAACATGAAAAATGTTGTGAATTGTCTATAATTCAACAAACCTGGTTGTTTAAATAAAAAGTGAACAAGTACATAGAAATATAAAAAATCAACCAGTAAAGGTGCCATCATAACTAGAAATGTAATTCAAAATCTCAATTATAACCTATCTGCATTTATTGAAAACTATTTATTCAATTAAATTCATCAAATGACTATATTGCTTATTGAATTCTTACATCATAACCTATACAGTTCAATGATGCATTGTTTATTTTCACTTAATCAATCATATATCAGCATCTGTCATGAAATAACATTAAGGCTCTATATATACACTCTATGTTTAGATACATTACCAAGTAATCACTATTCCATGTTTAGATACATTATCAAATAATCACTATTCCATGTTTAGATAAATTATCAGATAATCACTATTCCATTAATACCGGAAATACATCATTTGCATATATTATCACGTGCGCTCTGTTGACATTCAAACAAGATATAACATTCAATGCCTGTAAATGTTATAAGTTTATAAATTTTTAATATCCATCCATGTGCTTAGAAAAGTGAAACAAATATTCATTCAAATGCTTACCCAAATACTCATATTTGGTCAATTTGTACAGAAACATAAAGAAATTGGTATCCAGCAGATCTAATCATTATAATTATCATGCTTCTTAACATACCACAGGTTTTAGTAAAGGTCTAGCAGTGACCATTGTAGTCAGCACAAAATATTTGATTTAACAAATATGGCCTCATTAATATTATTAGCAACAGTGTCGATGTGAATCATAAGTAGAGTCTATTATACCTTCTCATGTCAATAAATCATTATTTCTATCATAGTACGGGACTTAAGGAGGTGGTTTTCCTGTAGCCATGTGTTATTGAGTCAGTCACTGCTATAGATTGAGAAATGATATGATTACACAGTAATTGCAGTGAGAAGTATAAACGTACTTGGCATGTAGATATCACACAAAATAACAGAATCAATCATATTTCATTAGGATACCAAGCACTCAAAGTCCACACTCATCCCATTGATGCATGAGTTCTAAGTTCTAATCACAGGTCCATGTCTGAATGCTCATAAAGTAAAGTACATTAACAAATGGATTGTCAAAGTAAAAGGATGACTCCCCCTTTGCCTTAAATGGTAAAATAAACTGTCATAAATATGGATTATGTATGAGATGATGATGACCACATGGAAATTGAAACGTTTTTCCACAGAAATAGCATACATTAGCTTGAAATTATTTATAAAATATGTCTATCACTTCACTTTAAATGGTTCATATACATTGTTTTAAATGTTTGTTTACCTGTTCAAATTCTGGGTTCAAATGTTTACTGTATAGATGAATAATTTAATACAGTAACTGTTTGTTTTAGTCTATCTCACCAGCCATACATTCACAGACCATGTCCATGTTACAGGATGCCCATAAATTCAAGTACAGGTTTTTTTAGAATAAATATATTGGTCAACTAAATCTTTTTATTATTGAATAATATAACTTACTATTCAAATACTATGGAATGTTCCACTAATATTAAACTATTACAATAATGATAGTTTCATTTATGTACATCCTAAAGATGAATTACTGACCTTTACTACAACAAACTTAATATCTAATTATAATATAATATATATAATTATATATATTATATATACATATACATAATATACATATATAATCATATATATATATATATATATATATATATGATTATATATATATATATATATATATATATATAATTATATATATATATATATATATATATATATATATATATATATATATATATATATATATATATATATAACATCTACATAATTATTGTAACATGAAAGTTATTCAAATGTCAATTAAATCACATTTTTGAAGTTTTCATATTTGGACATTTCTTCTGCATAATCAGCAAGTACTTCGTGGCAAAATAAATATTGCTCCTGTAAAAATTCATGTTATTTGATTGCATACTCCTGACGACAGAGTTTATCTCAAAACTTACCTTGCTTCTCACAACTCCAGATCGTTGCTTTCTTGCCCTATTGACAAACTGAAACAAATCAACAACTCCTTCTGACTTCGCTTTTTCCATTTGAGAATAAATAGTCATAAATGCACCAGTTCTACCAATACCATCACTGCAAGGATGAGTAATATATTATACACAAGAGATACATCACCCTATTATCATAGATATGATTCAATATTAAGCAGTTTAGCATATTCACATCACACCTTCATTTTAACCATACGTTCCATTAAAACATTCAATAACACAAACTCTTTATATTCCATATAATTAAACAATATAATTCACAATATAATTTCTAATTCATACTTGCACATCACAGTAATTGGTTTGTTTCCAGTACAGCTTTGATTTTTAACCACATCATTCAACATCTTCAGAAGAGAGAAGTTATCTCTTGGTTTATCATCCTCTGGCCAGTCTAAGAAATGAAACTGTGTCACACTGAGAGAGCGAAAGGGCTCCTACAATAAAACAAAGTCAGTATATGAACAAAATTTATGTTGTTATACTTCAAAATATCTCAAGCAACAACTTGAACATAAACTGGCCACAGCTTTCATTATGGTTACAATATCTGACCAGTTTTCCAAGCAACTAATTGTTTTATGTTTGTTATTAAATAGCCATGATTTTGCCTTATTTACCTCCATCTTAGCTTCAAAACAGCGAACAATGTAATCACGCTCTTCTGTTTCAGAAGTGAGAGTAACAGTGATGTTGCCATATTTATTCTTCTCTTTTAGTGATTGTGGCCAGTAGGTGTGACATTGAATCTTTAAGGAAACACAAACACATAGATATTATGTACTTTAAGCTGTGGATAACTCAAAACAGATTGAAACATAATTATTTTATAGTATGCTTCAGTGTATACAATTAATTTACCTGATGGTTTTCTAGAAGTTTACATAGCATCACAACTGTACTGCTCTGATGTTCTAATAACATTCTCCAAAAATGGCCA
This sequence comes from Petrosia ficiformis, assembly GCA_947044365.1. Classification (NCBI taxonomy): domain Eukaryota; kingdom Metazoa; phylum Porifera; class Demospongiae; order Haplosclerida; family Petrosiidae; genus Petrosia; species Petrosia ficiformis. Next base: position 2,835,808 of record OX345645.1, on the reverse strand, counting down.
ACAGTGTTTTCAAGAGGAGATTGTGAAGCAATAAAACAACATGTTTTCTTATATCCCTATGAAGAATAATAAACAGGAACTATCATTCAAAATAATTAAATAGTTTGTTCATACATCAATTCGGGATGCATTGATATAGTTCTCTTCGATATCCACTGTTCTCAACACAACTCTGGAATGATCAACTGTACATGTGAATGTATAGATTAAGGTAAAGAAACAATGAATGAAGTAGTTGCTTACATGGTAAATTGTAAGTATATCTATTACTCTGTGGATTTTCTTTTGCGTCACTGCAGCTTGCAAATGAAGGAGGTGAAACTTCTTGAAGAAGCTGTAAGAGAATTGTTAAACAAATCTATTATTAGCATAGTCATCCAATAATCATGCATCTAAAAATTGCAGAAACGAATAAAAGCAAGTTAAGTATTCTGAGAGAAAACAGTTGAATAACTGACATTAGCTCATAATTGAACAACTGTGTACCATCTCATACACATAATTATACTAACTAATCTATCTCTACATATGCATGAATATGGATTAGAGAATAATAAACAGTGAATAGTAATTTACATAGACAAGGGAACAAACCCAACAATAACAATTTAGTTTAATTGAAAATACATGATCTGCGTATACACAGATATAATAATTATACTTACATCAAATTGTTTCGTCAGTTTTGATTTTTCTCCTGTTCTCTCACACAGTTCTTTTATTACTTGATGTATTCCATTAATAGGGAATGATGTATCACCACATTGAATGTATTCTGCCAAAGATTCGTGAATATACATGTACTGAGCCTGTATTAATATAAAATAATTGTTTTTGATAAGCTATGTAACTCATTAATGACTGAATGATAACTGGATAATACTCAATTACCTCAGTTTGTACCAGCTTTATCCTTTGTTGTCTGATGTGCATAAGACAATCATAAATATTAAGTGTATCGTGATGTTTCATCCTTTGTAACATGGTATCCAGTACAATGAATGTACCTGTTCTACCTACACCAGCACTACAATGAACCACAAGAGGAGGTCCATCAGGTGGGTGTGTCTGACGAATACGACCAATAAGTGTTAACATGCATATTTTATCATCAGGTACTCCATGATCTGGCCATTCAGTGAAATGGTAATGTGTCACTTGAAATGGTGAAGAATCTTTCTCATTGGTCTAACAAATGCAACATACTTTAATAATTACATGTTACATGTATACTTTGTACTTTAATTTACATTTTGTAATGAAAATGTTTTGCAACTGTATCCATGATAAAACTCTTGTTTAAGGAGTTTAACTATGATTCCTTGTCCAAACTCATGGATTGAATCAACTTGTTCAGGCCAATAGCATACACACTTAGTCTGTGAATGAATATATGTGTACAGTAATAATAATAATAATAATAATAAGGACATGATTTCTGGAAATGCACTATATACTATTATGTATCTAATTAATACACAACTGATGTCATCATTGTATGTGCTATGTAATTATAAAACAGATTAAAGGTATTATTGCCTGATATCCAGAAATTCAGAACACTGAAACTATATTTACTTGCTTAAATCACTTAATGCATATATCATATTATTCATTATTAACTCACAATTCCCTTTTCTACTTCTTGTGTTAACATTACTATAGTTGGAAGTTTAAATTCCCAAATCATTCTCCAAAAATCCACAGCTGTGTTTGGTAATGGACCTAAGGTAAGAAAGTACACAATTATCATTAACAAAATAAAACAATTGATTATTAATTTTATGGATCAATATCTCCAAGAGTGTTTTAAATGATTCGATAACAGATACCTTGAGTTGCTATGTATGCTCTTGATCGTTCATATCCCTGTATTATTACAGATTACGTACAGTAGATGATTGAATAATAAGCAGTGTATATATATATATATATTATATATATATATATATATATATATATATATATACATATATTATAGCTCACATCAATGAAAGAAGCATTAATATACTGAGATTCATCATTTCCTTGTGATTTAAGAGTAACTATAGTCTCATCAACTGGAAAGAGGATAATAATAATACAAAATAAGCATATGTGTGGTTCATTATAGTTGTTTCAAAAAACTCTAATCGTGACTCTTCGTTGTTAAATTTTGATATATACACTTACATGGTAGTATGTTCTGAAATCGATTCTTTTCAGGATATTTATCACTTATTTCATGTAACTTCAATGGAGATAATGTATTAATATCCTAATAGTACAATCAAATGAATTAAGAATTAAATGGTGTATTCCAGTCACGTCACTAGTTCATTACCTTATACTCATTTGAAAGAGATTCCAGAGAGTTTTTAACAAACACAGGGAAGTCCTGAATAGATATGAGATGCTGACTGGTATTTTGTGAGAATGTAAAATTTTGATATAGCGGGACTGGAGAAAGATAAAGTAAGTTGAAGTATATATTATATATAACATAGACATAATTATTATATACTATTTATACATTGATCTGCAGTAGTATCTTATATTTGCCTGTAGATATATTTTTTTGTTGTGCATTTTTGCAATGAACTAATTAATTATGCATTTACCTTCATTGGTGATTTTTAACTCCAGACTATCGTTATCATTCTCTTTTGGTTTCACTGATATAGCAAACTCATTCACCTCATATTTCTTGGTGGTTTTCCTTTGCTTTTTACAACTTCAAAACAAATGATTTAATGATTGTCATTGTAAAAATTGAACTTGATTTACTATAATTATAATGATAATAATATTGATATAGTGATCTTACCATTTAATACAGATAATTATTGAAACAGCTACCAGTAATAATACTATCAATATACCAACTACAACTACTGAGATTATTATCACATTGATTTCAGACTTTGCTTCAGTTTCTATAAGAATAGAGATTAATTATTATTAAAACTGAAACAATCACTAAAAAAGGTTCTTTGATTGCAACAAATATCAAAGGAAAGCATTTGTATTTCTCAACATTTAAACAGGTAGCACATTTTTGTTGTATAATTGACTAGTGTATGGCCAGATAAAATTTATCAATTACAATTAATACAGCTATATGGACAAATTAATTTGAAACATTTCATAATACACAAGTACACATTAGTACTGACTAATATTTACCTATTACTGTAATGTTTAGTGTCATTCCTATTATATCACTTGGTACAATATGATTTGACAAGCTACTAATAGTTACTTCACAAGAGTATATTCCACTATCAGAGAAATTCAACAATCTAACTTCAAGATTTGATGTAGTGACAAGAGTACTGTTTACACTTTCCTCTTGTAATATAGTAGAATTATACTTCCAAATAAATGTTGTAATTGTTTTTACATCAACAAATTCACTATTAAGATTTGAAGTGCAATGAAGTAGAAGACTTTCTCCCACTTGATAGTATTCATTACTTGGATTCAATGTAATATATGGAGTAGGAACTACAAAATAAAGGAGAAACATTAATCAGCAGTAAAGCCTTTCATTAACACACAAGTTATATTTATTCACATTCTTGTTTGACAACATTTTCTGTGATATAACTATATGCAATGCTATAATTATGATAAATGTAATTATAAAAATGCAAGTTATTTCAGCCATGGACACATAATTAATAATACATAATAATATTATCATTAATTATTGTATTACCATAGCCGTGGTAAATCAATAAAATAAATGGTATTGCCAAAGCGCAAAAACACATAATATAATATAAATCACTAATACTAGTATAATTATTCAATTCAACTTACTGATAACAGATATATTTCCTGAACTCATTACTTCATCACTATCCACAATAAATGAATTTTCTCCATTATCAATATATCCACTACATGTGTAGTTACTAGCATCAGAGAGTTGTATCCCATCGAATGAGAGAAGAGATGTGTAAGTAATATTATCTTCCTCAACTGGTGGCACAACAGTTTTTTTTATCACACCAGTATTATTAGTCCATGTTATGTAAGCTTCAGTATTAATATCAATGTTCTCATTCATTAGTGTAATAACACAACTCAAAGTAAGCTCATTGCCTGTAGTATATGTTTCATTAGTAATATTCATATTGATCTGTGGCTTTGGTACTGGAAAGAAAAACAAAAGAAAAACAATACTAATGATTGCATTTACAGAAAAATAACAATAAATATGTCCTTATGATGACGCACAAAAAAGAAAAAGCTAGTGCTACAAATCAGATAAAGCACAGCAGTTTTAGTTATATCACCATGGTTTTAGTTCCCTGGTTTCTTTAAGAAATTTTAAGTTTAGATAGTGTGGCTAATTAATGCCCTTGACGTCATACAGTTGTTACGGTTATGACCCCAAACAGTGATTGTATGACACAAATTATTTATATATATCCCTCATGCTCGGGATAACATCCAGTTTAAAGCATTCGGCCTTCAGACACTACACACCCTCTGGCCTCATTCTTTAAAATCCCTTGGATTCGGGATGTAACTAATACATATTGATACATTCAATTTTCCACTTACTCATAATAGATATATTTACAGAATCTACTGTTTCATTGCTTTGTATGATAAATGTTGAATTTGCAGCATCATCAATTATACCTGTACATGTGAATTCTCCTGCAGAAGATAGTTTAAGGATATCAAAATAAAAAATGGCAGCGTAAGTCAATTTGGTTTCATTAATGATTGGCACACTCATATCATTACAGAAAACAACATCATTGTTTTTCAATTGAAATTTTGCTACTGTAGCATCATCAATGTTCCCAGAAAATAGCATCAAATGGCAACTCAGAACAAGTGAATTTCCAATATAATAGTAGACATCACTAGTGTTGAGAACAATTTGAGGCGTAGGTACTACATAAGATTGATGTGGAATATAGTAGAAAGTGTTATTATACAGAGACAGCAATACACACATTAATAATGTTAAAGCTACACATTAATTGCTCATAACTGGATATTAATTAATAATTAGTTAATATCCACTCACTTACTTTTAATAAATATACTTCCAGAATCTACTGTCTTATTGCTCTTTATGATAAATGATGAATTCATAGCATCATCAATGATACCTGTACATGTGTATTCTCCTGCAGTTGATATGTTAAGGTCATCAAAATGAAACAAGGCAGTGTAAATCAAGTTTGATCCATTTGTGACTTCAGGAGCACTAATCAGAACATCATCAATATTACTGTTCAGTTCAAAAACTGCTACTGTGTCATTATCAATGTTCTGAGACAATAGTATCATTTGACAACTTAGAACAAGGGAACTTCCAACGTCATAGTAGACATCACTAGTGTTGAGAATGATTTCAGGTGTAGGTACTATAACAATTAATATAGAAACACTCAAACTTTTTCATACATACAAAAAATTAATATACGGAAATGACTTTTCACATTATCCCCAAAAAGATAAGAAAAGGTGTATTTTTTAAAACGTAAGTGATAAAAATGTGCATAATTACATTAAGTGTGAATCTGTGATAAACTACTGCACTCACTTTTTACATTTATTGTTATATAGTCCTCAACAACATCGCTTGGAATGATAAATAATGAATTAATATCATCATCAACAAAACCTTCACATTTATATATTCCTGAATCAGATAATTTGATATTACTGAAATGAAAGTCAGCATGATAAGTAAGATTCTCTCCCTCTGCAACTACTGGAATCATTCTTGTTTCTCTGAAGATGTCCTTTTTATACAATTTAATAGTAGCCATTGTATTTACATCAATATTCTCTCTTCTTAGTATTATTTTACAACTCAAGATCAAGAGAGTTCCAACATTATAGAAAGCACCAGTAGTGTTGAGAATGATATCAGGTGTGGGAACTAAAAATCAGTCAGAAGTAAAACATCATATCATAAATATACATACATATTACATAGATGTAACATTTATACCTTTAATCCTTACAGCAGTTTTATTTGATTCATGTGTACTGTTTTGGACAAATGAGAAGTTACTATACAGATACACATCACATGTATACTCTCCAGCAGATGATAAATTCAAATTATGAAGTGATAATGATGATGTGTAATCTTTAAAATCATTGTGAGAAGCTAGAAATATCTCAGAAAACTCACTCTCTCCTCTAATATATCTCCATTCAAATACTGCACTTGTAAATACATCTACATAAGGAGACTCAGAAGAAGATATACTTGCACTACATGTGAGATCTAGACTAGTAGAAGTATTGTAAACTTGAAGATTTTGAGAATCAATAGTAACAAGAGGAGTAGGTACTGTAAAAGAAATGAAGAAGTAAAATAATTAAGAGATGAAAAATAATAATTTATTATGTAGTTTTAACTTATGCCGTATTCAGGCCAGAGTGCCCCTTATTATGAAAGTTACAACTTTAACAGTGATGCTAGCTTGGTAAAAATGTTTTTGCATTCTCTAATTTTTATATAAGTGGTGTGAATATGCTTCATGACACATTGTAGGTTTAGATTTCTGAGCGGTTACACCTCAAAAATTACACATTGTACACTCTTATTAGAGAGTGTAATGTACACAAAAATGTATTCACTATGGTTTTATCTGTGAAGTTGTCATCACAATAATTATAATAATTATAGCATCTATCTAGGTATACACCACTACATGACCATCAAAATGTATTACTTAAGAAATGTAACAAGTCAGTTAAAAGTTGAGACAAAAGAAGCTCAAAGAAGAATGCATGCATTAAGAGTTTGTTAAGGGAAAAAAAAGAAGGGTCCAACATCCATGCACTTTCCATATAAGTATATAGAATTATTAGCATGACTAGTAATGACAGAAGAGTAATTAACTTAAAACACTTACTACTATATATGCACTCACAGTTAACATATAAGAGAATATCATCAGATTTATTTCTCAGAGTATTATCATCAATCCATGCTATACATTCATAGTACCCAGCAAAAGATGTTTTTACTTTCTTCAGTTGAAGTTGTACCTTATTGCCACGCTGTGCAGTAGTAATCATTTTATCATTGCGATACCATTCTTTATGAAGAGATGACATATCAGGACCAATATCAGTATTGAGATCAGCAATACAATTTACAACAGCTAGTTGACCAACAAGTGTATTGTTGGGTTTAGTGTCCTTAGCAGGTGTAATGTTTACTTGTATCACATATGTATCTGTGATAGTAATGACACTACTAATAATACATTTACACTAGTTCATCTAACCTTTGATGGTGATAATGATATCTTGCTGGTTATTTTTACATGAGCTTGGGTTATCATGAATTCTAACATTACATGTATATCTGGTATTATTATGACTTACAGATACTGGTGATAACATTAATGGATTATGAAATGTGTGGTTATTAGGATCAATCCAGGTAACTGTTGCTTCAGATTCTTTAAGCTCTTGGGAGGAACATGGAATGTTCACATTATCTCCAAGTGTTAATCCAGTGTAACTTGATGATGGAATGGTAAGTTGTTCATCTATACTTACATAAAAGAAATGATACAAAGACTAAAAGAATTAATATTACATACAATTAACACAGATATCTCTTGATGACATTTGATTTTCTTCTTCAATACTTGCAACACATATGTATTTTCCTGAATGGCTAGTCTCAACATGTGATATTTTAAGTATACTATTAAATTCTTTAGCAAAATCGTTGGTTAATGATGAAACAGTGTAACCCAATGTATTGTTAATAATACTGTTGTTATTATGATACCACTCCACTAATAGTGATGATACATCTGGACCAATCTCTGTATTTAACACTATTCCACACATAAGTATTCCAGGTGTTCCAATAATAAAGTTTGTTGGACATATTATTATCTCTTCAACAAATGTATCTGAAGTAAGCCAAATTGAACAATCATTAATGAACACTTTTATTCATTACCTTTTATTGTAATTTCAATAGTGTGATTCTGTGGAATACAACTATTAGGATTCTGATGAATACTGATGAAACAGGTATATATGGTATTATTATCACTGAGAACTACTGGTGATAAATATAATGGATTCTGCTTTTCTATGTTATTTGAATCAATCCAATACACTGAAATATCAGATAGTATTGAATTCATTCCTGTACAGTTGATAATTGTATTAGATCCAAGTATCAGGTTAGTATAAGAATCAACAAGTAGTTTTGGATCTATAATAATTGAATTGTTTAAGTACACTGCAATTAAAATAACTAATTTATTCGTTAGTATGTAGTTTAATTAGTCATGTAGGTTGCTATGACTGCATGGTGATATAAATGTACTTGTACTAATTATAATCCGAAAATTTAATTTCCTTATCCTGTTTAATAGATATACAAAGAAGCAGAATAAATAAATCTTTGTAGGTTTCCAAACCTTCTTTGTGCATCTAATATGAGATCTAAGACATGATAATTAGTACAAGTATGTTATCACACAGTAATAACAACATGAATGACCAATAACTGTACTAACCAATACATTTGTTACTTTAACAATTTTTTATTGGAATATAACAATTACGTCTACATGTGAGCTTTAAATACTTACAGTTAACACACACATGTTGAGTATAGTTTTTTGTATCACCTCCTCTTATTGTAGCAATACATGTGTATGTACCAGCATGGCTAGAGTCAACTTCTGTAAAAGTTACTCCAGACATGACCTTTAATTTTGATATGCTGTAATTCGAGTTCACATTTATACCATTATGATACCATTTCACTGAGAGTGAAGAACGGTTTGGTCCAATTTCAGCACTTAAATATACTTCACAATTAATTGTGGCATGATTTCCAGCAATTATAGTAGTTGTTGTTATAGTCACATTTTCAACAAAAGTGTCTAAATGAAATAAAAATAACAACTACACTAAACAGAAAATAAACTTAAAGTATGCTATCAATATACAAAAATCTTTAACAAAATAATCTAGTTGACCATGAAGGCTATATCAATAGCAGCTGATAGAAAGCCAAAATATATCACTAAAAATACAGTGAGTCCAGCTTAGAATGTATAAATTATAATTATACACAGATATTGGTATTTAAGAAATTGCATATTTTTTATAATTATTAAACTATAATACAATTTATTCCATTTCAAATCAAAAGTAAAATACTGGTGAAAAAATATATTTTAGTTCAGCAACGATGCATTCAAAATAAAACCATCAAGAGCGAAACTTCATTGATAAATTTTACAACCTCATACTTACCAATCACATTTACAACAATGCTTTCTTCTTCACTCTGACAATTCGTTAGGTTTGATGGTATATTAGCTATGCATGTATAATTGGAATGATCATCAGAAACAGAAACAGGTGATATAATAAGTGGATCAGTAGATATTTCATTAGTAGGTCCTCTCCATGTATAATTCACTCCTGGTACATTTCCACAATGTATTTCAGCTCTTGATCCAACCATTAGGTTAGAATATGTGGATGTGTTTATAGAGAAAACACCTTTCAGATTAGAATAATTGGAGCAATTATTAGAAAGAGATATTGAACTTACCAACACAAACAGATTGTGTATCCATTAAATAATTAACATTTCCAATTGATGCATTGCAAGTATAGTCTCCAGCATCATCCAGTTGAATATTGTTGATTGTTATATTGCTTTCAATGTATGTATCATTAATTTGTTGTAAATCCATTGGACTATCTAATGGATCATCATTGTGATACCACAACACCATTACATCTGATGTGTTTAGACCAATGGCAGCATCCAGTAAAATGAAGCAGTTGATTATTCCACTAGTGTTATACATTAACTCTTGTGGTTGGACTTGAACATTTACTACATTTGTTTCTGGAAAGGAACAGAAATCTTATACACATGTAGCCATCAGACTATATTTCAAATGTGATTATAAAGCATGCTTTTAACAAAATGTTCCGCTTGTTAAATGTGATAAACTGGTTTACAAACAGTCAATATGCTGTCTCAGTTGCCACTATAACAAATGATGGTGTTTTTTTAAAGAATCCGTGACGGTAAATTATTAATATATGCCTAATTCTTAAAACTTCTATAAAGCTTCCCTTTTAAAACAATAGTAGATGATTGCTTCTTTTTTCAACTAAATGGCTTGAAATATTTGTGAAAAAAGATATTTAGTAAAGCAACGATGCATTGATTGTAAAACCATCAAGAGCAAAAATTCATTCATACATTTTACAACCTCATACTTACCAATCACATTTACAACAATGCTTTCTTCTTCACTCTGACAATTCGTTAGGTTTGATGGTATATTAGCTATGCATGTATAATTGGAATGATCATCAGAAACAGAAACAGGTGATATAATAAGTGGATCAGTAGATATTTCATTAGTAGGTCCTCTCCATGTATAATTCACTCCTGGTACATTTCCACACAGTATTTCAGCTCTTGATCCAACCATTAGGTTAGTATATGAGAATGTGTCAATAGAGAAGACACCTTTTAGATTAGAATAATTGGAGCAATTATTAGAAAGAGGTATTGAACTTACCAAAAACACAAACAGATTGTGTATCCATTAAATAATTAACATTTCCAATTGATGCATTGCAAGTATAGTTTCCAGCATCATCCAGTTGAATATTGTTGATTGTTATATTGCTTTCAATGTATGTATCATTAATTTGTTGTAAATCCATTGGACTATCTAATGGATCATCGTTGTGATACCACAACACTATTACATCTGATGTGTTTAGACCAATGGCAGCATCCAGTAAAATGAAGCAGTTGATTATTCCACTAGTGTTATACATTAACTGTTGTGGTTGGACTTGAACATTTACTACATTTGTTTCTGGAAAGGAACAGAAATCTTATACACATGTAGCCATCAGACTATATTTCAAATGTGATTATAAAGCATGCTTTTAACAAAATGTTCCGCTTGTTAAATGTGATAAACTGGTTTACAAACAGTCAATATGCTGCTGTCTCAGTTGCCACTATAACAAATGATGGTGTTTTTTTAAAGAATCCATGATGATAAATTATTAATATATGCCTAATTCTTAAAACTTCTATAAAGCTTCCATTTTAAAACAATAGTAGATGATTGCTTCTTTTTTCAACTAAATGGCTTGAAATATTTGTGAAAAAAGATATTTAGTAAAGCAACGATGCATTGATTGTAAAACCATCAAGAGCAAAAATTCATTCATACATTTTACAACCTCATACTTACCAATCACATTTACAACAATGCTTTCTTCTTCACTCTGACAATTCGTTAGGTTTGATGGTATATTAGCTATGCATGTATAATTGGAATGATCATCAGAAACAGAAACAGGTGATATAATAAGTGGATCAGTAGATATTTCATTAGTAGGTCCTCTCCATGTATAATTCACTCCTGGTACATTTCCACAATGTATTTCAGCTCTTGATCCAACCATTAGGTTAGAATATGTGGATGTGTTTATAGAGAAAACACCTTTCAGATTAGAATAATTGGAGCAATTATTAGAAAGAGATATTGAACTTACCAACACAAACAGATTGTGTATCCATTAAATAATTAACATTTCCAATTGATGCATTGCAAGTATAGTTTCCAGCATCATCCAGTTGAATATTGTTGATTGTTATATTGCTTTCAATGTATGTATCATTAATTTGTTGTAAATCCATTGGACTATCTAATGGATCATCATTGTGATACCACAACACCATTACATCTGATGTGTTTAGACCAATGGCAGCATCCAGTAAAATGAAGCAGTTGATTATTCCACTAGTGTTATACATTAACTGTTGTGGTTGGACTTGCACATTTACTACATTTGTTTCTGTAAAGGAACAGAAATCTTATACACATGTAGCCATCAGACTATAGTTCAAATGTGATTATAAAGCATGCTTTTAACAAAATGTTAAATGTGATAAACTGGTTTACAAACAGTCAATATGCTGTCTCAGTTGCCACTATAACAAATGATGGTGTTTTTTTAAAGAATCCATGAAGGTAAATTATTAATATATGCCTAATTCTTAAAACTTCTATAAAGCTTCCCTTTTAAAACAATAGTAGATGATTGCTTCTTTTTTCAACTAAATGGCTTGAAATATTTGTGAAAAAAGATATTTAGTAAAGCAACGATGCATTGATTATAAAACCATCAAGAGCAAAAATTCATTCATACATTTTACAACCTCATACTTACCAATCACATTTACAACAATGCTTTCTTCTTCACTCTGACAATTCGTTAGGTTTGATGGTATATTAGCTATGCATGTATAATTGGAATGATCATCAGAAACAGAAACAGGTGATATAATAAGTGGATCAGTAGATATTTCATTAGTAGGTCCTCTCCATGTATAATTCACTCCTGGTACATTTCCACACAGTATTTCAGCTCTTGATCCAACCATTAGGTTAGTATATGAGGATGTGTCAATAGAGAAGACACCTTTTAGATTAGAATAATTGGAGCAATTATTAGAAAGAGGTATTGAACTTACCAAAAACACAAACAGATTGTGTATCCATTAAATAATTAACATTTCCAATTGATGCATTGCAAGTATAGTTTCCAGCATCATCCAGTTGAATATTGTTGATTGTTATATTGCTTTCAATGTATGTATCATTAATTTGTTGTAAATCCATTGGACTATCTAATGGAACATTATTGTGATACCACAACACTATTACATCTGATGTGTTTGGACCAATGGCAGCATCCAGTAAAATGAAGCAGTTGATTATTCCACTAGTGTTATACATTAACTCTTGTGGTTGGACTTGCACATTTACTACATTTGTTTCTGTAAAGGAACAGAAATCTTATACACATGTAGCCATCAGACTATATTTCAAATGTGATTATAAAGCATGCTTTTAACAAAATGTTCCGCTTGTTAAATGTGATAAACTGGTTTACAAACAGTCAATATGCTGCTGTCTCAGTTGTCACTATAACAAATGATGGTGTTTTTTTAAAGAATCCGTGACGGTAAATTATTAATATATGCCTAATTCTTAAAACTTCTATAAAGCTTCCATTTTAAAACAATAGTAGATGATTGCTTCTTTTTTCAACTAAATGGCTTGAAATATTTGTGAAAAAAGATATTTAGTAAAGCAACGATGCATTGATTGTAAAACCATCAAGAGCAAAAATTCATTCATACATTTTACAACCTCATACTTACCAATCACATTTACAACAATGCTTTCTTCTTCACTCTGACAATTCGTTAGGTTTGATGGTATATTAGCTATGCATGTATAATTGGAATGATCATCAGAAACAGAAACAGGTGATATAATAAGTGGATCAGTAGATATTTCATTAGTAGGTCCTCTCCATGTATAATTCACTCCTGGTACATTTCCACACAGTATTTCAGCTCTTGATCCAACCATTAGGTTAGTATATGAGGATGTGTCAATAGAGAAGACACCTTTTAGATTAGAATAATTGGAGCAATTATTAGAAAGAGGTATTGAACTTACCAAAAACACAAACAGATTGTGTATCCATTAAATAATTAACATTTCCAATTGATGCATTGCAAGTATAGTTTCCAGCATCATCCAGTTGAATATTGTTGATTGTTATATTGCTTTCAATGTATGTATCATTAATTTGTTGTAAATCCATTGGACTATCTAATGGAACATTATTGTGATACCACAACACTATTACATCTGATGTGTTTGGACCAATGGCAGCATCCAGTAAAATGAAGCAGTTGATTATTCCACTAGTGTTATACATTAACTGTTGTGGTTGGACTTGAACATTTACTACATTTGTTTCTGTAAAGGAACAGAAATCTTATACACATGTAGCCATCAGACTATATTTCAAATGTGATTATAAAGCATGCTTTTAACAAAATGTTCCGCTTGTTAAATGTGATAAACTGGTTTACAAACAGTCAATATGCTGCTGTCTCAGTTGCCACTATAACAAATGATGGTGTTTTTTTAAAGAATCCGTGACGGTAAATTATTAATATATGCCTAATTCTTAAAACTTCTATAAAGCTTCCCTTTTAAAACAATAGTAGATGATTGCTTCTTTTTTCAACTAAATGGCTTGAAATATTTGTGAAAAAAGATATTTAGTAAAGCAACGATGCATTGATTGTAAAACCATCAAGAGCAAAAATTCATTCATACATTTTACAACCTCATACTTACCAATCACATTTACAACAATGCTTTCTTCTTCACTCTGACAATTCGTTAGGTTTGATGGTATATTAGCTATGCATGTATAATTGGAATGATCATCAGAAACAGAAACAGGTGATATAATAAGTGGATCAGTAGATATTTCATTAGTAGGTCCTCTCCATGTATAATTCACTCCTGGTACATTTCCACACAGTATTTCAGCTCTTGATCCAACCATTAGGTTAGTATATGAGGATGTGTTAATAGAGAAGACACCTTTTAGATTAGAATAATTGGAGCAATTATTAGAAAGAGATATTGAACTTACCAACACAAACAGATTGTGTATCCATTAAATAATTAACATTTCCAATTGATGCATTGCAAGTGTAGTTTCCAGCATCATCCAGTTGAATATTGTTGATTGTTATATTGCTTTCAATGTATGTATCATTAATTTGTTGTAAATCCATTGGACTATCTAATGGATCATCATTGTGATACCACAACACTATTACATCTGATGTGTTTAGACCAATGGCAGCATCCAGTAAAATGAAGCAGTTGATTATTCCACTAGTGTTATACATTAACTCTTGTGGTTGGACTTGCACATTTACTACATTTGCACCTAAATGAATACACAAATAATTAATACAGGCATAAGACTAATGAGTCTTATTGCCTAGCTATTTGGCATTTCTTACGAATCATAAACCAATTATCTATTCCTTCATGCAATTGAGGTTGTTATAAATGTTGTCTAACTTGAGCATGTACATGACAGTCCATTGAAATAATTGTTATAGCATTGTAGTATTATGATATAGCTCATAATTTTATTATTATTATATTATAATAATTATTCATGCATAGTTAAGTGCAAATTAGATGTCAAAATTATCACAATTATAATATAATAATACGTATCAACTATACCTTTCACAGTCAACACAACAATGTAGAATGACTTACTAGATGATACTGCAACTGATGTTTGACAAAGAAAGTAGAGAAGAAAAGCTACAGAGATCTCCTTCATTTGTTAGGAAAATGCTCCAAAAACGTGGAATACAGACTATAGGTAAAATTTACTTTTAAATAGAGTATTACATTGCTTCCTGTGTTTACATCACAACAATCAATTAATGTAGGATGTATTACAAAAATTATTATACTCATTACAAAAGTAGTTCTACTTCAATGCTAAAATTCGGAAGTCAACACCATCTAAAGACATTAATTTAGTGAAATATAATTGTCACATAATTCAATAATATCAATTCTACTGATTTTACTATATTCTATATTGAGTGATGTCCTTAGTTTCTGCATTAATTATGGACTTTCTGAATTGAAGATGAGTCTTCTTACTATATACAACACATTATGTCAGTATATACATAGTAATACTCTTCAGTACATATACATACACGTATACAATCAACAAATTCTTCATTAATGTCAACAAAGCCATTATACTTTTCCAACAAACCATGGATTTACTATAGTATACCTCTCAAAATTAAGTGTTTGTTGCTGTAGTTTTATCATACTTTGAATGTGAGCTCACATTAAAAAGTAATGAAAATGGTATATACCTACATTAAGAAGGAAGGCATGTTCACAAGTATGTCAAAATTCAAATTCATGAACTGTAAGATTTTGTATTTAAATTTTTCATTCTTTCAAAGTATAGTTAGGAGTAATAATAATATTCTTTGCTAAATTTTCCAATGCAATATACATTGCAACTATATAGAATACATCAATTAAGTTTACTTTGTTGACTTATCATTAAGTTGAACAACTGCAATGTTTATATAGTCAAAACTGTAATTACATCTGTTAGAATCAACGCTGCACTAATTGTGCACATATACATACTAGTCTATTATGATTAAAAAATAATTATAAATCATTCATTTATTGCTACTTGTGTGGGAAAGATGTAAATTCAATCGTAATAATTATTTATTTTCAACTACTACAAAATTCAAAATGATTGTGTGTATAATTATTGATGGTAATATTAAGCAAAAACATAATTATATAGCTATTGTATTTAACAACAAATTTCTGTTACAGATTGGGATTTGCTGGATAGCTAAAGTGAATTCTAGGATAAGTTATAGTAGACAGTCAGATAGCACAAAGCAGTAACAATAAGAAAAATGGTAAACCATACATTTAAACATCTAGACAGAAATATTTCACAGTAACAGTTTGTAAGCGCAATCTCTCAGGTTTTGCAAACATACACACTACATACAGCAATAGCAGTGCAACTATCTTGTTGTCTCTCAGATGAGACTCTATTTTGTTGTGTTATCCACTAACTCAACAAACAACCTTGCGATGTGTATAATGCTCAAGTGGGTGTCCCATATTTGATCCATTCAGGCAGTGTTTGGCAACTGTGCACACAAATTCTCCAATTACATGTGTGTTGATACTTGTTTTGATAAATTTATACATCGTACAATAATAGTTTACTTAAAGTTATTGTCATCACAAGTAAATGAAGGCATTGTTATTCTATAGTGAGTAGCTATTTATTAACAATAACTTAAATGGGTTAAATAAATGTTTTCATCTGCCTCTTCTATCATCATTGCACTTTTGCCTTAAATGGCAAAATACACTTACACACATCCACAATTTTCACATAATTATACATTATGCATAATCACAATTATAATGTGAAGTATATATATATAATTATATATATATATATATGTATATATATATATATATATATATATATATATATATATATATATGAAATGAAAGGACATGTAGAATACCACACCAAAAGGTATATGGTACCTTAAATAAAACTTTAACCACTTCACATAAGTAGTTTTTTTTTATTTTGCTACTACCACATATGTAGGGCTATATTAGTATCATCCTAATCTTGTTTGTATATTTTGTCAGTTTAGATATCTCAACATATTCTTTCATTTTATAATAAAATGGTTTTATTATACTTTTTTTTAAAAATTGTTTTCAAATTAACAGACAATAGCTGTTAATCTGGTAATTTGTGAAGTTTATCCTTTTTCAGGATTAAATCTTGTAATTTCACCAGTTGGTGGTTCTTCAGAAGATGTAATTAAGACTAACAGTCTTATTAGTTGTGAAATACTTGACATCACAAGGTATGTGTTTATTAAGGCTTATTGCAAAGGAAATGTTTCACAATGATGACAGACGAGGTACAATCATTTATTTAATATAGAATTATAATTATATACATACTACTGCTGGATAGATATCCTATACATACATAAAATATACAGTCCTAGTACTACAGAGATCTGTATAGTAGACATATACACTAACGATATATACTTACGTACAAGTATAAAAATACTCAAGTATAAGTGCAAGTGCAATGAGATTAAGTACAAGCATAACGAGTCAATTGCCTGTAAAAAATGTACTTGTAATGTTCATAATGCTCAACCAATAAATATTTTTTGTAAATGTATAATTTAAAGTTCAACTTAAATACATGTTTAAATGTAATTAGTATATGTATACCAAGAAGCTTGAAGAGGGCATGGTCACACAAACATAAGTACATCAGAATTAAAATTAGTGAATTTTAAGAGTTTATATTTACTTTTCAATGTAATACTGCTTATAAGTAATAATATTATTGTTAGCTTAATTTGTCAATATAATATAAAGAAAACATCAATTAAGTTTACTGTGTTTACTTAGCAAAAAGTACAACAACTAAAATGTCCAATCAAAACCATACACTCATGATTATCTCAACATCAAATTATTGACTATACAAACTTTATGTCTCATACAATAATGATTCAGAAAGGATATGAATTCAATAAACACTACTGGTATGTAAATTCAATCTGTATTTACTGCACACCTCATAATGATTGCATGCATAAATGATAATATTGAGCAAGGTCATCCTTGAATAACTATATACAGTTATTTTATTTTAATTCTTGTTAGAGATAGGGATATTGCTAGATAGCCTCTTTTAAAGGAATTCTTATTTTATGTTAGGTTCTGACTCTTTTAATGTCACTAATTTTCAGTAGACACTCATACTCAGATAGCACAAAATAGCAACACTACACAATTGCACATTTATAGAGAGAAAAACATGACAGTTTGTTAGCTCAGGTTCTTAATGCTCATCTACTGAAACGCTTTTGTAAATATACATATAATTTTAAGAAGAGTACATCCTAAATTTAAAAACATGCCTGGACAATGGTTTGGGGGTTCCAATTGAAATGACAGTATGTAGAAATATTCAAATAGGTATAAAACATCACACACTACAATAATAGTATCCTCTAAAACCAGTGTAACATATTATATATATATATATATATATATATATATTATATATACATTTCATACATAATAAATAATATAACATTATCAACCAGTAAAGATGCCAT
Organism: Petrosia ficiformis; assembly: GCA_947044365.1. Classification (NCBI taxonomy): domain Eukaryota; kingdom Metazoa; phylum Porifera; class Demospongiae; order Haplosclerida; family Petrosiidae; genus Petrosia; species Petrosia ficiformis. Next base: position 2,817,150 of record OX345645.1, on the reverse strand, counting down.
CATAACTGGGAATGCAATTCAAAATCTCAATTATAACTTATCTGTATTTATTGAAAACTATTTATTCCATAAAATTCAACATCAAATGTCTCTTCTATATTGTTTATTGAATTCATATCCTACAGGTCAATTATTGCATTGTTTATTTTCACTTAATCAATCATATATCAGCATCTGTCATGAAATAACATTTAAGCTCTATATATACACACTATGTTTAGATACATTATCAAGTAATCACTATACCATGTTTAGAAACATTAGCAGATAATCACTATTCCATTCCTACCGGAAATAATATATTATCATGCTCTGCTCATTCAAATGCTTACTCAAATACTCATATTTGGTCAATTTGTAACGAGAATAACAAAAACATTTTCCAAAAAATGAAAGAAAATATAGGGATATCAAAACCGAAAAAGCACAGGAACAAGATTGGGATGGTACCTTAGCAGCAAAATTAAAATAACCACTTCCATATAACAGCCCTACATAAGTATACTTTCTTTTTTATACTCAACAGCTATACTTATGTAGGGTTATATGGAGTGGTTATTTTAATGTTGTTGCTAAGTTACCATTCCAATCTTGTTCGTGTGCTTTTTCAGTTTTGATATCCCTACATTTTCTTTCATTTTTTTGAAAATGTTTTTATTTTACTTTTATTATTAGCAACAGTGTCAATGTGATAGTAATCATAATTAGAATCTAGCATACCTCCTTCTATCGATGAATCATTATTTCTATCATGCTATGGGACGTAAGGAGACATTTCCTCTTTAGTTATTGAGTCAGTCACTGCTACAGATAGAGAAATGATATGATTACACAGTAATTGCAGTGAGTAGTATAAACGTACTTGGCATGTAGACATCACACATAATAACAGAATAAAGAAGATACCAAGCACTCAAAGTCCACACTCACTCCGCCCATTGTTCTAAGTTCTAATCACAGGTCCATTAACACTATGAATCTTTGCTCTATATGCATGTCTGAATGCTCACAGAGTAAAGTACATTAACAAGTGGATTGTCAAAGTAAAAGATGACTCCCCCTTTGCCTTAAATGGTAAAATAAACACATTATCATAATTATGAATTATGCATGATGAAGGGGTGATCATCTGGAAATCGAAACCAGATAGACTTTTTCCACAAAGATAAAATACCATTAGCTTTAATCATCTCTAAAATGTTCACATCCTCTTTTTTATTCTCTATGACTATTGCTACTGTTGTAAAATATATTTCACATCTTTATACCATGGTGTGATGGTGATTGTCATGGTAACCATGATATGTCAAGGTTGTTATATGTCCATCACTACACTTCAAATAGTATATACACATTGTTTCTGATGTTTGTTTGCCTTGTTCATATTCTGAATTCAAATGTTTACTGTAGATTAATAATTTAAGTGCACTACTTGTTTGTTTTAGCCAGTCTTCTCCATGCAACCAATCAGGCATAAGCACACACACATGGTATCTAAAATTATTGCATAGCAAACTATATATGCACAGGCACATGTCCAGGTTGAGGATGGCCACAAAGTTGAGTACAAGTTTTAGAATAAACACATTAGTCAACCAAATGTTTATATTATTAACTTACTATTGGAATGTTCCACTAATAATTATTAACTATTACAATAACGATAGTTTACATCCTAAAAATGGATTACTAAAGTGGACTACAACAAACATATATATACATACATACATACATATATATACATACATACATATACGTATATATACACAATATATATATATATATATATTGCATATATATATATAATATATAATATGCATATAATATTATAGTTATATATATAATAACATCTACATGTTGTAACATGAAAGTTTTTTCAGTATCAAATCACATTTTTGAAGTTTTCATATTTGGACATTTCTTCCGCATAATCAGCAAGTACTTCATGACAAAATAAATATTGCTCCTGTTAAAATTCATATTATTTGATCATGCTCTTTACATAGAGTTTATCTCAAAGCTTACCTTGTTTCTCACAACTCCAGATCGTTGCTTTCTTGCCCTACTGACAAACTGAAACAAATCAACAACTCCTTCTGACTTTGCTTTTTCCATTTGAGAATAAATAGTCATAAATGCACCAGTTCTACCAATACCATCACTGCAAGGATGAGTAAAATGCACATGATATACATGGCCCTATTATCACAGATACAATTACATTGCACCATCATTTTTACCATACCATATTAAAATTAAATAGCGCAACTCATTTAAAATGAACTATTTATATTCCACAAAAGTATAATTCACAATATGATTTCTACTTCTTACTTGCACATCACAGTAATTGGTTTGTTTCCAGTATTGCTTTGATTTTTAACCACATCATTCAACATCTTGAGAAGAGAGAAGTTATCTCTTGGTTTATCATCCTCTGGCCAGTCTAGGAAATGAAACTGTGTCACACTGAGAGAGCGAAAGGGTGCCTACAATAAAACAAACTAAGTCAGCATATGAACAAAATATATCTTATTATAATCAAAATATCCTAAGCAACAGCATGGATTTAAACTGCCCATAGCTATAACATATCTCCTGAGTAACTGATTGTTTTGTGTGTGTTTTTAATAGCCTTGATTTCTTATTTACCTCCATCTTGGCTTCAAAACAGCGAACAATGTAATCACGCTCTTGTGTTTCAGTAGTGAGAGTAACAGTGATGTTGCCATATTTGTTCTTCTCTTTTAGTGATTGTGGCCAGTAGGTGTGACATTGAATCTAAGAAAAAACAAACACATATCAATTATGTACTTTAAGCTGTGAATAACTCAAAAGAGATTGAAACATATTTATTTTATAATATGCTTCAGCATACAATTAATTTACCTGATGGTTTTCTAGAAGTTTACATAGCATCACAACTGTACTGCTCTGTTGTTCTAATAACATTCTCCAAAAATGGCCAACAGTATTTTCAAGAGGAGATTGTGAAGCAATAAAACAACATGTTTTTTTGTATCCCTGTGAAGAATAATAAATAGGAACTATCATTCAAAATAATTAAATGGTTTATTCATACGTCAATTCGGGATGCATTGATATAGTTCTCTTCAATATCCACTGTTCTCAACACAACTCTGGAATGATCAACTGTACATGTGAATTTAGATTAAGTTAAAGAAACAATGAATGAAGTGGTTGCTTACATGGTAAATTGTAATTGTATCTATTATTCTGTGGATTTTCTTTTGCATCATTGTAGCTTGCAAACGAAGGAGCTGAAACTTCTTGAAGAAGCTGTAAATAAATATAAAATTATTACTAATATAACAGAGTATATATTGCAGTCATCAATAGTCATACATCTAAAAATTGTGGAAATGAATAAAAGCAAGTAAATTATCTCACATACATATACTCTGAGAGAAATTAGTTAACTTTATTTCATAATTGAACAACTGTGTACCATCTCATACAAATATACTACCTGAGTTATATCTACATAATTATGCATGAGTATGAATTAGAGAATAATAAACAAAGAACAGTAACATATGTAGACAATGGAAGCAAAATAATAACAACAATTCCGTTTAGTAGTGCTTCTTTGAAATAGCATAATAAACAGTGAGCACAAATACAATAATTATACTTACATCAAATTGTTTCGTCAGTTTTAATTTTTCTCCTGTTTTTTCACACAGTTCTTTTATAACTTGATGTATTCCATTAATAGGGAATGATGTATCACCACATTGAATGTATTCTGCCAAAGATTCATGAATATAGATATACTGAGCCTGTATTAATATAAAATAATTGGTTTGTTAGGTTATTAAACTCGTTTAATGACTGAATAATAACTGGATAATATTCAATTACCTCAGTTTGTACCAGCTTTATCCTTTGTTGTCTGATGTGCATAAGACAATCATAAATATTAAGTGTATCGTGATGTTTCATCCTTTGTAACATGGTATCCAGTACAATGAATGTACCTGTTCTACCTACCCCAGCACTACAATGAACCACCAGAGGAGGTCCATCAGGTGGGTGTGTCTGACGAATACGACCAATAAGTGTTAACATGCATATTTTATCATCAGGTACTCCATGATCTGGCCATTCAGTGAAATGGTAATGTGTCACTTGAAATGGTGAAACATCTTTCTCATTGGTCTAACAAATACAACATACTTTAATAATATAAACACATATACATGTTATATGTAATTGTGTACTTTGTACTTTAATTTACATTTTGTAATGAAAATGTTTTGCAACTGTATCCATGATAAAACTCTTGTTTAAGTAGTTTAACCATGATTCCTTGTCCAAACTCATGGATTGAATCAACTTGTTCAGGCCAATAGCGTGCACACTTAGTCTGTGAATGAATAGTTTAATGTTTTCAGTACTAATTAATTTGCGTTGTATGAAGTCATAGCATGCATGAAGGAGATGATTTCTGGAAAAGCCTATATAGCATTATTTATCTTTACATTGCAGAGTAATACACAACTAATGTCATCATTGATATGTGATGTGCAATTATCTCAGATTAAAGGTATTATATCACCTGACCTCAAAGCATCAAACTATATATTTACTTGTTTAAATCACTTAATGCACCTATCATATTATGTACAATATTTGTTATTAACTTACAATTCCCTTTTCTACTTCTTGTGTTAACATTACTATAGTTGGAAGTTTAAATTCCCAAATCATTCTCCAAAATTCCACAGCTGTATGTGGTAAGGGACCTAAGGTAAGAAAGTATATAAATATCATTAACAAAATAAAACTCAATTGATTAATAATTTTATAGATCAATATCTCCAAGAGTGTTTTAAATGATTCAATAACAGATACCTTGAGTTGCTATGTAAGCTCTTGATCGTTCATATCCCTGTATTATTACAGATTACAGTAGATGATTGAATAATAAGCAGTATATATATATATATATATATATTATAGCTCACATCAATGAAAGAAGCATTAATATACTGAGATTCATCATTTCCTTGTGATTTAAGAGTAACTATAGTCTCATCAACTGGAAAGAGGATAATAATAATACAAAATAAGCATATGTGTGGTTCATTATAGTTGTTTCAAAACAACTCTAATCGTGACTCTTCATTATTAAATTTTGATATATACACTTACATGGTAGTATGTTCTGAAATCGATTCTTTTCAGGATATTTATCACTTATTTCATGTTTCTTCAATGGAGATAATGTATTGATATCCTAATAGTACAATCAAATGAATTAAGAATTAAATGGTGTATTCCATCCACATCACTAGTTCATTACCTTATACTCATTTGAAAGAGATTCCAGAGAGTTTTTAACAAACACAGGGAAGTCCTGAATAGATATCAAATGTTGACTGGTATTTTGTGAGAATGTAAAATTTTGATACAATGGGACTAAAGAGAAAGAAAAAATAAGTTGTTATATTAATAATTATACTATATATTAATAATTAGAGATATAATTATTATATATTATCTATACATTGATCTGTAGTAGTATTTTATATCTGCTTATGGATATATTTTTTATTATGCACTTTTTTGCAATGAACTAATGATTTTACCTTCATTGGTGATTTTTAACTCCAGACTATCATCATCATTCTCCTTTGGTTTCACTGATATAGCAAATTCATTCACCTCATATTTTTTTGTGGTCTTCATTTGCTTTTTGCAACTATCAAAACAAAATGATTAAATGATTGACATTACAATAAAAGAACTTGATATACTATAATGATATGATCTTACCATTTCAAACAGATGATTATTGAAACAACTACCAGTATTAACACTATCAATACACCAACTACTACTACTGAGATTATTATCACATTCATTTCAGACCTTGATTCAGTTTCTATAGTATAGATTAGCAAATGTAAAACAGTCACCACAAAAAGTTTTTTAATTACAACAAATATCAAAAGAAGCATTTGCCTATCTCAACATTTAAATAGAAAGCACATGCTTGTTGTATGATAAACTAGTTAATGGCCTTTATCAAATTTACAATTACATGAGTGCTTATATAGGTATAAAGACGAATTATTTACTTAATTACTCAAGTACATATTAATACTGACTAGGTTTTACCTATTACTGTAATGTTTAGTGTCATTCCTATTGTATCACTTGGTACAATATGATTTGACAAGCTACTAATAGTTACTTCACAAGAGTACATTCCACTATCAGAGATATCCAACATTCCAACTTCAAGATTTGATGTAGTGACAAGAGTACTGTTTACTCTGTCCTCTTTTAATATAGTAGAATTATACTTCCAAACAAATGTTGTAATTGTTTTCACATCAATAAATCCACTATTAAGATTTGAGGTACAGTTAAGAAGAAGACTTTCTCCCACTTGATAGTATTCATCACTCACATTCAATGTGATATATGGAGTAGGAACTACAAAATACAGGAGGAAAATTAATTGGCAGTAAAGTCTCTCATTAACACACAATTATATTCTTCTTTGACAAAATTTTCTGTGATTATGCATATGCTATAATTAATTGTGAGTTATTTCAGACATGGACACATGGACACATAATTATAAATATATTATAAATTTTAATAAATTACTGTATTATATACTTCCATAGCCGTGGAAATCCAATAAAATAAATGGTATTGCTTGAAATGCAAACACACAATAAATCACTAATACTAGTATAATTATTCAATTCAACTTACTGATAACAGATATATTTCCTGAACTCATTACTTCATCACTATGCACAATAAATGAATTTTCTCCATTATCAATATATCCACTACATGTGTAGTTACTAGCATCAGAGAGTTTTATTCCATGAAATGAAAGAAGAGATGTGTAAGTAATATTATCTTCCTTGACTGGAACCATAGTTTTATTTATCACACTGGTATTATTAGTCCATGTTATGTAAGCTTCAGTATTAATATCAATGTTCTCATTCATTAGTGTAATAACACAACTCAAAGTAAGTTCACTGCCAGTAGTATATGTTTCATTAGTAATATTCATATTGATCTGTGGCAGTGGTACTGGAAAAAAAACAATACTTAATAATTGCATTTACAAAAATTAACAATGAATATTGACATGTTTGATTTTTTCCACTTACTCTTAATAGATATATTTCCATATTCTACTGTCTTATTGCTTTGTATGATAAATGATGAATTCATAGCAACATCAATAATACCTGTACATGTGTATTCTCCTGCAACTGATAGTTTAAGAACATTGAAAGGAAAATAGGCAGAGTAAATGAATTTGGTTTCATTAATGACTTCAGGTACACTCATATCATTAAACATAACAGTGTCATTATTGTTCAATTGAAATTTTGATATTGTAGCAATATCAATGTTCCCAGAAAATAGTATCAACTGACAAATTAGAACAAGTGAACTTCCAATATCATAGTAGACATCACTAGTGTTGAGATTAATTTCAGGTGTAGGTACTAAAATTGATGTAGATAAAAAATATTAAATTATTAATAATTATTATACGAAATATTCGTGTTTATGTCCACATAATTTATAATAAAGTTTATTTGAGATTGAGATTCTGTTTGTTTATTATAAATCTGGGATAACAATGTAGATCATTAAGTAGAAACTACTGCACTCACTTTTCACATTTACTGTTACATAGTCCTCAACAACATCACTTGGAATGATAAATGATGAATTAATATCATCATCAACAAAACCTTCACATTTATATATTCCTGAATCAGATAATTTGATATTACTGAAATAGAAGTCAGCATGATAAGTACGATTCTCTCCCTCTGCAACTACTGGAATCATTCTAGTTTCTTTCATAGTGTCATTTTTGTATAATTTAACAGCAGCTATTGTATTCACATCAATATTCTCTCTTTTTAATAATAAATCACATCTTAAACTCAAAAGAATTCCAACATTGTAGACATCATCAGTAGTATTGAGAGTGATGGAAGGTGCAGGAACTAAGCAATATGAAGTAAAAATACATACATACATACACACATATATACGTACATACATAATTACATATATATATATATATATATATTATATATATATATATATATATATATATACATATATATATATATATATATATATATATAGATTATATATATATATATATATATATATATATACATACATAGTAGTATTGTTGGCAGGTCTCTGTATGATCTATCAAATCTGCCAAAGTTGAAGATGTTTCTTAGTTGCATAGTGGCTTGAGGCAAAGCCAAGTGTCACTATGCAACTACCAAAATCCAACACTGAGACAAACTATCTGATAAAGACATGCCAGCCATACTACAAATGATACAGCATGAAGAGAGAATTATATTTATTGAGCCCCTACATATTGCTGTGTCTGTAAATAAATACATAAATAATAATCTACTCATCTACTAGAAGCGAAAAGCTTCCCCCTACAAGATTCAGCTCCCTCCTATTAATGTACTTTATACGTAACTACTATATACCACACTGTAACAATGTTTCTATTACATGCAATATTCCATGCATGGGTTTGACTTGTAGTAAAGCTTGTAAGTTTGATTGAAAAGAGCAATTCTGGGGCCTTGTTAGGTTCTTTTTTAACAGTATGTTTAATTAATTATCTATTTACTTACTTTTGATAAATATACTTCCAGAATCTACTGTCTTATTGCTCTGCATAATAAAAGATGAATTCACAGCATCAATCATACCTGTACATGTATATTCTCCTGCAGAGGATAGTTTGAGGTTGTTGAACTGAAAAAAGGAAGTGTAAATGACTCCTGTTTCATTCAAATAATCCAGTACAGTGATTTGATCAGTCAGTACACCATCATCATTATCATTGTTCCATTGGAAAGTTGCTATTGTGGCAATATCAATGTTCTTAGACAAAAGCCTCAATTGACATCTTAAAACATATGAGCTCCCAGTAACATAGTACCCATCACTAGTGTTGAGAGCAATTTGAGGTGTAGGTACTACAAAGATTGATTGATGTTGAATATAATAGAACAGTTAATAATTAGCTAATTCAAATATCCACTTACTTTTAATAAATACACTTTCAGAATCTACTATCTCATTGCTTTGTATGATAAATGACGAATTCATAGCATCATCAATAATACCTGTACATGTGTATTCTCCTGCAACTGATATGTTAAGGTCATCAAAACAAAAATAGGCAGTGTAAATCAAGTTTGATCCATTTGTGACTTCAGGAGAACTTGTATCACTCATCACAACATCATCAATATTGTTCTTAAGTTTAAAAATGGCTACTGTGTCATTGTCAATGTTCTCAGACATAAGCACCAATTCACATGTTAGAACAAGTGAACTTCCAGCAACATAGTAGACATCACTAGTGTTGAGGTTAATTTCAGGTGTAGGTACTATAATAATTGGTATGGAAATAATAACCAACTTTTTTCCTATATACACAAAATTAATTATGTACATGACTTTCCACATTATACCCAAAAAGATAAGAAAAGGTGTGTCTTAAAACTTAAGTTATCAAAAGATGCATGATTACATTAAGTGTGATTCTCTGATAAACTACTAACACTCACGTTTCACATTTATTGTTATATAGTCCTCAACAACATCGCTTGGAATGATAAAGGATGAATTAATATCATCATCAACAAAACCTTCACATTTATATATTCCTGAATCAGATAATTTGATTTCACTGAAATAGAAGTCAGCATGATAAGTAAGATTCTCTTCCTCTGTGACTACTGGAATCCTTCCTGTTTCTCTTAATATGTCCTTTTTATACAATATAATAGTGGCCATTGTATTTACATCGATTTTCTTTTTTCTTAGTGTTATTTTACAACTCAAGTTCAACAGAGTTCCAACATTATAGAGAGCACCAGTAGTGTTGAGAATGATATCAGGAGTCGGTACTAAGCAATCGGAGAGAAGTAAACCTTCATATCATAATTATACAAACATATGTGTACCATTTACCATTAATCCAAATAGTGGTTTTATTTGATTCATGTGTACTGTTCTTGACAAATGAGAAATTACTATACAGATACACATCACATGTATACTCTCCAGCAGATGATAAATTGAAATTATTAAGTGATAATGATGATGTGTATATTTTCAAACCATTCTTAGAAGTTTGCAATATCTCAGAAAACTCACTCCCTCCTCTAATATATCTCCATTCGAATACTGCACTTGTAAATACATCTACATAAGGAGACTCTGAAGAAGATATACTTGCACTACATGTAAGATTTAGACTAGTAGAAGTATTGTAAACTTGAAGATCTTGAGAATCAATAGCAACAAGAGGAGTAGGTACTGCAAATAAAAACAGTAGAATAAATTAATAATAGACAATTCAATTAATTATTATTATTATTATTTTCTAACATATGCTGCATTCGGGCAAGAGTGCCTTATTATGAAATTTACAACTCTGTATAACTACCAACAGTAATTTTAGCTAACAGCATGGTGAAAAATGTTTGCAATCACCTTCGCCCACATATGTGTTCTGTTTATTTGTGTACCTTTACAAAATGTCTGGACAACTAACAACATAGAACTTCAATCAAGCTACCAGCAGGTTTGAAAATAATTATACAAGAATGAAATTAAAAGACAAGCTATTTCTAAAGGTTTTCATTTATAAGCAACAACTCATGTTTGTGTTTCACCACTTTCAGAAAACTTCTTGTAGCAAAAGAGTACACTGAAACATAACTCATCTTTTTTAAAGGTTATCATTGTCGAAGCACTGCTTCAAATTAAGTACAATGGAGGTAGTGGCTCAATGGCTGCTAACAAAATCAACAACTGGCTCTTAGGTTTCAGACTGCCATTTCTAGCTCCTATTTTATTTCTTGCATGTGATTGAAGCCTCAAAGCTATTTATATTTGCTTGTGTACTAGGAATTATGGCGAGTTATGGAGTGGAAATTCTACCATATATACTATATAAATAATAGATCTATTTATATATATATTAATGATTATATCATCTGCAATTGTTTTCTTAATTGCAATTACACTTCACACTTTTGGCAAAAAAGGGTTCTGCGCTATTACTGCATTTATTACATTAGTGGTATGAATGTTTCATTACACAATGCAGCTTTAGAAGAAGATTTCTGAGCCATTCAGACTTAATTTCTGCAGTTAAAATCTCAACAATTACATTTTTGTGTGCATTATTATTATTATAGAGTGTACACAATGTAGTACACAAAAAATGTATAGAGTGGTTTTAACTGTGAAGTTGTCATCATCATAATTACGATAATAATTATAGCAAAGTAATATCTAGGTGTACACCACTACATGAAAATGAAAATGTATTACTTAAGAAATGTAACATCTCTGGTGAGACAAAAGAATCTCAAAGTAGAGTGAATTGGTTATATATCAGTATTAAATGATCACTCTTGATCATGACCTGTATTGTCATTTACTCATTACAACCTATAATTTGTAGTAGGAAAGTGCATGGATATAGGGAGGGGACCACCATTATTTTCCCATAACAGATTAAGGGAAAAATAAGGTTGGTCCCCATCCATGCACTTTCCATATAACTACATAGAATGACAGCTTGTGACAGATCTTGTGAACTTAAAACATTTACTACTACATATGCACTCACAGTTAACATATAAGAGAATATTATCAGATTTATTTCTCAGAGTATTATCATCAATGAATGCCAAACATTCATAGTACCCAGCATGAGATGTTCTTACATTCTTCAGTTGAAGTTGTATCCTACTGCCACGCTGTCCTATGTTAGTAGTAATGACTTCATCATTGTGATACAATTCTTTATGAAGAGATGACCTATCAGAACCAATATCAGTATTGAGATCAATATTACAGTTTACAGCAGCTAGTTGACCAACAAGTAAATTGTTTGGTTCAGTGCTCATAGCAAGAGTAATTTTTACTTGTGTCACATATGTATCTGTGATAGTATTGATAATAATAATACATTTACACTACTTCATCTAACCTTTGATGATGATATTGATATTTTGTGTATTATTCTCACATGAACTTGGGTTATCATGAATTCTAACATTACATGTATATCTGGTATTATTATGACTTACAGATACTGGTGATAACATTAATGGATTATGAAGTGTGTGGTTATTAGGATCAATCCAGGTAACTGTAGCTTCAGATTCTTTAAGCTCTTGTGAAGTACATGAAATGTTCACATTATCTCCAAGTGTTAATCCAGTGTAGTTTGATGATGGAATGGTAAGTTGTTGATCTACACTTGCAGAAAAGAAAAAGTGATACAAAGACTAAAAGATTTAATATTACATACAATTAATACAGATAACTTTTGATGACTTCTTTTGATTTTCTTCTCCAATTCTTGCTACACATGTGTATTTTCCTGAATGACTAGCCTCAACTTGTGATATTTCAAGTGTACTATTGAATTCTTTTGCAGAAATGTTGGCTAATGACAAAACAGTGTAATTCAATGTATTGTTACTAATACTGTTGTTATTATGATACCACTCCACTAATAGTGATGATACATCTGGACCAATTTCAGCACTTAAATATACTTCACAAATAATTGTGTCATTATTTCCAGCAATTATAGTAGTTGTTGTTATAGTCACATTTTCAACAAAAGTGTCTAAATGAAATAAAAATAACAACTACACTAAACAGAAAATAAACGTAAACGTAAAATGTGGTATCAATATATAAAAATTTTTGCCAAATAATTCAGTTGACTGTGATGGCTGCATCAATAGCAGCTGATAGTGAGCCAATATATATTATTGAAGTATACAGTGCTTTCAGTACAAATTATAAATATACACAGATATTGGTATAATGCAATTCACAATTTCATACTTACTAATGACATCTAAAGTAATGCTTTGTTCTTCAGTGTGACAATTCATTGGGTTTGATGATATATTAGCTATACATGTATAATTGGATTGATCATCAGAAACAGAAACAGATGATATAATGAGTGGATCATCAGATATTTCATTAGTAGGTCCTCGCCATGTATAATTCACTCCTGATACATTTCCACAATGTATTTCAGCTCTTGATCCAACCGTTAGGTTAGTATATGAGAATATTTCAATGGAGAAAAAACCTTTCATGATCAGAATAATTGGAGCAATTATTAGAATGAGGTATTGTACTTACCAAAAACACAAACAGATTGTGTATCCATCACATATTCATCATTTCCTATTGATACACTGCAAGTGTAGTCTCCAGCATCTTCCAGTTCAATATTGTTGATTGTTATCTTGCTTTCAATGTATGTATTGTTAATTTGTTGCAAATCCATTGCACTGTCTAATTCTTCATTTTTATGATACCACTCCACTGTTACCACTGATGTGTTTGGACCAATGGCAGTGTTCAGTGTAATGAAGGAACTAATCATACCATCACTACTATACTTTAGCTCTTGTGGCTGTACTTCTACTTTTACAACATTTGTGTCTAAAATAAATACAAAAATAATTTATGCAGGCCTCAGACTATATGATTCATATTGTCTAGCTATATAGCAACTTTAAATCAATTTAGTTAAATATCACTATTCCTTCATGCTAAATGCACATTGGGATTGTATGACTTGAGTACTCAATATATATCACTGCAAAAATAAAATTGTTAAAATAACAAATGTTTGGTTAGTAGAGTTGCAAGAATGCAGATTATAATTGAATTTGTCAGTCATGTTGTTATTACTGCATCATAACATACTTGTACCTATTATAATCAATTCTCATGTCTTATATCTCATATTAGATGCACAGGGGTTTGGAAATCTACAAAGATGTAATTAAAACATTCTTTCTGCTTCTTTGTATAACTATTAGACAAAATAAGGAAATTGGAATTGCAATTATGATTAGTACAAGTACATGTATCTCACAATAACAATCTACACGACTACTATTCCATGCAACTGTACTAACCAATAAATTAGTTATTTTAACAATTTTATTTTTGCAGTGTACATTACAATTTATAGCTGTCCATTGAAATAATCATTCTAGCATTGCAGTATCATAATAATACTTCAGTATTATATATAGTGCAGACATTAAACATGCATAGTGCTAATTGATCAGATGTCCAAATCATCACAATTACATAACTATGTATCAAAGTTACCTTTCACAGTCAATAGAATATTATTCATGTACAAAGACCCATTAATATTTGCTACACATTCATAAGTTCCATTATCTGATTCTTTCACAGGAGAAATCACATAGGTAGTGTTGATACCAGTATCATCCATTCCTTCAGAAGAAAACCCATAGGAAGTGCTGCTCCCAGATCCATCCATACCCACAGGAGAAATTTCATAAGAAGTGCTGCTGCCAGATCCATCCATACCCACAGGAGAAATGTCATAGGATGTGCTACTGCCAGATCCATCCATATCCACAGAAGAAACGTCATAAAAAGTGCTGCTGCCAGATCCATCCATACCCACAGGAGAAACATCATAGGATGTGCTACTGCCAGATCCATCCATATCCACAGAAGAAACGTCATAAAAAGTGCTACTGCCAGATCCATCCATATCCACAGAAGAAACGTCATAGGAAGTGCTACTGCCAGATCCATCCCTGTCAACTACTATCTCTTCTATAACACCATCGTTATAATTATACCAGATCCACTGTATCATTTCATTTTCGCAATCTTTCAAAACTGAACATGAGATAATGAGATTCTCTCCCACTTTCACAGGATTAGTGGAAGACATTTCAATTGTTACATCTATGTTAAGAACAATTTCTTATGTTAAAATAATAACTAATGTAGAATGACTTACTACATGATTCTGCAGCTGTTGTTTGACAAAGAATGCGGATAAGAAGAAAAGCCACAAAAATCTCCTTCATTTGGTAGGGAAATAATAAGTTGAATACAAACTATATATTAAATTTATTTTTTCAACTCTTAAATAGACAACTCCATTACAAATTGCTTCCTGTGTTTACTTTATAAAAATTAATTATTGAATTTAGAGCCATAATTATGATCATAAAACACATCTTGGATTAGAGTTTTATTGTTACAACACATTATATCAGTACATCACAATATTTTTCAGCACATATTATAAACATATAGTTAACAAATTTCAAATCAAAATAGACCACTATAGTAATCCAGGTGTGACTTTACATTCAGATGAATAACTTTATAATTATAGAAAATATAGAATACCAAACCAAAAAGTATATATGCAACAAGATTAGGATGGTACCTCAGCAATAAACTTTAACCACTTCCATATAACTCTGCATAAATATATATCTGTTGTATTTTCTTATGTGGTGTGATATGGAAGCCGTTAGTACCATCCTAATCATGTTTGCATACCTTTTCAGATTAGAATTAGATTATTAATGAACTCAATTATACAATTCAAATCTATTTTTTTGTATTAGTTTAATTATTCCTACATATTGTAATATTATACTTGTTTCTTTTATTTTATTGAATGACTAAATTGTGAGATACAATTAATGCTAATCTGGTAATTTCTGAACTTTTTCCTTTTTCGTAATGAAATTTGGGAGGAATATTAGATTCAAAATACCTTAATGAAAATTATACTAATAATAATATTAATAATTAATACTGAAGCTGAAGAAAGAATAGAGTGGTTATAATTGAATTATAGTCATAATATGCACGAACATCCTGCATGAGAAGAGGAGTGAGAATGGATGATGAAGCAGGACTGCCAATTACCACTTATTAACAATCAATAATTATTCATAAACTTATTTTTGAATTTGTATTGCCATTACAAGTTTATTATTTTTCAGTTCAATTTTACATCTACAATGAGGGTAATAATTATATATTATCAATACTTTTTCTTTTGGTATGCTAAATTTACTACATATGAAACAATTATTTTTTAGGAGTGTATATGTTTATGGTTTATTGTAATAATAAAACTTGTCTCAGTTCAATATGGCACTATTCAGAGGATCATTATTTTTAAAATATAGTTGGAGTTGTGCTATAACTGATGACAGAGGAGGTACAATATATAATTAAAATTATATACATACTCCTGCTGGATATATACATATCCTACATATTACAGTCCTAGTCCCGTAGAGATTTGTATAGTAAACATGGGACAAGTACACAGTATTGATACTTAAGTACAAGTATAGGAATACTCAAGTACAATGCAAGTGCAATGTAATTAAGTACAATGAGTCAATTACATATAACAAGTGTAAATTTTTTGGTAAATCAATAAATACATTATAGTAATTAAAATCTGATTAGTATATGCACACCAAGAAGCTTAAGGCAGGCATGTTCACAAACATAAGTACATCAGATTTCTAATTTTAAGAGTTTAAATTTACTTTTCAATGTAATACTGCTTATGGCTAATATTAGTATTGTTTAATTAATTTGCCAATATAATATATAATTATTTTAAAAACATCAATTAAGTTTACTGCGTTTACTTAGCATAAAGTAGAACATCTGCAATATTTATTCAAAACCATGCATTTATGTTAACATCTGTTAAGAATTATTGAAATCAATGCTATACAAACTTTACATATGTAACCATAAAATTATCATTCTAAAAAAAAACAGACATACTGCTACTGGTATGAAATTTAATTGAAAATAATTATTCTACTAAAAACTCATATGATTACTGATAATACTGAGCAAGGACATACCTGAATAACTTTAGTTATTTTATTTAATTTCCATTATACATATATAAGAGGAGTTCAGCTTACATTTTTAAAATGTATGCATAATGGTTTGGGAATTCCAATGGGGATGACAGTATCTAGCAATATTCAAATAGGTATATGAAATATCACACACTAAAACATTATGGTATCCTCTAAAAACAGTGTTATTATATATATATATATATATATATATATATATATATATATATATATATATATATATATGTAATATATATAGTACACTTACAGGTCTTATATACAAAAATATAGACCCGAGGTTTAGTGTCCAAGGATGTGATATAGCCCGAGCCTGCGAGGGCTATATCACATCCGAGGACACTAAACCAAGGTTTTATATTGTTTTATATAAGAACTGTAAGTGTACTATATACAATATATTGTATGCTGATAGATTAAAGATTCACAGGTCTATATACAAAAATATAAGACCTAACCACATCAAACGGTTGCCATGGTAGCATGCTATATATATATATATAGCATACATATGTATTTACATACAAGGAATGTATGAGTTCTGATGCTGCAAAGATTATTAACTGTAGTCTTTTGTGTAAATATCAAAATTTTTTGTGAATCGTCTATAATTTATAATTCAGTAAACTAGAAATACAAGAAATGTAATCAAGTAGTAAAGATGCCATCATGACATATTTCAAAATCTGAATTGTAACCTATCTGCATTGTTTGAAAACTATATATTCAGTCAACATCAAATGTCTATATTGTTTATTGAATTCATATATTATATCCTATAGTTCAATTATTGCATTGTTTATTTTCACTTAATCGATCATATATCAGCATCTGTCATGAAATAACATTAAGGCTCTACGTATACACATAATGTTTAGATACATTAGCAGGTAATCAATATTCCATTACTACCGGAAATTCATTAGTCGCATATCTTTAATTATCTTGTCATCTATATTGAAATTTTGACAAGACTACATACATGTGGAATCAATTGTAAATAATGTAAATATTACCAAGACAAGAAGTTGATATCAATTCTTATTAAGCAATAGCTATAAACGTTATATATATTTTTTCATCTGTTTAAAAGAGTGAAATCTTTTGGAAACATATTTTCGCTCATATGCTTACCCAAATACTCATACTCAGCCAATTAGTACAGAAAAATAAAGAAACTAGTGTTTAGCAGATCCAGTCATTAACCAATTGTAATCAGCACAAAATGATTGATTTAATAAACATGGCCTCATTGTTTATTACACATTTATTCTCTCTGGTTATAATCATTGCTACCATTCTCATAGTTATCATAATTATTATGATATTTTTTACTGAAATTTGTGATAATTATTTTTGGGGAACAGAGAATAATTATTCATCATGTGGTATGGTACTAAGTTGCAGTGGAGCATAATTATTATTGTATTTATGCTTATGATATTAAACATTTATTTAGCAACTAATCTGAATTACATTCTAGACAAGTATATAGTTAGTTTGAGTAATTTATTAAGGGAAAAAAGCCCAAAATAACAATAGCACTCAACTGATATACAAACGAAACACTGCTTGTTCAGATTTTTACAACCTAATAAATAACCCAGCACTAAGTCATAGGATCATAGATGTGTCAGCTGTCATAGAAACCACCATTGCTATATATTCAAGTTGGCTGGTTGGACACAATGTGAATGTAAAGGTAATCATAATTAGAGTCTAGCATACCTTCTCCTGTCGATGAATCTATATCTGCATGCTGTGGGACTCACGTTTCTTCTGTAGCCATGTGCTATTGAGACAGCCCCCTGCTATATAGATAGAGATGATTATTACACAGTCAGTAGTATAAAACTTACTTGGCATGTAGACATCGCATGAAATAACAGAATCAATCATACTTCATGAAGATACAAAAAATCCAAGAACTCAAAGTCCACACACACTCCGCCCATGACTTCTAATAAAGTTCTTTGCTCTGCTTTATATGTAGGCATGTATGAGTGCTCACAGAGTGAACTACAATAACGAATGGGATTGTCGAAGTAAGAGAAGGACTCGAGGTTGCAGAAGAGTAGCAGAAAGACATGGCTTGGAAAGGTATATATATTAACTGAAGTTAAAAATAACTTCTTGCTATGATAAGATTGGCTGATGTAGTGATTGATGTGTGATACCATAAATTTTACAATACTAAGAGTATATATAGTTTGGTAATCAGTATCGATGGTATCAAATACTGAATGAGTCCTGAACTGCGTACTAAATGAATACTGAACCACATATGCACAAACATATGCCATTTAAGCAAATTTTGCTTTAATTATGATCAATCATCACTGAAAAAATGTGCGGTAGGCACAATGATCAGAAATGCCAGACTATAATATTGTCAATCACTATTTAATGATAGAATAATCCATTCAAGTTTTATTTCTCTTTTACAATTGATTTTTTGGCCATCCTAGGGTGGAGATTTGTGACTTAAACAGATGTTAAAATTTAATAATAAATAAGGAAATAATGAAGTCATCTTATAAAATATGCACATTCTGTTATTTAGGTTTGAAATTCTAATTTGGTTCAACTGCAAGAGGTTCACATGAAGCTGATGTACTGGGATATAGATAATGATTACATAATGATAGCTGGGAATCACTGGCACTGGATTTTACACAAGAGGTATATTGGTCAGTTATATGATGATTTTAATTTTTAGTTGGACACTTTGTTTCGACTTACCACCTTTCTGACTGCATGAGATGTGAGCTTGAAAATGCTATACAGCTTGTTATAATAATATTATGCTGAATACCTACTATATCAGATTTATAATCATTGATGTTTTCAGCCCGGCCTTAATCTTGCTGGACACACTGGTTAAATACCTACATTCGTGTCTTCAAGCATTCAGTCCTATTAAATAGGAGCACTGCCATATATGTAGTGATAATATGTGATATAATGCATATTATTTTACGTCAAAAGTTGTCAAAAATCTAATGACAGAAAAGGTTACCATGACAACCAGTTTTAATCCGTAATCTTGCTGAACACACTAAGTTATGAAATACTTGAGTTAGTGCCTTAAGCAATCAATCCTATAAAACATGAGCAATACCATATGTGTAGTGATAATTAGTGCAATACCATATGGTAGTGTTGGCAAATTGCTCTAATTATTGCCTGTTTGGGTGATAATGTGTTTATATATTTATGTAGGATTAGGTTTCGGTGGCTACATCACAATACTTATTTTAATATTGTATAATATATGAATTGTATTTTCTATTCCAGATATGTGTCTGCAGGAATTATATTTTTTATTCCAGATATGCGACTTTGTCAATCCTTATGGTTATTATATTTGGCCATTCATGTCTGTTAATTCACAGACAATCATTGTCCACTATCAGTCAAATATAAGACATGTTCAGTAAATATGAAAATGCCTGAATTTTATGGGACATCTGACACAAAATATATAATTCATTGATAATATTAAGTTGTCTTCTTATTTGTAATTTTTATACATAGTTACTACAGTACTGACAGAGGCAGAGACACCACTCAAAAAGTGGGGGGGGGGGGGGGGGTTCCAGCTTATTTTGAACAATACTTTTAAAAATGATAACTTTGAAAGTTGAAACACAATTAAAAGGATATACAGTATATATTTTTATGAGTCCAAAAAGTTACCAAACTTGTATTTTACACTTTACTGACTAACTTGGCTTGTTTACACTTTACTGATTAACCGGGGGGGCTATGTCCCTCCAGTTTGATAAGTGGGAGGGCCAAACCCCCCTGCCCCCCCAGTATCTCTGCCACTGAGTAGTGTTAACTAGTAACAATAGCATACCAAAAGGGATGATTAGAGGTCTTAGTTATACTGTGGTTAAGTAGTCAAGTTGTCTATTACTTCATAAAGCTGTCATTCAGTCCTCTACAAACTGCTACAAACCTTCATTAACTAAACCATAGATAATTATGGTTACATTGACATCAGAAATGGTATGCTTGCATAGTATTTGCATAGTATTCCATTAGTTACCCACTTCAAGACTACGATAACTCATGTGATGTATATTATAATCTGCTGATCATGCCTTTATAACCCATAGCAAAAAGTGAAGATTACACAACATTATATAATCATTAATTGAGTGGGCAGCTTGGTAGTGACAGCCAGCCTCTCCCTATTGCTAATTTCAGAAGCTACCTAGCAGACTTTCTCTGAATCTGCTAAGGACTCCTCTTGATCTACATTGGTATTGAAAACAGGTTAGGAATCTATTTTGTGTGTGTATTTGGTCATTTGTGATTTTCAATAACTGGGTAAAGATAAATATGATGACTATACAAATATTTTTTTATATGGCTGATAAGTAAAGACTCAATTCATTGTATGCTCAAAATGTACATATACTTTCAGACATTAATGGAACCTATGATCTACAAAATAATCATAATTATTTGTATAACTATATTTTTTAAAAACCTTTAGTATGGTATTGTTTACCAGTTAAATAACTAGTAAAAGGCACTTCTGGTTAATGAAAGAAAACTAAAACCCTCTTTGGTTAGCCTGATATGTATCTATACCTCAACTTGATTTTAACTAAAAAATAGTCATTATTTTCATACATATTGTATACCACCTTGATGAAAATATGTTGTTCCCAGCCTCCAGAATTTGTGTCTGATCAATTTGTTTTATTTTAACGTATAACCTTAATCTTACTATTAATTACACCTTTTTAAATTTAGAAAAGGTCAAATTTAGCATGTATGAACAGACTCATGCCTGAACTGATTCTAGGTCTATTGAAAGAGGTGGATCTAATATCAGAAAAAAATATAAAATCACCTAAAATTACTTTCAATTCATTGGCTATTAATTTTGTGAGTTAAAGATTTACATGTAAATATAGCACTGAAAAAATATATTTTGAAAAAATTCTCATACTAGCTATATATATAGAAGTTATTAGTGTTCATGACCATGATCACTAAAATCACCTAGTTGCATGGTCTTTCTAGGCCAAGGTATAATTTACAATGGCAGTTCTCATTGATTGTACAAACACACTCTTACAAATACTTTCAAAGCAATTGTACTCTCTAGTCTGTGTTATTGGTGCTTGAATCATTGAAAGTCTATAGATTCTAGCCACTTTAACTAATTCTGACTGAAAATCACAGGATACTCTTTCTCACATTAGGTGAATAGGCAGCTGTTTTTTTGTAGAGTTGCTATTGCATATAGCAAACTTGTTATAAACAGAACTAGTATATCACTATGACCTTTAACCTCTTGTTAATCATATTCATGACTGTCATATGATCATCACACTATGTAATGTTATGAGAAGACATATATATAATTATTACAAACTAAAAATAGATTCATTAATTAGACTCTACTAATAATGTGTGGCCTGAAAAAATGATAAATAATGTCACTTGTTTTACACGTGCCTGTTATATAAGTACAATATTCATTCAGTGAAACTGAGATCACTAATAGTAAAGTTATTCACTGTGTCAAATGTCCATAATGTTTTTGCCCACATCATTATGACATTTATGAAGATGTAATCAGTCTCTACTGTGGGATTCAGGATGTGTGGAAGACATTGCATTCCTTTGTCTAAACTGTTTGATTATTGTATAAACTGTGTTTGATGAGATAGATCTTCATGTATGTCTGAGTGTGAATGTATACAATTTCTGGGTATTTAATAAAAGACAACTTTACAGAATAGTGCTAAAACATAGTGTGTCTGTCTTTCTGTCTATCTTTTTATCTGAATTTTTCTATCTATTTGTATAGGATTAACAATGAAGTACCGATATGAATTGATTATTCTTTTATTAGTCACACCTATTTTGAGTATTGATGTCTTCCCAGACTTTGAAATTGACTGTAAGACAAACCTAAATGAAACTAAAACACCAAATATCACTCATGCCTTACAGCAGACACAAAAAACCGATATGGCCCTCAGATTACAGGAACCAGGTTGTTATTATATCGGAGACTATTCTCCAATTAATGATGCACGTAACTTTTCAATCATTGGCTCTGGCAATGCAAGCGATTATGTAATCACGTGTGACAAAAATGTGAGTTTAGTATTTACAAGAGTTGAAGGACTGAAACTTAGAAATTTGCTGATTCAGCAATGTGGAGTCTCGGGTAATAATGTACAGGACTTTGTCGATGAAGCCAAAACTACGATTGATTTCTTCTACAATATACCTTCAGAAATTGGATATGGTATACTATTGGCTGATTGTAGTAATGTTGAAGTTAGTGGAGTCACTGTTCAAAACACAGTCGGAATTGGCATATTTGGACTGAATATTATCGGGGTATCCTCTTTCACTAATTTGAAATTATTAAATAATTGGGCACCACTATGCTATTTCGAATCCTTAGAAGAAGTCACTTCGAAAAGAGCAATTGGTGGAGGTATGTATCTTCTTTATCAAGATTACATATCAGGGAGTACAGTTGATGCATCCACTAGGTTATCCATCAACAGCACCTATATGTATAACAATTCATATTGTGCTTCATTTGGAAGTATAGGTTCTCTGTATGGTTCATCTAAAACAGCCAATCAAATTGGATATACTGCAGGGTCAAGTGGAGCTTTGGGGATTTCTTTGCCTCAACTTAATTATTCAGTTAATGTCACTGTAGCATCATCTGAATTTAAAAACAACACAGGTTGGACTTCCGCTGGGGTGCATGTGACAGTATTTTCTGGAATACGAGAATCAGGTGTGACATTTGACAACTGTTTATTTCACAAGAATGGTTATGAAGACTACAGCTATCGTCCTTTCGGAATCCTTACAGTAGCTTCTGGTTTACTGATATCTAACAATGCACCATTCCCTAATGAGACTATTCATCAGCTTTGTGACTTGGGACGATTTAATAGACCAGCTAAAATTACTATCATGAATTCAGAATTCATTGGAAACAAGGCTGCTGTCTGTGCCAATATAGAGATAGTTACATTTCGCTCACCTTTTCATTCTCTTGACAATCACAGTGTTATCAGCTTTGAGAACTGCACAATGAGAGAAAACCAGGGTTCAGTTGGACCAGTTCTCTGTGCTATTACTACAGATGCTACAGCACAATATACTGATATTGATATCCAACTGAATAATATAACTATTATTAATAATACAGTCCATTCATCAAATGGGAAGATAAGTTTCAATTTAGTGGAGAGTTCAGGAAATATTCTATTAGTATCTACTAAAGTACATTTTGGTGGCATTTGTTTGATTAGTGAAAATTCAGGAGCAGCAATTATCTCTATTGCATCTGATATGTACTTTAACGGTAACATCACGTTCAGTAAAAACAGAGGAATATTTGGAGGAGCTATGAGACTACAAACCGAATCTCATATTGTTTTAACTAACAACACTCACCTCTCTTTTATTAAAAATGAAGCTTCTGTTCAAGGTGGAGCGATATACAATTCAATTATTTCTACCACCAGCCTTATCATTATACCAGACTGTTTCCTTTATTTTGAGTATATAGATGTGTTGTGCAACTACTCATCTTGTCCTAATATCACAAACATGGAGATAAAACTCATTTTTGATGGAAATACTTCACCTTTAGGAAGCACTGTATTTGGTTCCACTCTCAATGGATGTCCTTGGTATTATGAATTAAATGATACTGCAACACATAATGGGAATATCAAAACTGGATTACAGTTACTAACATTATTTCCAGATAAGTTCCATTTTGACCCTCCTCTAGTAAACGCATCAGTAATCAGCACAAGTGTGGCTGATCTCCGTATCCATGGGGAAGTGAATGACACTATACGTTTGAGAGGAAGTCCAGGTGAGAAACTTTCATTTGATGTATTAGCATATGATTCATTTGGTTATCGGACTACCACAACCATTCTTTCTTCATCTGAAAATACGTCCACAATTTCTGCTACTCTAGGTGACTCAGTATATTGGTTTCTTAAATCTGTAGATCAAAATGGTACCAAAACTCCTTTACATATACTTGGACTAGAGAACGGGTCAGCAAGAGTTGACTTGTTCTCAACTGACTCATTTGCTCACATATCCTTTGATATCACAGCTGAACCATGTGGCTATGTATTTGAGTATGATCCCATTAGTGAATCATGCTTTTGTCCAGAATCAGTGCAAGAAAAAGGAGTTGTTTGTGATATTAGCACACAACGTCTCTCTGTTCCAGACAATCATTGGATTGGACCATTGACACAGAAAGGTGATGTGAAAGAATACAAGAGCTGCTTTTATGACTATTGTAGACCTGGGATTAAGAATTTTAAAGCCAATGATATTGACCAACAATGCAATGGAGGATATAATCGTACTGGTTTAGTATGTAGTCAGTGCATGCCTAGAACTGGCGCTGTATTTGGTACTTCCAGATGTCAGTCATGTACAAATATTGGTTTACTATGGATACCAGGGCTAGCACTAGCAGGTATTGTCATCATATTTGGTGTGTCCTTTTTGAGTATAACAGTTGCTGAAGGGTATGTAAATGGATTCATACTCTATTGTAATTGTATCAACTATTTCACAGTTTACTTGTCACCTCAGTTTCCCAATAGTTTTATTTTTGCGCCTACTGCTTGGGTCAACTTAGCAATTGGAATAGAGTCTTGTTTCTATAAAGACATGAGTACTCTTGCCCGGGTTGGACTGCGCCTTATTTTTCCATTTTATTTATTTTTTCTGATGGGATTGGTAATTATTATAGCTAGGCATTGCCGTACACCTACTCGTATGCTTTTTTCTGCAAGTAAGACCTTTGCTACTCTACTTATGCTGTGTTACTTCAGTATATTGGGCACTTGTGTGGAGATATTAGGTGTATCCCAGTTCAATGGAATAAATAATAATGTTTCATATACAGGATGGCTCCTAGACTCTTCTGTTCCTTATGGACATGGTGTCCATGGCTTACTTGTATTCGTTGCCATTGTTTTAATGATATTCTATGTCATACCTATGCCTATATTGCTTTTGTTCCCAGGACCATTGTACAGTTGGCGTTTTACACAAAGGTTCAAACCAATATATGATGCATTCTGGAATCCCTACAAACCCAAATTCAGGTTTTGGCTTGGTATTAGAGCTTTATTTCGACTTATACCTTTTTCGTTAGCCCTATATTGCAAACATCCAATTAACATTTTCGCTTTTGCAATAACAATGACAATAGGATGGTTCATACAAGAACGTATATCCCCATATGATGGTTTTTGGAGAAACGGTTTTGACTCGTTCTTCATGGTTAATCTCATTCTTCTACTGCTTGGTAATATGTATTATGAACGCTATCGTGATGAGGAATTGAGTTTTCCAAAAGCATATAGAGATTTAGTTTATATCTTGTTATTGGTGGCGTATATGGCATTTATTGCTATTGTCGTTATACATGTGTTTATACGTTTCCCAAAACTCAAATTGAAACTAAGTAATTTCTTTGATTGTTGTTGGAAAAAAACAAAATCTCATCTTTCTACTGTTACTATTAATAACTCGGTATTTGAAGATGACTTTGAACCACAGGAGAAGGACAAACTAGCACCACCAAGAGCTGTAACTTTTACAGAATTTCGTGAGCCTTTACTTGATGACATCGACTATGGTTCAGTAAATCGTGATCAAGATAGGTATACTCACTAAAAAAACTCATAATGATAAGTAGACAGACATTACTATTTCTATAATTTGTGTGTGACTTGCCTTTTTTTTTTTTGGTACTCACTTTTTATGGTTGCTATAATGTAATTTTATAATAAAATCTTGAAATACTGAAGTTGCCACACCATAAATTGTTAATACTAGCTGGGAGTGGCAATCTAGACTATTATATGCATTGTATGATCACATGACATATTATTGATTTATTGTACAGATATATACTTTAAATCACTATGATAATTATTAGACATGTGTCTAGCATGTACTCCACCACAAGCACTTTACTTGAGCTTGACAGTAACAGCAAAGTTAAGCGCATGTGTTTGTACTTTGAAAGCCCTTGGTTTAGTTTATAGACCTGCAAACTGAAATAAACTTGATGACTTGAAGTAAGGTGAAAGAGATAAGATGAATTATATTATATAGTTAATAGCATACCATCCATAATCAGCTTTGTGATAAATAATTACGTAAAATGATCAGAGATGTTGTAATTGCTTAATCCTAAATGCCATTACCATTATCGTTACAATTTGCTTTGGTTGGATAAATAACATGACATATATAACAAGAGAAGCATTAAAGACTGTTAGTTTCATGGTAAAAGATGAGACCACTTTGCATATGAAATATACATGTAGCTCCTATATAGGTTAGAATTTACTATTGAATGATGACAGTAACTGAAGACATCAGATCGACTGTTAACAGGTAATTACTAATTATCAAACTATAATAATTGTGCTCACAAGTCGATTCCATTGAGGTTATAAATGACTATCACCATTACAGAAATAAGCTCATTGGTTAGTAAATAATTACGATTACCCCATTTCTGCCTGTAACTTTAGAATTGAGTTGGCAAAATAATTATATAAAATAATCAAAGTCATGAGAATTATATACATGTGTAAGTACTGCAAGAATTTGTGAAAACATTGTATAGTAGCACAATATATTCAAAAGTGTTGTTTACACTCTTGCACTATAAAACGAATTTGAAGTAGATTTTATTTGTTATAGATCAGCATACCATCTTTGATATCTTTTATTGCACTTGACAAAATCTTCAATAACTTTTATGCAATTCTATACTAATCAAATTATAATAATATGCCAATAATGCAGAAGTGATGTCATTACAATTTTTCTGGTTTCAGTATAGATATCACGGGACAATTCTTTGTGTAGTAAAAGTCATGTTGCATTACAAGTGGTATATTCTGTTATTCTATTCCTGCTTTCTGACTTCTTATTATGGAGGGGGAGTTTCTGATGGTGAAATTTTACAAGTGATTTTTGTCACAGTCAATAGCAGTGTCACAGATATTTCTTCTACTTCCAATGAGACTCATGTGTCATTCATGTGCCCTGACCTTCAAAGTGCTCTTGAGCTTTCTGAGTTATTTAATTCTACAAGTTCTCTGGTATTATATGTGCCACCAGGCAAACATATTATTCGAAATCCAGTATCTATCAAGGCCTCGGTACAAATCATAGGAAACAAACAAGACTCCTCTTTAATTACATGTAGCTTTACACGTTCTAATGTTCGAAATGACGTACTCCATACAATGTATTTTAACAACAGCTATTCTGTGTACCTCGGGAACTTTCATGCATTTAATTGCCCCCTGCCCTTTCGCATTGATACAGTCCGTGCTGTTAAGATTGACAACATATCTGTAAGGTAGGTGTGTGCTATAACCATAATTAAATCAAAGACAAAAAAATGTGTCCTGTTTCAATTTCAAATGTTGACCCACTGAAATAGCAATGGGCGATTATAACTAATTAAATATTTTCATTTTCATTTCACAGCTGTTTCACAGAAGCAGCATTGGAAATTTACAACAGTCAATCAATACATCTTAATAACAGTCACTTTGTTAACAATCAAGGTAGTGGGATCATTCAAGAACCATATCGAGGCAATACTGGAGCTGTAGCAATAACATACTGGAAATTGAATTCTATAATCAATAATCCTAACATTACTGTTAGTAATTGTAGATTCATAAATAATTCTGCTTATGCAGGTGCAACCACATATAGAACAAACAGTGATGCTGCACAAAATGGTGTGCTAACAGGTCGTGCGGGTGGTCTTGGAATGTTTATTAGTGCTTCTGAATACAATGTCTCAATCGACATCTATGGATGTATTTTTCATAATAACTATGCTACATCTTACTCTGGTGGTTTGTTCTTTATATTCAATGGAACTAACTCACAGTACTTTGCTACTGTTGATAATTGTGAGTTTATAGGGAATACTGGAGTCCTAGGTGGTGGTGGATTCATTACAACAATACAATCCAGAGGACACGTTAATGCACCTCATACAGTTCTTCTAAAAAACTCATATTTTGAAAGAAATCATGGAGATGCTGGAGGTGGTGTATACTACTTTGTTTTATATCCAGAAGGCAGAGGGAATTTTTTTGCAATGAAAGGATGTACTTTTGTCAATAATGGTGGAGTTAATGAGGAGAGAGAATTTGGTGCAGCCTTTGCTGCTTCTCTGTATGAAGTATTTAAAGAGAAAGAATCTTTGTATTTGCATGGCATAGAAGACAGGTAAGTATTAGTATGTAATAGTTAAAGCACCCACATGAAGGAAATTGCAGCACAAGACCACATTCAGGTCTGTATTGCATGAGAGTACACTGTAAAAACGAATGTATTATTTTAACTTTCATTTGAATACATGTTATATAAATCAATGCTGCTTTCTTGTAAAGCTAGGTAATGTTTACAAATAGTATTTTATTACTTTTGATTTTGATCTGTATTGACTACTATATAGTTAAAGCACCCACATGAGGGAAATTGCACACATTCACATTCAGGTCTGTATTGACTACTATATAAGGTACATGCTATAATAAAGAATGGTAACAAAAACATTATACATAGTATATAAAATCCCATAGCAATTACTTACATGTGCTGACTTCTCAAATATCTGTGACATGTTATTTGCTAATTACTCTGGAATGAGCAAGTAACATCTGTTGTTTTTGCAGATGTTAGAATTGGAATACTAATAATACACCACAGGTTGTATACCTATAATGCTATGTGCTATGTATATATATAATTATCTATATATATATGATTGCTGAGGTCACGCAATGAAATTGCAGGTGGTATATTCCCTTTAAACCACTAAGATATGTATATACACCTCATTAGACCACATAACTAGTCCCTGTTTTACAGTGCCAAATATGAATTAGGTACTATTAATTTTTCTTGCTTAATATATAATCAAAAAAAACAAAACAAGAGGGATCATAATATTAAATGAAATTACTAAAGAGTGATAAACAATGATCATAAATGATAAATGGAAGAGATTTCAATGGTTCTTGTAGACTTGTTTGTGTTTTTTGACACAACTAGTTTTTCTGGAACCAAAGGAAATCGTTCTTTTATAGTGTCTTTATTTTTCAGTTCCAGAGAAAGACACCTCTTCTTCGGTTTAGGAGAGAAGCTGGGATCACTGGTTTCCTTCCTGCTACTTGCCATCAGCCATCACAGAATTTTAATCAATATATTATATAGACCATGGTTATTATATGGTGTATTGCTCTAATATACGACCTTTGACCTCGATCATCAGAAATTGGCGGTTAGGATATACCCCTCAGGCTTCACGCTTGGTTTCCTCTCACCTTGGTCTCAGGTTGTCTATTAGTGCATTACACCTACTAACCATTGTTTACTTAAGTTATAAATATCCATCTGTTAGGAATATTGTTTTAACTTCCCATCATAAACATGATTATTTGTGTTCCTAATGGATGGTACATCTGTACTTTCCATTGGGGACAGAATAAACATGCTTACAACGAAAGTAAACATTGCATTTTAAGCAGATGAAACTCGTATAACCAATCAAATTGGTTAGAACAACCAATAACTGATTTCAGAATCTCAGCCACTTCCCAGCCCTATTATTTGACAGTCCTTTACATAGTAATTGTGAAATTGAGTGTTTGTCTATTAATTACTTATGTATGTATGTTTTGATATATATAATAATAATTATTGTAATCTTTTATGTCCCTTACTACATTTTTACAAAACATTCTTTGATACTTCTTTGTACATCCCTTTTGCTTATATGCTTATTGAATTTTGATCTTGAATTCCCAATGGATAGTACATCTTTATAATTATTTATAACTGAAGTAAATTTGTATTTTTTATTATGGCATGTACATTATACTATTCAATATATATCAAGATGAATTATTACTACTTATGATCAATACCTAACAAGGAAATAAATCATCATTGATTTATATAGTCTCTGCAAAAGGAATTGAACCAAATGTAACCAAATAAGGGTTAAATAACCCATTATTTTTTACAGTGTAATTTTAAGTAGTATATGACATCTTGCTTTTGAGTTTGTTCTTGGCTTCATAACAATTATTTATGTTTGATGTATTATAATAAATATGAAACTCATATATAACCAGTCAAAATAACAAATTAGTATTTACAGTGTGCAGTTTATTACTTTCCTCAAAGAATCTAATTAGTTTGGCCGTAATTCATAGAGCCAGCAAGTTTGTTGCCGGGTCCAGTACCTGCTAGTAATAGATTTTCTCTTGTCTATACATTAGACATTTTTCAAGGCAGCTGAAAGTGTAGTGTCCAATATAGAGTATCAGAGTACATTTAATTACGCAGTGTTGTATGAGTTTACATACAGTACATGTGCCTTATGATAACTCATGTACAGCACTGTGCATAGTACAATGTGGAAAATACAGTACTGTCAGTGTCTGTGGTCACGCAGTGTACTTTAATTTACTATCTTGAAAACAATAACTCTCAAAGTTTATGTTCATATGGTATTGTATGCAATTCCAATTTCCAAAAATGTATATACCATACATACTAAAATTTTGTGTATGCTGCATGCAGTGCAGGCTAACAATAAACAATTATATATACATTATTTTATAAAACTTAGTATGAGCACATTTTTCATGTTTATTTTCCATTAAGCACTTTCGTTAATAACACTGGAAGGAATGGGGTAGTCAGTCTTGCATATTTACCCTTCAATTTAACTGGCACTAACATATTTATTGGAAACAATGGAGATTCGTTGAGAGTAAGCGATATTATTTTAAGAAATGATGGTCATTGCTTATGTTATATTACAGGTTATTGGTAGTCGTCTAACAGTAGGTGGTGAACTCAAGTTTATTAAGAACACAGTTGTTGATGGAGGTGCACTGTCTCTCCTTTCATTTGCTCAAATGAGATTAAATCATGGAGTACAAATTCTTTTTCAAGGAAACAATGGAAGGTGACATTTAAATATATGGATTGAATTAAAATTGCTACTAAATTGGTTTTTATTTACAGATATGGTTCTAGTATTTTTGTTGACAATACTAATCAGCATTCTGTTCTAACAAATCTAGCATATAATCCACGATGCTTTCT
Organism: Petrosia ficiformis; assembly: GCA_947044365.1. Lineage (NCBI taxonomy): Eukaryota > Metazoa > Porifera > Demospongiae > Haplosclerida > Petrosiidae > Petrosia > Petrosia ficiformis. The sequence continues at coordinate 2,785,093 of OX345645.1, read as the reverse complement.
TCTTATTTACCGTAATGAAAAGCTTCCACCGTCAATGTTGAATCAAGTGAGTTGTGCCATGCATAGTTTCAAACTATTTACTTAATTTTTTTCACAGGCTGATATTAATATAACATTCACATCAAATACGGCATACTTTGGCTCAGCTATTTATATATCTAGCTTATCAGCTTGTTCCTGGTATGGAAATAGTAAACCATACTTCAATATGTCATATTTCCCAGAATGGCCTATATTCAACATCAGGTACTGATACACTCTTAAGTATGGTATTTTATAATGATTCATTCATTTGGATTCAGGCCTGATAATGTAAACTCTGGTTCAATTGGAGATCCCCAGACTAATTCTATAATCACAAGTGCAGTTGATATAAAAGTCCAAAATCTTGAAGTGAATTGTACACCATAAACACCTCTGTTATTATAATCATTGTATATATATATATATACATGTAGGTAAGTGGCTGGCCAGGAGAAAATCTACAACTAACTATTAATACTCAAGATGAGTTAGGTAATCCTAGTGGAGCTCTACTTCGTTTATCATTTCTTGCTTACACAGCAATTAATCAATCTGTAGATCATCAGGTATATGTAAAATTATACTACTTTTATTATCGCTGACTTTAACCTTTTCATACCTGGTTTTTTTAGAGTTTAGATCTGGTACGACTTAATCCGGATACTTTCCTTGTGTCTGAAGAACCATATGTCACTAATGTATCATTTCATCTTAATGAAAATGAAAATAATGGTAGATTGGCAATTGGTAATATAACAGTACAAGAAATTAGCTTTGAAGCATCAGTGAGTGTTGCCTGTTATAGATAGTTGTACTATTAATAAACATTGTAGTCAACGAACACAACCACATAAAAGTAATATCAGTATGTATTATGTGGTTTAATTCATGCAGAGTGTGTTTGAGAAACAGACAGACCAAGTGAATAAAAACCAAAGCAAAAGAATAAAGGAGCTTAGTCATAGAATATTTTATTTATAGCTATAGGTTCATATGAGTGCTCTTACTAGAGGAGGAGCATCCTCCATGACAGTATATGTATATATATATATATATATATATATATATATACTACATGAACTGTAGATTGCGTTTTTTGAGTATGCATCAATATAATATTGTATTTGTTATTCAATAACATTATAATGTTATAATTTCTATTCTATATACCAATTCTAGCAAACAACTGACAGTATACCTTTAGTGGCTGAGGAATGTTTAGGAGGATACCAGCAATCATCCATTCAAGACTTTTCCTCCTACACATATTGTTCATGTGAAATGAGTCAGAGACAAGTACTACTATGTGAAGAAGACTATGACTCGGTTATAATTCAGGTTAGAGAATTTTGTAGAGTTAGTCATGTTATAATATTTAGTATTATAGTTATGTATTCCAAAGTTTGGGATCCATTAACCTTCATGGGTATATAGATTAATTTTTCTGGTTGATTACAACTTCAAATCTACAAAAAAAAATCAGGTGAATTCTGCCTGTATGCACTTTTTAATGTGGGAAATGCCATGATAGTAATTTGCTTGTCACATGGTACGTTTGAACCTCAAAGTTAAAGAGCTGTGATAAAGTATAGTATTGTTGCCCTAAAAACTATATACTGAATTTTCAATCACTTGCCTTACTACTTTCCTGCATCTAGCAAAGAATGGTATTTATGAAAGTACTGATTGGAAGATGCACTCAAAAGTTAGAATTCAGTGTAGTTAACAATTTCAAAGTTGTAAAGCTCATAATTCATTACTTATGAGATTCTATTCATTCATCAAATAAAATCTTTAAAATTTAACTTCTCAATTTCTCAGTATACCATACTTCCAAAAATATTTCTATGATTAGAATTACAATTATATTTACAATTATATTTACAATTAATCATTACAATTACAAGTTGGTAGGCTGAGATTAATTAACCCTCGCCATGCATATTAGGTGGAAGATTATACAATTTTAATGTCTTATCATTACTGTTGTTAAAGCAATTAGAATTACCATTAAAGGTATTATCAATTTATTACAGCAAGCCTTTATATAATAAAACCCATTCAAGTGCAAAGACTATAGCTATGTGTGTAAACACCTAGTGTTCTTATATATACATACAGACAGACATATGCACAAACACAAAATCAGCAAAGTAACCTTGGTTAATAACACATGATGTTTATATTTCATAGTCAGGTGAATGGACCATAAGAGTAAGAGGAGCAGAACCTACTCTATACTTCCATCGATGTCCTCCTGATTATTGTCAGTGTTTCTTTAATACAAGTATTGGTTCTAGTATTTGTGCTAATGTATATATGAACAGCCAACCAGACAGACAATGTGCTTGTGGTAGAAGAGGTAAATATCATACCATGAAATGCACACAGTAACGTTGATATTAACTTCAAGGAATAATGTGTGGAGAGTGTCCTAGGAATAAAGGAGTGAGTGCATTACTAAACAGATGTACTACTTGTAGCAATGCCAATTCTCTTCTGATTTTTTGTCTCGGTAAGATAGGTATCATGACTTGGTGAGATTATGTGTCTTCATTTTCTGTTTGTACAAATATTCAGTATTCATTGATGTGTTGGTAGTAGCTTTAATAGTACTAGTTGGTAAGCCTCTTCCATCATGGATATATCCAGCATTATTTTACATCCAGGTAATCTCTCATTGCTATACATTTTAGTCAAATATTGTTTATGTCTCTCTCTCTCTATAGAGTGCACCTTTAATTGCTCTATATTTTCCAGAGACATTCTTAACTGGTGGAATATACGTGAGATTATTAATTACAACAATATATTTATGCATTGTATTTTCACATCCAGTTGTACTACATTTACAGTACACTCAGCTTATATTTTCCATATGACTTCTGTATTGCCAAGGACATGAGTGCTATAGCATCATATGCTCTAAGATTTCTACCAGCAGTGATTTCCTTTACTGTTATAACTATCACTACAATAGTAAAGTAAAAATACATTTTTATGATATCATTAGTATTAATTGTCAATTGTAATAGTTCTAGTATGATTGGTAAGAGATGTTTAACTCACATATTTCGACATCTCAAGTTCCATGGAGTTTGGACAATTATATTACTGACATACTCGCACACTGTTTATACTGCAATGAGCATACTCAACTGTCCTAGTATTCCTACAGAAAATGGAAGAAAAAGTGTGAGGAAATTTCCTGAGCTATGCAATTAAATTGCATGCAATTTACTATTTTTATTAGTATTGGTATATTGATGGGTCTGTTGAGTGTTTCTCTGGTACACACATACCATTGAGTATATTTGCTATATTTATGCTTTTTGTGTGTACATTACTACCTCCAAGCCTGTCTGTACTAGTATACAGAAATCCTAGTGTAAGTTGAAATGCTGTAATTAAAACAGAATGATTTAATTTCTTATTTCTAGTCACGTTGGCCGTCAAATTTTGCCTCATCTTTAAGTACGTCATATAATCCAAATGCTCTGTGGTGGTCTGGAGTAGAGCTAGGAAGCAGATTATTATTTGTATTCTTCATAGTTATGTTTCCAGGAAACACTGTAAGTAATATATGACAGTTACTCTTAGTGTATGTAATAATAAGATCTGTAAAAATGATTGCCTATAATAATTACAATAATTGAAGTGCTATTGAACACATTTTCATGTCATTCTGGGTAATTCACTGTTCTGTCAGCTAGCCCACTATATATATATATGCTCCTTAGCTCTTCATTTATAATAGCATAGTTCAGTCTTAGTAGCTGTATATGTGTGTAGCATCAGCTGATCCAACAATACAATTTGAATGCTAGGCATTTGTTAACAGCTATATGGATATATAGTACAGTGAAAACTTTATATTTTAAAGTCTATAAGATTAGTTACTATATACATGTTTGTGAGAATTTTACAATAACTAATTCAATAACTCTTATTTTATAGATTATGTAGTTATTCTGCTACACAAAATTGCAGTTTATAGTACAATTCCTATGCATTCAATACTAAAACTATAATCGAGGGCTCAGAAGATATCCCAAAATGAAATACTGGAAATTGTTCATATTGCAAAAAAATGTTTTAAAATTCATGTATGTCCATTATGAAATAGGGAATATTTTTGATTTCTTAAATTTTCTCTGCTCTTGAAACACATTTTGAGGGTGTTTTGGTGTTAACCAAGAGTATATATAGTTTTTTGAGTTATCACTTCAGCTCTCAGCTCTTTAATTATATGTACATCAATAATTTCATTCACTCCCCAGTTGTAGCATTACCCATTCATCAGAAGAATAATTTTTGTTATCATTTCATAGCTTGTACTGGTCCTACTGATAGCAGTATTAATAGCATTATATGGATACTATGAACCATACAAGAACAAATGGACTAATTACCTGGAAATGACGTTTCTTTCATTGTTTTTATGCATCCTTATGCTTCGAGTTAATCAGACACTTCAAGATAACTATTTATCAAATTTCCAACAGCAACCCCTGAATATGACATATACATCTATGGATTGTAATGGAGTACAAATATCCTATATAACTCATTTTGCTAAAATAATTCTTATGCTATACTATTTACCGATTATTATGATGACAATCATAGCTTTGAGCTATCTGGGATATCGATTTTACAGAGGATTTATCAATCAACAGCAGAGTAAGGAGGAGGATAAAGAGTATGATGAAATTCCAATGGTGGCTACTGGATTTTCCATCAGTTATGTGTCAATAGATTAATTGGTTGATAAACGAAACTTAATAATTATACATACAAGTCATTATAAGTATATATACATATTGTATAACACATTTTTTTTAATATTATTCAATTTGTCTTGCTGATAATTATAGAGAAAAAGTATCTCTATGACTGCTTTGTGGAATTTATCATGCCTGAAACACAATAGCCTATTATAGTTATTATTTTGATTATCTACTCTCCTTACCTTTTAAGGGACCTAGTAGAACTTTAGAAATATATTTCAGGGAGAATAGCTAGCTATTAGTTCCAGTTTCTACGTTAGCTAGACAGTTTTCTTTCTGTTGGTACATGGTCTGTAGAGCTCAAGCTCGCGTTCTTTTAAGCGCCACTCCCATTAATTGACCGAGCCCGGGTTTTGCAGCACATGGAAGACTAATTGTTGTTGAAACTCCTTAAGGTTGTAGTCTTTTCCGTGGGCGGATGCTACTCCAATCAGTTTGTAGTCTTGCAAGCTTCTTGCTGCATACAATCTGGTTCCATTCTGTATTTTTTGGAAGCCACACCCACCCGGGGGAACAATTATTGGGCCTAAATGTTTTCAATGATAGTTTATTTTCAGAAACAAACCTAAACACGCCCCACGGGTGGTGAGGGGGCGGTGGTGGGAAACAATGGCGGATAACTGTAGTTGGTCTCTGAGAAAGATCGGAGTTTGATAGTGCCTAGAAAGGTAGATTTTATGGTTTCAGTGAAAAGCTACAGAATTCAGCTTTCTTCAGCCTCTTGTAACTATAAAAGTAAAATGAATTTCCAGAAAACGGCTCTATTTGTTTTCTCTAAATGCATTGTACTTGGTGCATGCCATGATTGGTGGGCGTGGCTTTCTCCGTTTTGTACTTATTGCGATTACAAAAATGGACATTTTATATATATTTTATCACTTCCAGGACCCACCCTATAAAGGTGATTAGAAGATATGAAGGTTGACATTACACCAGGTTAGAGTCATATTATATAATATTCTATTTTGAAACTGATTGGAGTCGCATCCGCCCACTCCCTAGTACCACCTTAAAGCCGTTTCAACTTCCATCAGCTTCGACTATCATCTACCCACATCAGTACTATATAGCATATCCATATGTGCATGCTAATACAACACTGTAAAAATGAGTTTGTTATTTTAACAGACCTGTTGTTACCTCTGTTGCACTTACATTTTCAAAGTATAGTTAGAAACATGAAATACAAGGATAATTAGCATTTTGTCTAGTTATAATATAACTATATGGTAAAAAGGAATGTTATGACTACACTGCAAAAATGGAATTGTTAAAATAACAAATATTAATGGTTAGTGCATGCAGTTGAAAGGACTTAACAATTAGTTGTTTGTTCAATACAGAGTAGCTATGGTGTTAGATGTATGACACTCTGTATTAATTATATTATAAAATATGTAGAAGATATTATATATATATATATACCAATTATAATCAATTATCATACCTAATATCTCATATTAGATGCACAAAGAAGATTTGGAAACATAAAGTGATTTAATTAAAATATCTCTATAAGACAGGAAAGGAAAATTGAAATTACAATAATTGGATTACAATTACATGTATATCCATCCATAACAACCTACACGACCAATTAAATTACTATTCCCACTATTCTTTGCAACTGTACCAACCAATAAATTTGTTATTTTAACAATTTTATTTTTGCAGTGCAGTCATAAATGCATATACCAATATACATCCTACTACCATATAAAGAGGCTGTAATTGATAACTTCAAAATGATGTACAGGAACAAACAATTTGTTTCAAATTATTGGTTATATTAAAAACAATTGTTATCACTAATCATGCAATCCGGAATGTACATACCAATATACATCCTACTACCACATGTAGAATGTACAATCATGACTGCAGGTCATAACATTCCTTTTTATACATATGTATATATAGCTATGCTATAACCCGATAAAATGTTAATTATCCTCATATTTCATGTTTTTAACTATGTATTATAAATGTACATGCAACTGAAGTAACAACTGGTCTGTTAAAATAACACATTCATTTTTACTGTGAATGATAGCAAATAGAAGTATAATTAAAAAAAAATTATTACCGTTATAATTATTAATTCACGATACAGAAAGAAAGGTGCATAGATATCTATACAAATTTCTTTCTGTACTTGTTTGTCTTGTTATACAAGGGAAACAAAAACTACTATATACTCACAAAGAAAAAAAAAGATTGTAGCTACAAGTCTCCATGATAATAACTTTAAACATAATAGCAATAAATTACTTGCTAGACGGTTGATAGTGGATTCACAGCCTCCATGCGAATTGATGAATGATGTAAACTACCTTTATGAACTTCATTGTACCTCTTGTGTTTTAACAATAAAGCTAAAATGTACTCTAAACAGCTTAGTCCACCAATAATAAAAAATACACCATACCAATCTATCACTGTCACCAAGTATTCAGATATAAAACCAGCAACTAACCCACCGGCAGCTTGAGAGAGAGTTACCAAACCAAAGTTAACGCTTATATGCTTCTGTCCAAATAGTCTTGCTGTGGCTGTTGGGAAAATAGACTGATAGCCCCCATGACAAAAAAAAATGACAAACATCCAGAACAAGAACATTATTCTGCCTACTACAGAAGTTACGTAAAGTGTTAACAAGAAGCTACTCATTACTGCACCTTGAAGTACAAGTACAAAGTTGTAGCTTGTGAAATCAGCCAAGATACCAAACCCCAAACGTCCCAGTTGACTAGCAACTGCACCAACACTTCCTACAATTGTTAAAAAGAAGTCATCTTTTGTGACTTCTTCTAGTCCATATGCTTTATAAAGAGATAGTAAAAATACTGATACAACTCCTGCAAAAAAAAACATGATCCAAAGTACATAGAAGTTGAGTTTAGTAAGCATTTGTTTTGGTGTAACGTCACATACTACATTACTACTTTGAATGCTTTTTCTACAACGCTTTTTGTCTGACTTGGCAGAATTCGAACTATTAACAGCACTATTGGATACCAAATTTTCATTATTGATTTTAGACTCTATCTCAACATCTATTTTCATATTCGTTACGTTATTACTTCCTATTACTGATTCTGCATTCTCCAGATTCTCGTTACCTGCATTTTCGTTTGCTATGGTCCAACAATCAGATGTATCCTGTTCAATGGTGCTATCTTCAAGCTCAAAGCGATTTTGTTTCTTGCCACTATAATCTGGGACTGTTACCTCACTAGCATTTTCCATCTGAGCATCAGACATATGCATGTGGTGTTCAATGGTGCTGTGTACAAGCTCAATATGACTTTGTTTCTTGTCATTGATTACATCAAATTCTACTACAGTTATGTCACATGCATTCTCCTTTACTGTGGTCTGAGAGTCAGATATGTGCTGTTCAATGGTACTATCTACAAGCTCACTATTGATTTTAGACTCTATCTCAACATCTGTTTTCATATTCGTTAAGTTATTACTTCCAATTACTGATTCTGCATTCTCCAGATTCCCGTTACCTGCATTTTCGTTTGCTATGGTCCAACAATCAGATGTATCCTGTTCAATGGTGCTATCTTCAACCTCAAAGCGATTTTGTTTCTTGTCACTATAATCTGATACTGTTGTGTCACCAGCATTTTCCAACTGAGGATCAGACGTATGCATGTGCTGTACAATGGTGCTACCTACAAGCTCAATATCATTTGGTTTCTTGTCACTGATAACATCATATTCTACTACAGTTACGTCATTGGTTGCTACTTTCTCTGCATTTTCCTCCAATGTAATCGTAGATTCAGATATGACCTTTTCCTTTCCAATCATTTTATCCATATGTTCTTTATGATCTTTTTTCTTGCCATCTGTTTCCATACTATACTGAGGAGGAGGATTGACTAGAAATACTGATCCAATAACAAGCATAGTTGCATAGCAAGCACTAAGTATAAGGAACACATTTGGAACTGCATTCAATATTTCTGGCTGACTGAAATATGTTTCGTCAGGGCTATCTGAATAAGGAATATCATTTGGTGATTTATTGTGTGGGTTTATATAGCCAGTTTGGACGAAATTAAAAATAAAGCTACTTAACCCATATCCTGACACAACAATACCGGAAGCCACTCCTTTCCAATTTGGTAACCATCTCATAGCGCATGCTAAGGGACCGATATATCCCATTCCACTTCCAATACCATACATCAACCCATACGTCAATAGTATTAACCAGTATGAGTACTGGATTACTATGTAAGTTAATGCTATATTAACACACATGAATAAACCGGCTAATAATGTCACAAGTCTTGGACCAAATCTTTTCTCCAGAATACCTCCAAACACCACAGTACATCCATATCCTATTATTTGACAAGTATGTAGATAAGCACCGTCAGAATAACGTAAATCCATAGGGCGAGAACGCTCTCGGATATAGGAGACCAAATACGGCACCAAATTTCCACTTGTGTATAAAGATCCGAGTGCTAGATGAATGAGAAAGCATGAGGCGAGTACTAGTACAAGTTGAAACTTCCAAAGTACTTTTGGCCATTTCCAGTAGACACAGATTGAAGCATATGACACCATCTCCAAGCAACTGACAATCACGCTAGTCTCGCGCGCAAGATTAATTTTATCACAGACGCTGTACGTATATATAGTCTCACAAGCCAGACTCCTCCCCTTTTTGAGATCCGACGCAACCCTGTCCCCGGATCCGGTATCCGGGATCCGATCTCAAAAGGGGGAGGAGCTAGCTCGCGAGACTCGACGTATATCAGTAATTTTGTAATTTCACTGTACTCAGGTGTTGAAGAGTAAACCAGTTTGTACTTGCAACTATTGTTGTTAGAATGTATGGAGGATGACTGATATGATATCTTGGTAACCACTTTGAAAACAGGATTCCAAAGTAGTCACAGTACTTTCTCCCACTATAACTTTTACATAACAACTGATTACACAGCTAGCTATCAAACATAAAAAAGCAGCCTACAGCACTTCACATCAGCAGTTTAGGAGAAATTAAATATCCCTATGACTGCTTTGTGGTGTCCAGCATTCAGTAATCATGGCTAACTTTATCATGCCTGAAACACATCAGCCTATTATAATATAGTTATTATTTTGATTATCAACTCTGTTTTTCTTTTAAAGAACCTTTTAGTACTTTAGGAATATGTTTTAAGTGGAGTAGCTAGCTATTGGTTCCAGTTTCTACGTAAGCTGCGCTTTCTTTCTGCTGGTCTGTAGAGCTTGAGCACGCCTTCTTTTACGCGCCATGCCCATTAAAATTGACCGAGCGCTCGAGCACTAGCACCCGCTACCTAGCTCCACCTACAAGTACGTGCACGTAGTACGTACGTGCATGCTTGCAAAGCGTCATGTTGGTAGAGGTGATTCAATACGTTTTCACACGGAGACTTTAGAGGTAGACTTGAGAACTTCTTCAATGTTTTTCGAAGGAAAACAGAGAATAAGATGTAAAATATATATACATGCAAATTATACATTTCTTTCATTGATATTCTTATTTTGTCTTTTAGGATATAAAGTTATAACAGTTTAATGCCCATAAATGTTTTTCAAATTTATATTTCAATTCCAGGTAACAAAAGTATTGTTTGTTTCATACACAAACTTTATTATATTTTGAAATAAATTGTAGTGCTTTGTATTACTTTGGCCATGTAGGCGAGGGTCCCGTCCCGACGGCGCTTGTATCTTTTGGAAGCCACACCCACCGGGGTAAGTTATAGGGCCTAAATGTTTCATTTATTTTCAGAAACAACCCTAAATATACACTAAGGGTCGAGGAGGGGGCGCTGGGTAGTCAACTCTGGCAAGGTAACTGTAGTTGGTAGTTTGATAGTGCCTAGAAAGGTAAATTTTATGGTTTCACTCAAAAGCTACAGAATTCAGCCTCTTGTAACTATAAAAGTAAAATGAATTTTCAGAAAACGGCTCTATTTGTTTTCTCAAAATGCATTGTACTCATGCCATGTTTGGTGGGCGTTGCTTTCATGATTTTGTACTTATTGCGATTGGAAAACTGGAGATTTTAGCTTTATTTCCTCACTTTCAGAATGAAAAAGAAGTCATCAGAAGATATGAAGGTTGGCATTGCACCAGATTAGAGTCATATTGTATAATATTCCATTTCGAAACTGATTGGAGTCGCATTCACCTACTCCCTAGTACCATCTTAAAAGAAGAACAAAGGAAGGTATTATGTAGATTTGTTGGCAGTGAGGATGTTTTTGCTGTTCTGCCCACTGGTTATAGCAAATCTCCGTGTTACCATTTATCTTTGATAGTCTCAGAACTGATGGATTGCAGTCTGTCATTCTTGTTATCAGCCATCTGGTAGCTATAATAAAAAGATCAGGTCAGAAAGCATCATTCTGGGGGTAATCATGGTAGAGATGCTATGAGCTCCACCCGTATATACGTATGGTGAGCCGAGCCCCACCAAAAGCCATGTAAGCGCGCGTTTGCAACTATTCAGCAATTTACCTATATATCTATACATAAAATATATGTAGTTTGCATTTGTTAACACATGAGCGCAATTCTGTTCCATGTTATCAGCACATGTAACTTTGCTATAATCAGTTTCACATATTTTGAAGTATATCCAGATTGTATTTGTACAGTTAAGACAATAGTGTTATCTCGATAAATATTGTGTATACGAATAGGCAATGCAGTTGTCTATAATGATACTCTATTCGTATACCTAATTACCTATACTACAACCCTATACTCCAAACATAATCCTGTATGTACCACTGCAATGCATAGCGTGGTTTTCTTCAATTTACTCTGCTCTTGAAACACATTTTGAGGGTGTTTTGGTGTTAACCAAGGGTATATATAGTTTTTTGAGTTATCACTTCAGCTCTCAGCTCTTTAATTATACGTACGCCAATAATTTCATTCACTCCCCAGTTGTAGCATTACCCGTTTATCAGAAGAATAATTTTTTTTTGTCATTTCATAGCTTGTACTGGTCCTACTGATAGCAGTATTAATAGCATTATATGGATACTATGAACCATACAAGAACAAATGGACTAATTACCTGGAAGTGACGTTTCTCTCATTGTTTTTATGCATCCTTATGCTTCGAGTTAATCAGACACTTCAAGATAACTATTTATCAAATTTCCAACAGCAACCCCTGAATATGATATATACATCTATGGATTATAGTGGAGTACAAATATCGTATATATCTCATTTTGCTAAAATAATTCTTATACTATACTATTTACCGATTATTATGATGACAATCATAGCTTTGATCTATCTGGGATATCGATTTTACAGAGAATTTATCAATCAACAGCAGAGTAAGGAGGAGGATGAAGAGTATAATGAAATTCCAATGGTGGCTACTGAATTTTCCATCAGTTATGTGTCAATGGATTAATTAGTTGATGAATGAAACTTAATAATTATACATACAAGTCAATAATTATTATAAGTATACACTTCATCTCATATTGTATAACAAATTTTAAAGATTTTTATTCAATTTGTCTTGCTTATTTCTTTTATCAATCTTAGATATTATACTAGTTTCTAGTTTATATTTTTGCCTAAAATATATAAACACACTGCATGTAACAAGAAGATTGTTAAAGTAACAAATTTATTGGTTACTACAGTTGAAAGAAAATATCGTAAATTTAGTCAGTTGGTCCTGCAGAATACATATACTACTTTGTAGTTTGTATCAATTGTCAGCAGTAATCAATTATTGAAGCACTATTAGAGAGTCTAGGTTACTTGCAGCTATCTAATATTATAATTATATAGACAGCTACAATGGTATGTCCAACAACCCACTATCTGAGGGGGTGGATAGTATTGTTTTCATTTGGGAGTGGCATCTTACACAAAGGTGGTGCTTACCCAACTTCTTGCAACTCCACAACCGTTATTTTAACAATTTTGTTATTAGATTGCTGAAGTATATGCCTGAAAGTTGAAGCATCTCTAAGTTGGATATCTCATTAATTGATTTTCAATCTTGACATACATTATATTAACAAAGTAACTATGTGTCTGCTTGCAACCAGTTTCAAATATATGAGTTATGTTTATACAAGAGCAGTTAAGATTCGTTAAGGATGCTACCTGTTCACAATAGTACAGACTACAACTGCATATGTATATAGTGGGGTTTTCAGCACATGGAAGACTAATTGTTGTTGAAACTCCTGGAAGCCATCTCTCATGTTTCAACTTCCATCAGCTTCGACCATCATCTACCTACATCACTACTATATAGCATATCTATATGTGCATGCTAATACAATGATAGCAAATAGAAGTTTTATGCACCTTCCTTTTTACAATGCTGTACTTGTTTGTCTTGTTATACAAGGGAAACAAAAACTACTATATACTCACAGTTAAGGAAAAAAAATGATTGGAGCTACAAATCTCCATCAGTTTTGCAATAACTATAAACCAATAAATTACTTGCTAGACAGTTGATAGTGGATTCACAGCCTCCATGCGAATTGATGATTGATGTAAACTACCTTTATGAGCTTCATTGTACCTTTTGTGCCTTAACAATAAAGCTAAAATGTACTCTAAACAGCTTAGTCCACCAATAATAAAAAATACACCATACCAATCTATCACTGTCACCAAGTATTCAGATATAAAACCAGCAACTAACCCACCAGCAGCTTGAGAGAGAGTTACCAAACCAAAGTTAACACTTATATGCTTCTGTCCAAATAGTCTTCCTGTGGCTGTTGGGAAAATAGACTGATAGCCCCCGTGACAAAAAAAGATGACAATTATCCAGAACAAGAACATTATTCTGCCTACTACAGAAGTTATGTAAAGTGTTAACAAGAAGCTACTCATGACTGCACCTTGAAATACAAGTACAAAGTTGTAACTTGTGAAATCAGTCATGATACCAAATCCCAAACGTCCCAGTTGACTAGCAACTGCACCAACACTTCCTACAATTGTTAAAAAGAAGTCATCTTTTGTGATTTCTTCCAGTCCATATCCTTTATAAAGAGATAGTATAAATGCAGATATAACTCCTGCAAAGAAGAACATGATCCAAAGTACATAGAAGTTTAATTTAGTTAGCATTTGTTTTGGTGTAACGTCACATACTACATTACTACTTTGAATGCTTTTTTTACAATGTTGTTTGTCTGACTTGGCAGAATTTGAACTATTAACAGCACTATTGGATACCAAATTTTCATTAATGATCTTAGACTCTGTCTCAACATCTGTTTTCATATTCATCACAAACCCATTTTCGCTAGTTGAGTTTTTGCTTTCAATAGGAGAAACTGTCTCGTAATGAAATTTAATTTCAGTATTTCCTACAAATTTCTTTGATATGGTAGGTGAATCAAACATATCTTGTTCTGTAATACATTCATATTTAATACTTCCTGTTACTGATTCTGCATTCTCCAGATCTCCGTTACCTGCAATTTTGTTTGCTATGGTCCAACAATCAGATGTGTGCTGTTCAATGGTGCTACCTACAAGCTCAAAACAATTTTGCTCATTGATTACATCATATTCTACTACAGTTATATCACATGCATTCTCCTTTGCTGTGGTCTGAGAGTCAGACATGTACTGTTCAATGGTACTATCTACAAGCTCAAAACAATTTTGTTTCTTGTCACTATACTCTGATACTGTTGTGTCACCGGCATTTTCCAACTGAGGATCAGACGTATACATGTGCTGTTCAATGGTGTTATGTACAAGCTCAATATGATTTTGTTTCTTGTCACTGATCACATCATATTCTACTACAGTTACGTCATTGGTTGCTACTTTCTCTGCATTTTCCTCCAATGTAATCGTAGATTCAGATATGACCTTTTCCTTTCCAATCATTTTATCCATATGTTCTTTATGATCTTTTTTCATGCCATCTGTTTCCATACTATACTGAGGAGGAGGATTGACTAGAAATACTGATCCAATAACAAGCATAGTTGCATAGCAAGCACTAAGTATAAGGAACACATTTGGAACTGCATTCAATATTTCTGGCTGACTGAAATATGTTTCGTCAGGGTTATCTGAATAAGGAATATCATTTGGTGATTTATTGTGTGGGTTTATATAGCCAGTTTGGACGAAATTAAAAATAAAGCTACTTAACCCATATCCTGATACAACAATACCGGAAGCCACTCCTTTCCAATTTGGTAACCATCTCATAGCGCATGCTAAGGGACCGATATATCCCATTCCACTTCCAATACCATACATCAACCCATACGTCAATAGTATTAACCAGTATGAGTACTGGATTACTATGTAAGTTAATGCTATATTAAAACACATGAATAAACCGGCTAATAATGTCACAAGTCTTGGACCAAATCTTTTCTCCAGAATACCTCCAAACACCACAGTACTTCCATATCCTATTACCTGACAAGTATATAGATAAGCACCATCAGTATAACGTCAATCCATAGGGCGAGAACGCTCTCGGATATAGGAGACCAAATATGGTACCAAATTTCCACTTGTGTATAAAGATCCGAGTGCTAGATGAATGAGAAAGCATGAGGCGAGTACTAATACAAGTTGAAACTTCCAAAGTACTTTTGGCCATTTCCAGTAGACACAGATTGAAGCATATGACACCATCTAAAAGCAAGTAGTCAATCACGCCCTATAATTTTAGTCTCGCGAGCAAAATCTCATGGTATACAATTACACATATGAATAGCTGTACGTTAGTCTCGCGTAGCCAGCCCCTCCCCCTACGTAGGGAGGAGCGGAAGGGCACGGTAGTTGTGCATCGTTATTGGAATGTATGGAGGATGACTGGTATGATATCTCAATAACCACTTTGAAAACAGGATTCCAAAGTAATCACAGTTTACATTTCAGTACTTTCTCTCACTATAACTTTTACATCACAAATGATTACACCTAGCTATCGAACATGAAAAAAAGCAGCCTACAGTATAGTCTCACGAGACTACCTACAGTATTTCACATCAGCAGTTAAGGAAAAATTAAATGGTTAAAAAAAAGGATTTTCTATTTTTAGATTGCACCTATGGGAGTAACTCTGGATATATGTACATGTACTAAATATGTACACATTCTAATTACTTTTACCAAACGTTTTAACATTGATGAATTTTACTTAGGGGACAAACTTAAAGCTTAAGGGTGCAAATCCCCAATTACAACTTGACCAGACATTAATTTTCTTGAGGTCCCACATACCCTATGACACAAGCTGCTCAGGCTCACCATAATTATTCACCAGTGTTTGCTTATGCATGCTTATCAGAAGCCGCACAACATGCAGAATACTATTACCCCTTTAATTAGATGCATATAAATTCCTGTTGAAAGCTAGCTAGAGGAAAGAAATAATTGGTGATTTAATCTTAGTACAGTAAAGTATTTATAACTGATATTCAAGTTTAAAATAATTATATGCTAAATGTATACATCTCAAGGCTTAAAACTATAGTTATACATGTAAATTATAAGTAAATAGGATACCAGTGAAGATTTCCATGTTAGGCATATATGTAAAATGTAAGGTGAATGCCCAACATCAAGACAAATACCAATTAGCCCCTTTGCATGACATTAGGGTGATTCAACAAGTGGTATAGGAAGCATGGGGGCCATGAAGGCACTGGACCCCATGGATAAAATTCCATGGGCAATTTCCCGATGGAATTTTATACTTCTTATACAATAGTAATTATGGAGATTTACGTAATAATAACACTTGTGGTTTATTGTGTAATCATCTAAAAATTATCTATTTTGGACATGGCCCCCATGATCATAATCATCTTCCTAGTTAGTTCCTACGCCTATGATTAGTATAAGGTTCCATAATTTAATATATGCCACAGTGACAATGGTGTAGTGCACTGAATAATAGGCCTATAGGAGCCAGTTACCTCTGTTATGGAACTGAGGCTTTTTTTAAACATGATGTTAACATAAGACCCTAACAGATGCATGTAGCTACCAGCTACCTCTGTTAGGGTCCATTGAACCATAGGGCTATCTACAACCTGGCTCAGTATTGTTCAGTAGACCTTACGTTTGTCACTGTGGCATTTAATAATAAATTACGGAATCTCCAATAACTGTAATAAATGTTTTTAATCCACACAGAAACTTGAGGATGGGTTAGCTTCAGTGTACTGCCAGACCATTTGCATGCAGACAACCTTTTGATAATTTTCTCACTTTGTTATATACTTGAACACGTGACCAAACTGAAGCCTAAAATTAACCCTTTACCAGCTAAATTCTGCACGATGGAAGAGCTAGAGGAAGAAAGAATTCTGTACGACCTTTCTGTACCTCAAGAATGGCCAGAAGTTATTAGCTTGCTAGTAAGATTCATAATTAAATAGACATACATACCTATTTTTCATGTCCATTAGAATGAGGATGGACACAAATCAATATGGAAGATAATTACTTCAGTTGTCAAAGGTATGGAATAATGATGCTATGAGTTTGACATCAGGATTATAGAACATAAAATCAATCTTTCAAATTCCAAACAGTGTTGCAACTATTTAGCAATTTACCTATACATAAAATATATGTATTTATTTAATTTGCATTTGTTAACACACATGGGCGCAATTCTATTCCATGAGATACATTCAGCCCAAACTTTTTGTCAGCACATGTAACTTTGCTATAATCAGTTGCACATATTTTGAAGTATATCCAGACTGTATTTGTGCAGTTAGATAATAGTGTTATCTGCAAAGCCTGGTAAATACTGTGTATACATATAGGCAATGCAGTTGTCTACTATTATAATAGTATCAGAGAATACAGTAGTACTCTCTATGTAGGGATGGCACGTAAAAAAATGGCTGCCTATACATTTCAATTGCAAGTGATGAGTTGAAATCTCTGGTAATATATACAGATCGGTTTTAATACACACATACTTATTTATATCCAATATTTTTATGACTACCAACACCTAGATGGCCAAAGATTGTCTTTAAGGTAGAGAACCAGTGAGTGGCAAAACTGGCAAAATCTGCTTCATATTATTTTCCAGACAAATCATTTTTTTGTTTGTTGAACTATCACAATGATTCTAGCACCATTGCAGTCGCGTTCAGAGAGTCTCAACAACTACAAAGATTTGATATCAAATAGGACGCCATTTTCATAAGTGTATTCATTAATGAGCATGTGGAATTTAATTACGCATGCGCATTTGTTTACTCGAGCATGGGAAGGAATCATAAGCATAGCAGTAACATTTGTGAGCAAAATATATTCTTGTAATAATGAATATAATAAATATTAATATTAAAGCCATTGATATTTTATACTATGATAAGCATTGGAATACTGAATGGTTGACACAGTGACTGACACTACTTCTTGTAGGACTGCAGAGAAGCGCTGTAAGTTTAATAGAGAATAGACATCATCTGTAAGTGAAAAACAATGCATAAATAATTGATATATACAAGACTAACTTTTATTGATGAACAAATTTTAATGAATTTACAAAGAAATGTGCAATCGTATGATTTCATATGATGTAACGTATTTCTGCAATTTACCCAAAATATTCACACCATTTCGGAAAAAAAACAAAAAACAATAGAAACAAGTAAATAATAAAAAACATTTTCATATAAAAATGAAAGAAGAGGTAGGGACAATCAAAACCCAAAAAGCCTGCAAACAAGGTTGGGAGACTAACATAGTACCCAAAATCAAACAAACCACTTTTATATAACCCTACATAAGTACAGTTCTTTATATTTTGCTTTATAGCGGTGTAAGTGCTTATGTAGGTTATATGGAAGTGGTTTGTTTAATTTTGGGTCTTATGTTAGCCTCCCAACCTTGTTTGCAGGCTTTTGGGTTTTGACGTCCCTACATATTCTTTCATTTTTATTGAAATGTTTTTTTATTATTCTTGTTAATAGTTGTTATATTATATGATAATTATTATTATCTATTTAGTGTATAATATATAATATACATTTATAATTTATTAGCATTTAGATGGTTTTCAGTGGAGCTTTTAAAGAATCCAATCAGGTAATTAATAATTATTATAACCTATTATTATTAAATGATATTTTTGTTAAAGGTTGTTTGGTATGACAGTGACTCCTTCAGTATTAGCAGATTTGATTAATTCAAGGTTGTCTTGGCAACTGGTTATCAGCAGGTTTGTATTACATGAATTAGTGTGTTCTATAATACTATTTTCATTCTAATATTAATTTTGTGCCTGTATTCATACCAATATATATTATCAGTCTTTCATGATGAGGTACCCTGGGCATTTCCCACCCCAAACTTGCATCCCTCTCCCAATTATTCCTGGGGAACATGCCTCCTGAGTTGCTACATCATAATGCACTATCGTTGCTTTTTCGAGAGAATTAGAAACAAAGGAAAATTGAGGAATCCTTTGTTTAAACTTTTCTCATGCCTGCATAATTATCATAATAATGCTGCTTTGCATAAGACTTATGCATTCAACCTTGCGTCTAATTAATTAAAAACTATCAATTTGAGCGAAGACAGCCATAAATGCAATTACTAATAGAGTACATGTACTGCTACGATGTAGTGGTTATTACATCTGGCTAACACGCCAGTTCCCTGATTCGATCTAGGTCAGAATGTTTCCTTTGCTGCAGATTTTTTTTTTAATCTTGAACTGATGTGCTAAATACATATACCTGCAAAATATAGTGCACTTCCAAATCACTAAAAAATTTTAACTTAATTTTTTTTTTACTGCCATAGTGATGGAAGACAGTTGGCTGTGATTCAAGAGGATTGCATTGAGATCAGGTATAAAGTAAATATTTATGGAGTAGTGTATATATATATATATAGAGACTGGGATCATATAAGGTCGGTACGTGATTTGATCTAAGCCCTTTGAGATCAGGTATCAAGCACTTGATTTGATCTCAGCTTGATTAGATTAACAATCAAATACATGATTTGAAATCAGCTCGTTGAGATCAACTATCAAACACATCATTTGAATTCAGCTGCATTGATATCCCTTTCATTTTTGATTTAGATCTGTTTTGGATGATTTTGAAGTTGTTAGAACTTCAATAAAAGGTAAAGAACTAATTATAAATATTATTTAATTAAAGATATAACTATTAATAGTGGATAAAGATATTCAACCTCAATGGAGAAAAGCTTTGTGGAATCATGAAGGAACTCTCTTAGTATATGCTTCCAGGTATGATAAAATACTGAATAATAACCAAAGAGGTACGTCATCACTGTGATAGCTTTCCATGAGGTTCACTATAGTATGCTTATATCACATGCTATACACAGTTAAGGATGTTGGGTCATTCTAGAAATGGGGGGAGGGGGCTTGGTCTATTATTGCACATGACAATTTCAACTCAATGTGACTATGTTTAGTTCTGAATATGTTACCATGGTAACAACATCCACTGTGTCTTGATGAAGTAGAGAATTGAATATGTCACCATAGTAACAAGAGGTATTGTATTATTGCTGTTTTCTCTAGTCTAGTTTCTAAGTTCAATACTTATGAAAGAAATTCATGTTACCATGGTAATAAAAATTAGTGCTATTATAATTGTCCTCTATTTTCCTCAGTAAAGGAGAGGTTTCATTGATAACCGATTTCACACAAACTGGCAAATTAATTCATAAAATACTACAACCAAATATATTATCCGGTACAAGTGAAGGGTCACCTCTTGAGACGGCTGTTTCTGGTCTGTTATTTTTTAAGAGAAGTATAAAAGAGGAGGAGGAAGTAGAAAAGACTAAACAGACATTCAGAGAGTTTCTTGTTGTCATGGGATACAATGCACAAGTTACTACATTTCAACTCATGTTTGTGAAAAAAAACTATTTTCAGTGTTCTGCCCATACTGGTTGGCACTGGTCAGGAATAACCACATCTAAGATGAATTAACCTTCTCTAAATACCTCTCAGATGATACATATAGTTATAGGCTACTGAATCATGATTAAAATATGTACTGGGTAAATACCAGTTAGAATGTGACCACCACACTGGACAGAACACTGTTTCATTTTCTTATTATATAATAATTTATTATACATTACAGGGTTTCATTTAGAAATTCGTCAAAGGGAGGGGTGAAACGTGAATTTGAAACTTTGAAACACTTTGAGGGGGCGACATACAGGGTTGTCATAGTGTGCATATTGGCAAACAAATTCCAAAGGGGAATTATAGCAGGGGGTTGAATGCCTCCCCCCTCCCAAATGAAACCCTGCATTATATTATGTAGCACATTTTTTTACTATAGCAATGTTGATTTGTAACACAGTTTCCAGTTAGAGCATTATGGTTGATAATAAACTCTGTTCACATTCACAATGACCTCAAAATTATGTTGTGATGACTTGACCAATAATCAATAATGAGGCAATAGATTGAAATTTGACACACAAAAAAGAACAGGAAGGATAATTATTATGAAAATGGTGCAGATAAAAAGATTATTGGTCATTCCAAACTATAGTTATGATCATGGTGAACATGTTTGTTTTTGATCCCAAACTCCTAAACCCACTCAAGTTTGGTTCTAAAATGATAAGTTATACGCTGTTTGGAAACATGTAATTACACTTCTTTACTCTTTTATATCCAGTTCAGGTAGTCATGTAAAAATACACACCGTTAGTTTGTTGACTTATTTTCCTTGTGGTGTTGGAGCTATTGATTACATTAGTGATCATAATCAGATGATTGTTGCAGGATGGAGTGAGAAAGGCAAGTACACAATGTACATGTATTTCTTATGAAAGGTACCTGTTCTATTATAAGTATAGTGTTAAACTACAATTCTACATAGCAATGTAGCATAGCATGGCATGGCATAGCATAGCATAGTGTAGCATAGTGTAGCATAGTGTAGCATAGTATAATATATTGTAGTGTAGCATAGCTTAGCATGGCGTAGTGTAGCATAGCATTGCATAGCAATGTAGCATAGCATGGCATGGCATAGCATAGCATAGTGTAGCATAGTGTAGCATAGTGTAGCATAGCATAGCATAGCATAGCATAGCATAGTGTAGCATAGTGTAGCATAGTGTAGCATAGCATATTGTAGTGTAGCATAGCTTAGCATGGCGTAGTGTAGCATAGCATATTGTAGTGTAGCATAGCTTAGCATGGCGTAGTGTAGCATAGCATAGCATAGCATAGTGTAGCATAGCATAGCATAGCATAGTGTAGCATAGCAGAGCATAGCATAGTATAGTGTGGATAGTGTAGAATAGTGTAGCATAGCATATTGTAGTGTAGCATAGCTTAGCATGGCGTAGTGTAGCATAGCATTGCATAGCATAGTGTAGCATAGCATAGCATAGCAGAGTGTAGCATAGCAGAGCATAGCATAGCATAGCATAGCATAGCATAGCAGTGTAGCATAGTGTAGCATAGTGTAGCATAGTGTAGCATAGTGTAGTATAGCATAGCATAGTGTAGCATAGCAGAGCAGAGCATAGCATAGCATAGCATAGCATAGCAGAGCATAGCATAGCATAGCATAGCATAGTGTAGCATACCATATTGTAGTGTAGTGCATAGCATAGTGTAGCATAGCATAGCAGTGTAGCATAGTGTAGCAGAGTGTAGTATAGCATAGCATAGCATAGTGTAGCATAGCATAGCATAGCATAGCATAGCATAGCATAGCATAGCATAGCATAGTGTAGCATAGCATAGCATAGCATAGTGTAGCACAGCATATTGTAGTGTAGCATAGCTTAGCATGGCGTAGTAGCATAGCATTGCATAGCATAGTGTAGCATAGCAAAGCATGGCATAGCATAACATAGCATAGTGTAGCATAGCATAGCATAGCATAGCATAGCATAACATAGTGTAGCATAGTGTAGGATAGTATAGCATAGCATAGTGTAGCAGAGCATAGCATAGCATAGCATAGCAGTGTAGCATAGTGTAGCATAGTGTAGTATAGCATAGCATAGCATAGTGTAGCATAGCAGAGCATAGCAAAGCATAGTATAGCATAGTGTAGCCTAGCAGAGTATAGTATAGCATAGCATAGCATAGTGTAGGATAGCATACTGTAGTGTAGCATAGCATAGTGTAGCATAGCATAGCAAAGCAGAGTGTAGCATAGTGTAGCATAGTATAGCATAGTGTAGCATAGTATAGCATAGCATAGGATAGTGTAGCATAGTGTAGCATAGTATAGCATAGCATAGGATAGTGTAGCATAGTGTAGCATAGTATAGCATGGTGTAGCATAGTATAGCATAGCATAGCATAGTGTAGCATAGTATAGCATAGCAGAACATACTGCAATAACTAAAATGAAAATTGGCCAACAATGACACTTTTAGTTAATTAAAACTAAAGCCCTTTTTTAAGCCTAACATTATTTTAGTTAATTAAACTATAACTAAACTCAACATTTCAGAAACTATGCAAAATATAGAAGTGGTTGCTATTGTCAAACTAAAACAACACAAACACACACACACACACACAACTAAGTGCAGTAACCTTCAGGATGATTAAGAAGTATATAGTTATGTGTAGATCTTCTGTGTAGAGTTTAGGATTTAATGATTTTTTTGTTGTAATATAAGTCTCTTTTATTTGTACTTATAGATTCTCCTCTTGTCAGTTGCTGGAGACTAATAGATGATCATCCATATTGGAAACCTTTTCATGAAGAGATGAGAAAGGTAAATTTGAGTTTGGTAAAACGAGTGATGTCCAAGATTGCCATCAAAGACAAAGATCACTTTGATACTGATTGAACCCTAACCCTAAATGAGCCACATAATGAGATTTTAATGGCAATGTTGGACATTAATAGTCAATTTGCCATGTTTCGTAATGTATCACAAACTCTATTGCACATTAGTGATCTGTTATTAACATTTGTTATAGTAATTTTATGTGTGTATTATTTTGTTTAGTTTAAAAGAGGAGGTTTTAAGAAATTGATTGGAAAGAAGACTACAAATGAGGTGAGAGTTATCTCATCACTGATTGTCAACATTCTAATAATCTATTCATACATGTAACTTCTTTGTGAGTGTAAAATGTCCTTTTAGTAATGAGACACTCTAGCTCTGAAAATATGTTTGTGACTCCTAATACCACATTAAACCAACAATACAATACCTGTACCTCTCACTTTGAAAAAGATATTTAGTAGCAAATTCCATATGATCAGGCCTGGGTTCAAATACATCAGTAATTTAAATAAAATTTAGAGTGTTGGGATTTCAAGATTTTTATTCCTAAATATTAGTATTTCATGATCTCATGCTTGTATGGGATACTATAGACTGAGAAAAATTAAATTTAGAGTGTTGGAATTTCAAGATGTTTATCCCTAAATATTTGTATTTCATGGAAGACTTTTGTCTCAAAATAATCCATTTTGAACTACCTTGAATTTTTGACCTGTACATGTATTTTGGCTATACATTTAAATATTGGGCAAGACAACAAAACTTCCATAATTATATTGTATTGCTTTTCAACTGTTTAGGTTGTATTCATACTTGTATTTTCTCCTCTTTAGCAATCAATATTCTCCATGACTGTTAATTCTAGTCAAACGCATTTAGCGACTCTTAGTCTCTCAGGAGAGGTCTCTGTATGGGAACTACCTTCTTGTAAACTTAAAATGAATTGGAAACCAGAAGAACTGGTATGTGAACAAAGTAGTGTATGATTCACTTGAAGTATAATTGAGCAAAAAGGGTCAAAAGTGACAGGAATATTTTATTAAAAGTTTACTCTTAAAATGGGTGTTTTCTTGAATCTAATTTTGATGAGCATTTGAAATTTGAATAGCCATAACATAGTAAGTAAAATTACAAAACCTATAAACCAGCATATACCTAGGTGATGCATACATATTAAAAACAAGTGTATATAGAGAAAAAAACATCCCTATATTTGCTTTGTGATGACTATGTATTAAGCATTGCTTTACATCCTTTCTGAATCTTCCTGGCTGGTCTGTAGCTCAAACGCGCGTTCTTTTATGTGCCACGCCCATTAATTGACCGAGCCCCCCGGGAATGACGCAACTTCCTTAACTACGTATACAACGCATAGTCGCACAAGTGACACAAGAATATATATATATATATATACATTAAACCCTGTGGAAAGCAATTATAAGGATGGCCCTACGGGCCATAATAAACTTCGAAATATTGTTACCTATGACTTCTTTTCACTTCTTAGTCATGTACATATTAATATATTGGACAATTAGTTAATTATACAGTGAAACCACTCTATTGAGGACACCCTGAAATGAGGACACCCCTGTATTAAGGTCACTTACAAATGTTCCTTTATAATATAAATTCACCCCTGAAATCAGGACACTTACATGTATATTTGTCCCAAGGGTGTCTGGAATAGAGAGGTTCCACTGTATTGCCATATTCAGTAACTGATAAACCATGTGTTTTAAATTATGTTTTTCATTGTAATCTTGTAGCCTGGAATGCAAGACAGTCATAAATCTATTAGTCACTTTAAAAATAACAACAGGACACATCTCAAAGGTTTGGTAATAATTATTATGATAGTACATGTAAGATGTAAACTTACCATATGGCCTTTGTTGATTGTTTGTGTGTATTATCCTGTATTATCTTAATGACTGGATATTTCCACTGGATATTTCCATCTTCTCCTGTCCAACCTTTCGTGTGTATCTATGTTAGTTGTTAATTATAAGATTTCCGATATTATATATAAGTGTTCCGATATTATATTATTATAAATAATTATAAATCTTCTGCTTTTATCCAAAGTAACAGTCAAAAGTAAAGTAACAGTCAAAAGTAAAGTTTTTTTTAGAAAAATAGTCACAAAGACACAATTAATGGTGTTGCATTATGCATAAAATGAATAAGAAAAGTCACAAACACAAGACACAAAATGGTGATGAATAGTGGGATGTCAAGATTGTGCCAGCTGCTTTATAATGTCCTTCTTAAGGTTTCTATGTGTGGCAACTCTACTAAACCTACTACTAGAGTACTTATCAACTGCTGCTCTCTGTTTATTTGTTGGTATCCTTAAGACACTTTTGGCAAATCTTTTCACACATGATTTCAAGTCATCTTCTGTGTAGCCCCCAACATTCTCAAGAACTGATGACTAAATGAAAATAAAAAATAATGAAATTGATTTCTTGCATAAACATGAAAGATCGTATAATCGTACATACATATATTTGCAGCTGTCAGAGTAATGTTTCCCGAGAATCTATAAGGACATTTTTACTACTACCCATCTCCATGGTTCTTCTAGTAGGCTTGTGCAGGGTTGGAAGCTTCCTGACGCTGTAGTTCATTATACTACTGTCTACAGTTACGATATAATCATGTTTTTTAACCTTATGACATTAAACTATACCTTATGGTACATATATAAAGAGTCATTACAGCCTAATTTTGAGGTCATCGTGAATGTGAACAGACTTTTAGTACTTCTGTTTGAACATGCTATAACACAAATATCCACCTACCCAGTTAATGTTTGGAGACTCAAATAAATTCATTTGCTACATGTATGTACGTACGTCCTTTTCACTACATAGTTGAACATGCTATAACACAAATATCCACCTACCCAGTTAATGTTTGGAGACTCAAATTCATTTGCTACATGTATGTACGTACGTCCTTTTCACTACATAGTTGAACATGCTATAACACAAATATCCACCTACCCAGTTAATGTTTGGAGACTCAAATAAATTCATTTGCTACATGTATGTACGTACGTCCTTTTCACTACATAGTTGAACATGCTATAACACAAATATCCACCTACCCAGTTAATGTTTGGAGACTCAAATATCTTTATGGTGAGGTAGGTGACAGCTGCTGCTTGTAGAGATGATGGGTATTGTAGAAACAAGTGATCATGAAGGACTACTTCAAGGAAGAATTTAGCCATTGTATGCATTTCTGGAGTAACCTATATAAATGATACATCTACATGTCTTATACCAGCTGTCTCTCCACAGCAAATTCAGTATTCTTGTGGCTATATTTAAATTCTGATTATATAAATGATACATGTTTTGCATGTATATCGGCTGTTTCTCCACATTCTCTAGTGACTATATTTAAATTCTGATTATATTGATAAAAGGGCAAATGGATTTATGAATACTTTGTACACATATCTTTTTGTATTGAGACCCTACATACTCAGTGTTCTGCCATACTTGCTGACACTGTCACATCTCAGATTTAATTAACCATATATACATGTGATTAAGGCAAACAGCACTGAACCAACCACCACTCTAAATATCCTGGACAGAACACTGCATACTAAGGACAATACAATACATTTGTGTATTAAAGGACAATGTTTTGACTATATATATATCAAGACTAGTTAAACAGTTGGGGGGTTAAACTTTTATTGGTTCATAATAATGTGTCTAGCATTTGTTGAACAGTTGATTCATGATAATGTGTCTATTGTTTCATGATAATGTGTCTATTGATTCATGATAATGTGTCTATTGTTTCATGATAATGCATCTAGCATTTCTTACTTACCTTTGCTAGTCTTGACAATCTTCGGAGAAAAACCAGAGGACCTGCACTCCCTAATTTGAATTCCAACTTTCCAAGTATCTCTCTTTCCATCTTTTGTATTTCTTCACTTGTGTAACTATCAGCTGTCATATATACAAGATCACTAAGTGCTGGAGGATAGATGTCTTCATATTTACTAGCAATCAACATGGCTGTTACACCAACTAGCTGCAGCTCCTCTTTCTTAGTTTCGTTAATCTGAAAAAGATATCACACTTTGAAATAAAGAAAGTACCATTGGTTACTCGGCTCCTACTAAACATTTTTTTAATGTTTGCAAACCATTAGGACACTAGTCTCATGTTCTAGACACAAGTCTTGGCATAAGTCCCACATGGTCTAGATTACAAACTTCCGTCGTCTGTTGATAACTTGAATTATACATGATAAACACAATTCCTATTACCATGGTAACATAATCGTGTTTCTATGATAAACACATAGGATAAGCATTATAAATACACTATTCATGACTTCGTTTTCACATTGACCTTAAAATTATGCTATGATGAAGTTTATATATATATATATATTTATTTATTTATTTATATATATACAATATAGAATATAGTATGTATAATAATTATCATAAGATTAATACATGGCTATACTGTAACTCTAGTGAATATATGGAGTGCACATAATATGAAGTTGGTCCATACTTACTAATGTCAACTTACTGAAAGGTATCTGTCTATTATAGATACTGTAAGAAACATGGTTTCTTGTATCAGATCAAACTTGTAATGTACTTGTAATAACCAGTCAATCAGGATTGTTCTCATTTTACTGTTAAAGTGTGGTTGTCTCTTAAAATAATTAGGATCGGGTTGATAATGTATCTGAAATAAATGATTATGATTTATTATTGTGTGTTTGGAATTCAAATATTAAATGTCTCTTGAATTGGTAGAATTGGGCAATACATGTATTAATAATATATATACATGCACTATAATATTATTGTAGTTATTATATACATGTACATATATATATATATATATATATATAATTATATTATTATTGTTATCATATAATAGATATACAATTGTAGCTATTGAACACCCTTAGTATTGTTAGTTTTGTTGCTGTTATGTTGCTATGGTTTTTGTTATTGTTGTTGTTATTGTTTGTATTTACAGCTCACTTCTTGTTGGTGAAGATAGAAATAAATATCATTAATATATTCTCCACACATCAGTGACTCTTCCTTGTTTTTCTGGTCCAACTCTTCGAATAATAGGTTACCTGGAAGAGCTAAATCAAGCTGTACTGTAACTTCGTGACTAGTTCTTTCTGTTACAGACTCTTTACTCTGTTCTGTATCATCTGTGTGAGACTTTTTATTTCTAGCACTAGTGCCTTTCTTCAGAATCTGGCTAGTTTCAAACTTCTTTTGCGTTTCTGTTGTTAAAGGAATTGAAGATGTTTTGGAATATCTACCAGTACCTGTAGTCATGGAAACAAGAATTCAGATATATTATCAATGCATAGAGGAACTTACAAACATATATGGTTTGCTCATAAATACGTAATTGCCTTACAAATGAAATGTTTCATCGGTCACTTTAGCTACTAATGAAAATGACTTTATTTTGTATTTCCAAGTCGTTGCTACCGTTAGTGTTTATAATTTTCAAAATTATGTTTGAAGTAAAACTAATGACCTAATTCAAACCCCTTTTAGTAAGGCATTGGGATTTTATTTAGTTAACCAAACTATAACTAATTCATAGGTCCACTGTAATAACTATAACTGCAAATTTTCCATACAGTAAGTTAACTAAACCCGTTTTAGTAAGCTTATTAATTAAATATTATACTAATCTACTATAACTAAAATTCCAGCTATAATTAAAAGAGGTCATTATAGTCATACTACAACAATACTATTTGTATACTCTATTAGTACTAGTATCACTGTATCAGACAAACAAGAGGTCTTAACATTATAATATTGTATTTATATAATTATAGTCCAGACTATGTTCTCACCCCTAGTAGTAGTAATATGTTTGTTTGAGATGTTGCCGAGTGTCTGACGTGTATATTGTCTTTTGATCATCAAGGGCTTCTTGAAGTTGCCTTCATTGTATGTGGTCTGTAGATACAAAGAATGCTAGTCAATAGAACAAGGGAAATGATTGTTCCCATTGTTTTCTGGAATATGAGGTTTTTGGTGTATTAATCATTACATATTGGTTTGGTTTGTTAATGTTGTACTGATGGTAATATTGGTATCAATGTTAATAGTTAATTAATTAGTGTTAATTCCATGCAATTATTTGTATCAATATTACGAACAACAGTCACATGATAAAGTTAATTATATCATGTGACCATAAGCACAATATGAACAGGAAAGTATGGCTATATTTTGCTGTAAATGTCACATAAGAACATGGATATGTACATGTACATGTAGATAGTCCAATCTGGGATTTGACATGTTGGGAAGCTCCAATCTGCAGTATTAACTATGTAACTACAGTTAGAGGTATCAGTTAGTATCTATTATTTCTATGTTATTATTGTTAGAATTTTTGTGTTTACAACAGCACTAATATTTTAACCAACTTGTATGCTTTGTATATAGCAGGTTCTAATTTATTACGCATTCATTACATTTCATCTTGATATTATCTACTCAATAATTCCTCATATCTGATCAAATAGGTTAAAATAGTTATACTCATTTGCAATCAAATGTATAGCATTTGAACTGAACACTACTTCAACATTTACCATGAGCACTGTGTTAGTAGAAACTGTATTTAGTGCAACACTGAATGTTATTTAATAACTTGAGTCACTAAATAAGAAAAGGTTCTATCTACAATCCACATTCATAAAACAGTATTTATTTTAAACTCTCAAATATACACATAAAATTAAATATACAGAATTACTCACTCTTCCCACAGCCACATTTTCCATTTCATTGGTAGCCATAAGTTCAATTACTTGATCCCCAAAATATTCGTTCTAAGAAGTACTGTATATTTCACAGCAGGAAAGTGACTAAATTTTAGTTCAGTGAGATTACCTTTAAATTCTCACTAGTGAATCTGATTGGTCAATGAATTTCATTGGTCAACTACCAGAGACGTATTTCTATTGTGTGTGTGTGTAATACACAATGTACTGTACATGTATATTGTATGTTTGTGGTTATTCTTATACATATATACATGTACATGTATGTATATGAATCTAAGATTCGAATGACAAACGGTATATACAACAATGCTTTTTAAGCATAATGAACATGTTTATGTATAATTTGTATTAATTTCATAGGCATTTATGGAGAGAATCATTTTTAGTGTATAGTTTCTGTTTTTGTAGACCTATATGTATTAAAGCAAATTTCATAGCTTTTTCTTTATAGGGAGAGTACTACTGTATAGTATTGTTATAATATAATACTCTGGTGTTTGTCATGTGTGCTATCACTACTATATACAATAGGGTCATTACTTCATATATGGATAGTATAGTAGCTATATTACACAATCAAAATAGCTTATACAAACCACTGAATACAATAATTTCATGCTTGAGTATGAGACTATATAAATGTAACATAATTTCGTGACTTATTATATGAAGAAACAACCTACAATAGCATGTAACAATTTGTTAATCTCTTTTGACGTGCACACACACACACACATGCACACACACACACACAGATCCTATAGTACCTTTAGAAATCAGTTGGTGGTCAGATCAGGTATAATAGAATTCATTTCCTCTATTTTTGCATTACATACTCTTAATAGGCTCTCATACTAGTCAACTCAGTACACCAGGTCACTGTTGTTTCCATACCTTCACTGAATAGTCTTCTTGGTCCTTCCCCTGAACCAGGAGCTGCCATTACTCCTGCTTGTAATGGACAGTTCCTAATGCTAGAGGTAATTATATACACATACGATGTACACACATACATGAATTACATATATGCATGCATATGTACGTGCATACATCAGTGATGGATCTAGAAATCAAAAAAGGGGGTTTCAATATACACAAAATGTTAGCTCACTAATTATTGTTCTCAATATGTTTTACACCTTTGATTGCTACACAAGTCATTTTGATGAAGTTGTGTGTCTGTAAAGATCTATAACTGGTAAGTACCCTGGTGTTGTATTGAGACAGTTGGGAAAGTTATGCAAACTTAATGTAAGTTACTAACTTGGCTATTATGATTTATTATACTGATGTATTCTTTTAACTGGTTTGAAAGTGGTTTTCCATGGAAACCAATGAACCTCCTTGATTCACCACTGTACATACATATACACATGCACACATACATGCACTTATTTACACACGTTATATATTATCATATGCATAGTGTGAGAGCTATGAAGAGTGGACAAGGCGTCGACAATTGCTACCTTCTCTTTCTGACTCCAGCGAGGATGAGGAAGAGGAGGATGGGAGAGAGAAAGAAGATAAACTGACAGAGGAGATAGAAGACTCATTTTCATTGAGAAAGAAAATATTAGAACTAACAAAACAAACACTCTATTTCGTGACAGAGAGAGAACAGTTCAAACCTCCAAAAGAAAGGCAAAAGTATGGCATAGTTATTTTATTAATATAATTATTTAGAGCAAGTCAGTGATCTATATTACATCTCCAAACAATGTGTTTATATACTTTACTGCATTTACACTTTCTGCCCATCTTTTTATATGTATTATAATATTATTACATATTACAGTGAAACCCCTCTATTGAGAACACCCTAAAATGAGGACACTCCTGTATTAAGGACACTTACAAATGCCCCAAACTGTGCTTTGTGATATAAATTCACCCCTGAAACGAGGACCCCTGTAATCAGGACACTTATATTTGTCCCAATGCTGTCCACAATAGAGGGGTTCCACTGTAACTATATTGGATTTCCATTTACTCACAGACAATTAATTAAAAAGTACAGATTAGTTTGCCTCAAGTCTTTGTCACCTGAAGAATGTTATGAAAGAAAGGTAAAGGCTATTCAACACTACTATCCATTCAACTATAATTATCTTAACGTATCACTCTGCTCCTTTTAATTCTCATGGCTTAAACTTTACTAAATAGCCATCCATTATCATAACTAGTTCTAATATCCACTCAACTATAATGTATAGCTATTTTAACGTATCTCTCTGCTCCTCATGACTAAACTACTAAATAGCTATCCAATATCAACTACGCTTTGTTATTAGGTACTCCTGCAGGATTGAACAAAGACTACCTACATTTTTACTTACGAACAAAATTATGTCAATACATGTGCTAAATCTCACTAACAATACTACATGTATTGAATTTGTGATGTACAGTAGTGGATAATACTGGATATCACTCTCAATAGTATAGTATAGTATTAACATCTGTGCTGTACTGTGAGACACAGTATCAATAGTGCTTTCATACTATGCACAGTAACAATGCTGTTGTTAGTCCAGTACTATACCTGACTAACTCACCCTTATTACTACATTACCAGATAGATCATGTCTAGATAACTAACTGTCTCTTTTTCTTTTCTTAGATGATGAATGAAGAATATGGAGAAGCTTTGGCTTTAGCTAAAGGATATGGTTTAGATTGTGATTTAGTGTATCAACATCAATGGCAAAAGTCCAATCCAATCTCTGTAGCTGCCATCAAAGATTATCTGTCTCGTGTTAACAAGAAATCATGGATATTGCAGGAGTGTCTACATTGTGTAGCTGATGATTTTCTGACAATGAAAGAACTGCTTTTATTTGGACTACACTGTACATCATTTAGGTATCACTTACATTAGTAGTAACACCCTTAGAGGACTGAGCATGTTTTTCATAAGTCTTCCCATTTCCAATGTTGATGGCTCTGCTGCAGAAATCAAAGGCCATCTTTTACTTTCTGCACTCCAAACTTTATGGGCTTATCAATGAAACCAATTACGAACATTTTGAGTACATCTTAATGATAGGAACACACTCCCAAGTACATAGGGGTCAAATGTCACAGATATGTGACATCAGTCCTCTAAAGGTTAATGATGGGCTCATTCACAAATATGTTAGTCATCAGATCCCATGAAACTGGTTTGATAAGATTATTGCACAGTTTAATAATACAAGATATTTTTTGGGGAGAGAGAGACTGTCAGGGTTTCTATTAGCAATTAGGATAGATTTTTTATGAGCTTGATCCAGTTCATTGGTGACTTGAGCTTGTAATTCTGTTCATTAGTATAATTATAGACTATAATACTATGACTTGTAGTCAGTACTTCATGTATGAACACATTAATATATTATTAATAGTGAACTTCAAGATCTAAGAGAAGATGATATAATGGAAGAATTATGCCAAGATGATGAAGATGAGAAACAGTCTGAAGATGTTATTAATAATTGGGGAAGGTGTATATATATATATGTCTGTGTCTGTTTGTGTATGTGTGTGTTGCTATGTGATAGTGTCTGTGTTAGTGTCTGTTTGTTTATGTGTGTGTTGCTATGTGACAGTGTCTGTATGTCTATCTGTGTGTCTGTCTATGTGTCTGTGTATGTTTGTGTGCCTGTTTATGTGTCTGTGTATCTATGTATGTGTTAGTGTCTGTTTGTTTATGTGTGTGTTGCTATGTGACAGTGTCTGTGTGTCTATCTGTGTGTCTGTCTATGTGTCTGTCTATGTTTGTGTGTGTGTCTGTCTGTGTATCTGTCTATGTGTTTTGTCTGTGTATATGTGTATACATGTGTATGTGAATTCTACATAATTACGCTAATACTACTAATGATAATTATAACAAATGATTATATAATATAATTATTGTAGTCTAACAGAAGATCAGATATTCATGTGTCAGTGTAGAGAGTCTCTTCTTCAATATTTGGATAGACTCAATACTTATGAGGTACTTTGTGTGTGTACATTTATTTCTCTCTACCTCTCCCTCTGCATCTCTCAGCTGCTTCTCTCTCTCTTATCTTTCTCTCTTTCTATCTCTTAATCTCTGTCTATCTCTCTTCATATTTCCTGATTTCAAAACAGGTTATTTTGGGTGGACCTGCTGCTACTTTTGAGCTATACGATAAAAATTTCTTTAAAGATTTCAGAAATCAGAACTTGGTTAGAGCAGTAATGGAATATGCTCAGGTGATAGTCTCATGATAATTTTTATTTATCACATGACATGTTAATATCATACAGGATGGCAATTATTTAGCAGTAGAAGCTTTATTTAGTCGTCATGGTGATACTATTCTACCTCATAGGTATATGTTGATACTCGTCTGTGAAACAATACCTCCTTCACTTGTATACAAAAACAGATCATTTTCCATGTATATCAATTCACTTTGGAATCTCTTGTTCTTTCATCCATCCTTTGATTCTGTCAATAATTGATCTATATATCTATTTATCTACATTGTATCTATCTATCTATTCATATGTACATGTATGTGTGGTTAGTATAATGTGATGAGTAAGTTTCTTTCATTACAACAGACTTGCCATCATAGCAAATTTTCCAGAAACTTTGTCACCCAAAAGATACAGTTATCTCTTACCAAGCATAAAGTATGTGTCATAATGTGTTTACATGTTGTATGTGTGTGTGGAATTGTTCCCAGAATGTCTAATCCCAGAATGTCTAAAATGTGATATGAATGTTAATTAATTAATCATTGGAATAGTTTTTGGTATAAATATCTGACATCATGAAATACATCACAAAATATGATTACTGAGTTGTTCCTTTGACTGCTTTGTGGCTTCACTGGTTCTGTGTCTTCTTTGTCTCCTTTGGCTCCTTTGGTTCTTGTGGTTCCTCTGAACATGATGTTCTTACCTCTCATTTACTGATGACAATATGTTTGTTCATTTGCTTGTACAATATGGGATTAAACATTCTGAGAAACACCTGTGTGTGTGTGTGATGTAAATATGTGTATACATGTGTATGTATGTATGTCTGTGTGTGTCTATATCTGTGTGTGATGTAAATGTGTGTATACATGTGTATGTATGTATGTCTGTGTGTGTCTATATCTGTGTGTTATGTAAATGTGTGTATATGTATGTCTGTCTGTGTGTGTGTGTATTATGGTTATATTTAAGTATTTCCATTTTGATAGTGATGATGATATAATGGAGGAGTGGGAAAGAGAAGAAACAAGAGACAAAGATTGGGTAGAACATACCTCAGTGAGGTATTGGTATATGTAATATCGTCACTATCTGTGTACATACACATATACATGTTTGAGGGATTGTAATTATTTTATAAAAAGAATACACATTGATTTCAAACTGTAAACCTGAGGCAGCTACTCTGCAGTTTATATAAAACGTTTTTATTGTGTGTAAAGAAGTTGTCAACAGTGTATTTATATAAACAGTTGCTTGTAAGTAGTGACAGAATAGTACAGTTTAAAAGCAACATGTTGCTTTTGCTTTTTTGCAGAACATGTTACAATATCACTAAACCTGTTTTTCTTATAATTTATATTTTAGGAAATTATACTCTCTCAGTCGACAATTGTCTTCAGGAGATTTCATTTATGAAGAGAATCCTGAATGGAATATTTATCTTGCGTAAGATCATAAATATTACCTCATCTATCAAAATACATGTAACTGATGTACTGTATATACAGTACATGTACATGGTGAAGTGATGTGTATAGTATTGACGAGAGCTTCAGCATTTTTATTACCTCATCTCTTAAAATACATGTAACGAAGAACATATACATGATGAACTGAATCAACTGATGTGTGTATGTAGTATTCACAAGGGCATTTTATTACCTCATCTATCCAGGGATGTGGAAACATTGAACCATCTACTGGACATTTTGACCTATTTTTATCACTCTTGTCCTGCTTCCCATTTACATGTATGCAGTTCAGTTTCAAATTCACTGGACACTCACTAAATGTATCGAACAATGTCCTGTATGACTGGCTATTTCCATATCACTGCATCTATCTAAAATACATGGTATCAAGTCATCGACTGATGTAGTATTTATGAGGTCTTATTATTTATTTCTTTAGATCTCCAGTAACAAATGACTTACTTACCATCTGGTATATCAACAGAGCAACTGAAATAGAAGAGTACAGTGGACAGGTTATTAAATATAATATAATATAGTGTTATAGTGTTACTAAATGGTTTTAAATATCAACTAACTTAAAGTACTCGTTATTGACCAATTTATTTTTAGTTTGGTTGGTTGTAGTTATTCAACTAGACCTGATCTATGATTTAGTAGTTAACAATGCCTTACTAAAAACTAAAACAGCACTGGTTCGATAGTTGAATTGAACACTTGATATTGTCCATATTGCACAATGCCTTACTAAAAACTGAAACAGCACTGGTTTGATAGTTGAATTGAACACTTGATATTGTCCATATTGCACAATGCCTTACTAAAAACTGAAACAGCACTGGTTCGATAGTTGAATTGAACACTTGATATTGTCCATATTGCACAACGCCTTACTAAAAACTGAAACAGCACTGGTTTGATAGTTGAATTGAACACTTGATATTGTCCATATTGCACAATGCCTTACTAAAAACTGAAACAGCACTGGTTCGATAGTTGAATTGAACACTTGATATTGTCCATATTGCACAACGCCTTACTAAAAACTGAAACAGCACTGGTTTGATAGTTGAATTGAACACTTGATATTGTCCATATTGCACAATGCCTTACTAAAAACTGAAACAGCACTGGTTCGATAGTTGAATTGAACACTTGATATTGTCCATATTGCACAACGCCTTACTAAAAACTGAAACAGCACTGGTTTGATAGTTGAATTGAACACTTGATATTGTCCATATTGCACAATGCCTTACTAAAAACTGAAACAGCACTGGTTTGATAGTTGAATTGAACACTTGATATTGTCCATATTGCACAATGCCTTACTAAAAACTGAAACAGCACTGGTTCGATAGTTGAATTGAACACTTGATATTGTCCATATTGCACAACGCCTTACTAAAAACTGAAACAGCACTGGTTCTATAGTTGAATTGAACACTTGATATTGTCCATATTGCACAACGCCTTACTAAAAACTGAAACAGCACTGGTTTGATAGTTGAATTGAACACTTGATATTGTCCATATTGCACAATGCCTTACTAAAAACTGAAACAGCACTGGTTTGATAGTTGAATTGAACACTTGATATTGTCCATATTGCACAACGCCTTACTAAAAACTGAAACAGCACTGGTTCGATAGTTGAATTGAACACTTGATATTGTCCATATTGCACAATGCCTTACTAAAAACTGAAACAGCACTGGTTTGATAGTTGAATTGAACACTTGATATTGTCCATATTGCACAATGCCTTACTAAAAACTGAAACAGCACTGGTTTGATAGTTGAATTGAACACTTGATATTGTTCATATTGCACAATGCCTTACTAAAAACTGAAACAACACTGGTTCGATAGTTGAATTGAACACTTGATATTGTTCATATTGCATTCAAAATTTTCTGAAACACATTTATTCATATACCCCCCTTGGCTTACTGTGTTGTGGGTTTCTCTCCCATTCCTAACTTATAATAAATATTATTTTGTTATTTATCTCACAGATTAACAATGCCTTGTGTCTCATAGAGTATGGTATTGATAATGGAATTAAGGTTGTTATTATATCACACAATGAAGGGCCTGAACAAATTTTCACATACTTTTCTATTCACAGGGTCTTGAATTTTTACATCATCATCTCCAGACCCTTCATTCATTGATTTATTTTGTGAGTGATACTTATACATATAACTTGATTTCAGATCTGTAAAACTACCCCAAACTTATTTTCTCAGTGTAATGTTGATATTCGTCTCAGTTTAACAAAACTTCAAACAATGGAACATCTTGAAGTATTACAGTTAATAATGAAAGAGGTATTTAGAATTTCATTTGTTACCAAAACAATGTCTACTTTAATCTTAATATGATACACGCACACTAAAGCTTAGTCCCATCAACTAGTCCCAGTTTGATGGGCACTCTTTTTTTTTAAGGAGGCAGCGTGGCTTAGTGGTTAGAGCTTGAGCCTCTTGATCGAATGGTCAGTGGTTTGAGTTCGGCTGCAGTTGTGTTGTTCCCTGGAAAGATAATTTTCTGTGGACTTCATTGCTAACACTAAAGATTATACATGTAGAAGTGATACATATCACCTATACTCACACAAAAGTACACAGAATATATATTTTTATTTATGAAGAAGAAAAGTGGTTAATTGGAAAGATCACAAGTTTATGTTAATAAACAGGTTGATATGTATTGGAATGAAGAGAGAGACACAAATCCAGAAAAACATCTGGACCAACCATTTTGTAAGGTGGAGCAATAGTTGCTCTTCCTGGGCAGTGCATCTAGTTGGTCTCCTGTACAAATATTTAATGTTACACTAAATAATCATTATCTGATTTCTCATTCATGATCACATGGTACTTGTTTGTGTATGTAGATTGAAGAGAAAGATTTTATGAAGCAGTTCACTCAACATGCAATACCTTACATGAACCGGTTAAATAAACTGGACAGTATTGCTAGTATAAACCTGTTGGAGCAGTTTATGGTGATCGTTTCAAAAGTTAGTCAAAGTTTTAGATATCTGAAATTCTGAATGAATGATTTGTTCATCATGATTTTAGAATGATTTGACCCCTTGTGTTGCTTTTCTACAAAGCTCAAAGAAAATGGTAAGTTTTTAAATTTGTTCACTTTATGTCAATGAATTATGTATACCAAAGATGTCTTATGGAGGAGCTGGGCTTCAATTGAGTTCTGAACAAAAAATTTCAATTGCTCTGAAGTGTATCCAGGCATGTGAAAGGTATGTGTCTGATACAGTATAAAATATAAATGAATTTACATTGAGTCCTGTTTGACCAATTCATTAACCACTATGTAAACCCATTTATTACTAGAAGTAATTAATCAAAAGATTTATTATCTTCATAATAAATCTTTCAGTTATAGTCAACAGTCAGCACGGAATTATTATCTGTCTGTCTGCATTTATCTATCTATCCATCTATTTATCCATCTATCTACATACATACCTACCTACCTATCTATCTATTCTATCTCTCTCTCTCTCTCACTCTCTCTCTCTCTCTCTCTTCACCTGATCCATGTTGTTTTATATTAGTACTGGGTTCACTAGATCAATATATTTTTAATTTTTTTTATTATCTTCAATAAATCTTTTAGTTAATATTGATATATTCAATAAAAGCCCAGAATTATTGTCTGTCTGTCTGTCTATTCATCTATCTATCTATCTATCTATCTATCTATCTATCTATCTATCTATCTATCTATCTATTTCTTTCTTTACAGAAGTGACCAGTTGGATGAAGCTGATTCTATCCTGGAGTGTCTCCCTACAAGATCTGGATCCACAATAAAGTAAGGGCACTTGCAAATAATACTTTTAATAGTAAATATCATTAAAGGAATTTTCAATAATTATTCATTTCTTCATCCATCCAGATTATCAGGTAAACTTAGCAACTTACATAATCAGCTGGATGAGCTAGAAGACTTTATGAGGTTTGTGAGAAACCAAGTTAAACCAGTTGATTATTTAGTACAATTTCCAGGAAAGTATATGTTGTATTATGCAATGAAAGAACTGTGAATTTATAATGAGCTCCATTTCAACTCAATTAATGTTATTCTACTTGTAGTTTGATGATTGTTTTATTGAAGGTCATTCCCGTTTAACTTGACCTAAAACAAAAAATCAACAATCTTTCTATCTGTTGGACTTTTTTTTTCATAATTATCCTTCCTATGAAATAATGTATAATTGTATATGTATTCCATTATACTATGCCATTCTGGTTTGATGTCAAATTTCTTCATTATTGGGTTACAGTACAGCCATGTCACAGTGTTTTTGATAAGCTTGTATGGCACACCATTGGCCAAAGAGCTTCTTATTTTGCACTGCATAGTTCTCTCTTTAGGCCAGTGGTGCAGTTAATTTTGATTAATATTATCACTAACAGCATTAACTCTTTGTTATTTGGGGCAAAATGTATTCCCAATGGCACACACACTAACGATTGTTGAGCGAATTTGACCCTTACTTCAAAGTGTATCAAAATCTCTGAATCATGTATTAACCTTATGACATTAAACTACATGTATAGTATATATAAAGTAATTACATCCTAAATTTGAGGTCATTATGAATGTGAATAGACCTCACTTATAGTTTGATGACTTTTTTTATTATTATTTTTAGTGCTACTGATATTCTCAAGAAATATGATGTACTCAAACCAATACATTATGTTAAAGATATACAGGTATATGTATGTGTATATTACTAGTTATTATGTTATCTACCAAGATTAATGTGCTATTTTCATTTTATACTCAAGAATAATACCACTGAAGCTGAACAGTTATTAATTAAACTGACTAGAGTTGCCAGCAGAAGGTAATAATAATATTGATAGTTTGATCATGTTCACTTTGACCTCAAAACATTTTCATAACTTTAGTTTGGAGACTTTATAACAAAATTGTTGTGTATATATTGCATGCAGAGAGAGAGAGAGAGAGAGAGAGAGAGAGAGAGAGAGAGAGAGAGTTGACTATACTGGACAAACTCATATAGACATTATTAATAAAGACATGTATAATTGTTTGATAAGTAGTATAATTTCTTGAACTTCAATTGAACACAATAATAACATATTGTGTTCAATTATGCTACTTATCAAACATAGAAAACACAATAAGGAATCTCTATGAAATAATGTATAATTGTATATGTATTCCATTATACTATGCCATCAGCGTTCTGTCTATATACGATTATAGATAAGTACAGTACACCTACACTATTCTTCTATTCAGTTATAAATGTACCCTCTTGATGTTTTTAATATTAAGAAGTAAATGAGGTGTTATTGTGTTTACATGTACACTAATAAAACATTTTAAAAACATTAATTGAAATCATTTTAATGCATTTTGTTACTTCCATCCACCCTCCTCCTCATATTGTAAACCGGGTCCTAAGAACAGTATATATAATTCTATGCCCATGAATTTATTACAAAGTGTCCAATATTATGCAGCAGTCCTCCGATGGATGAGAAAGGTTGGAGAGGATTGTTAAAAGATCTGATAATGTTGAGAAATCGTGTATTCAATTGTGTAAATCATGACACTTGTTACAAAGTAAGTAGACTCAACTATTACATGTATATTTAACTTAGATACTTAATTTGAAATTCTTTAATTAATGTTGATTTGTACCTCTACTGTGCAGAATATTGATGTAATCATACAATACAGTATTCTGCTATATCCATAGATAAAGGAATTACTTCTTTCAGCTTTGGTATAGTCAATCCACTGTTTCCAGTATCTAGTATCTTCTCAATTGAGAAGGGATTACACAATGATGTAATCTGTAACGTGCCTCAAATAGGACATGATTCAGTATTACAAATCTCTTTAATTCATTTATCTATGCTACATGTACCATAAAGTACAGTCAAAGTGCCTCTCCCCTCTTATGTTAATATATTAGTGAAATGCTACTCTGATTTCACTGGTGGCTTACTGAGTTACTATATCTGTTCAGATTTAACTCATAAATGCAGACAATCAATCCTAACCCTACTATCAGACAGTGTTCCTTGGATTAAGGATCACATTTACAAGTTCTTTAACAGGAAATATTTGATCTTAGTACTGGTATGTTAGCCACGGTCTTCACCAAACCCTTCTCTTTCAGATATTCGCTGAGAGTCTTCTTTGTTCAGGAAATGTAGACAACATCATGATAGCAAGTCAAATCCTCACTGTCAGTCCTTCCTCTTTACCAAAACAGGCTTCCATCACTCATTTGATCGAGGGCTTTGATCATATCCTGCCTTTTGATGTATCTGTGGATGTTGTTGTCATGGCAACACAAGAATACATCAATTCAGCTGCTACTACTGAAGACACGGAAATTGAACTAGCAAAGTTAGAATATAATAATATCAGATTGATTTAGGAGTCAGTATATTTACATATGTATATATATATATATATATATATATATATATATATATATAATATAATATATTTTATTCGTGTGTGCAGTGTAGAATGTAGATACTTAGAATAAAGGTACGACTCCCTTTCTTTTTCCATTGCTGGGAAACCAGTAGTCAGGGTATGATCATGATGTTGCTAGAAAAAAAGGGCATTCTTCTCTAATAGTTTATTTTTAGTGAAATGGGGAATCAATTAGAATTGTATGATTAGATTAAATGTGCTAGCTATATTCTACAATCTGGCTGAACCTACTTTCTTTACTACATGTATGTATTCAACGCATATATGACATAAACATAATATATATACAGTATTTACCCTAGGGTAAATATTAAGGGTGGGGGAGTGCATCAGTGGTACATGACTTTGGTCAATAATATTCCATCAGTGTTATAAAACAGTGTTTTTTAGCATAAACTTTAAAATTAAAGGATGAGGGTACAAGGCTAAAGGGTGGGGGAATGCCATGTTACCACCCTTTAGGGGAAACACTGATATATATTAATGAATAAATTATAATATATATAATTTACATTAACCCTTAATCATAGGGATGGAAAATTAATATGTACTTCTTTAATTATCTTTCAGGATGTGTTTGTCACTTATTAAATCTGATCCACTTCCTTTTAAAATCATATCAGAATTGAATTTCATGCTTGCTTTGGATATTCTAAATGAATTTGGAATCTCCATACTACCAATACATGGTAAGAAAGAGCATAGTAGTGTGAAATATCAGCCTTTGGACTAAAATATTCTGATTTCAGAATTATTGTTACATGTACATTTAATTAAAGAACCATCTGTCCCCTTTTATGTAAATTATCCCCAATAATAATGGCTATTATTAAAATCTAGGATTCTCTTGTTA
Organism: Petrosia ficiformis; assembly: GCA_947044365.1. NCBI lineage: Eukaryota > Metazoa > Porifera > Demospongiae > Haplosclerida > Petrosiidae > Petrosia > Petrosia ficiformis. The sequence continues at coordinate 2,741,567 of OX345645.1, read as the reverse complement.
ATTTCCTGTCGGGTGACTAGTGAATCTAGCTTAAGGTGGAGAGACACACAGCTGAATTTACCATAATAAACATTGTCTATGAAATGCTCTTCCTCAACCTGGCTCCAGTAGCTCAGATGATAGAGCATCTGACTAGCAATCAGAAGGTCCTGGTTCAAACCATAGCTGGTCCAGATATTTTTTATGGACATGTGTCTTTCTACTTTAATCAATTTAAGCCTAGTTGTTCAGATTGTATTAATAATGGGTATTATTTAGTAAATCCTTATATAACTAATGGAAAGGAAGAAGAAGATGGCTTAGTGGTTAATATCACCTGACTGGAAATAAAGGGATCCTAGATTCTAATTGCAGCTGGTATATGGGATTTCTCCTTTCCATTAAGCTTTCATTTAAAATTCAAACTGGTTGTGTAATGTAATTATGCACAAACACTTACATGTATATTCTCTGTAGTGAGACTGTGTGAGAATAAACTGGATCTCATTAGACAAGTGTTGGATTCCTCATCTTCTGCCTACAAGAAATATGATAAGGTATGGAACATCAACCAGGGTTTGGTAAAAGGAGAGGAGGGGAATTCCCTCCTTCCAAAAAAAATTTTGCCCAAAAAGCTAACAGTGCAGATGTCAGATGTTCTTTGGGACAATGATGTGTCATATTAAACACTACTCCATTGTTCTTTTATTTCAGATTTTCAAACTATCCTACCTGCTTGGATTAAGTAGTGAATCAGAAACATCACTTCATGACTTGTCATCATGGTCCAGTCTATCAGATGGTAGAGGATACACAGTGATTGTTATAATATTATCTGCTATACAAAACATGGACTTCAAATTGGCCTATAAACTTTGTAATGTGTTAATAAGATGTAGGTTTCCTCATTCTTGGGAAGTGTGCAAGTAAGTTATTAATAATAGGCACATGTGCTTAATAACACATAATTAGACAGTAATATCAGCTAATATTTGAAGTTCTGTTTGATCACATTTATGATGACCTTTAAATTATACTGTGATAACTTCATGTGTACGTACTGTATTGTATAGTTTAAACACACAATTAGACAGTGTAATATCAGCTAATATTTGAAGTTCTGTCTGATCACATTTATGATGACCTCTAAATTATACTGTGATAACTCCATGTGTACATACTGTATTGTAGAGTTTAAACACATAATTAGACAGTGTAATATCAGGTAATATTTGAAGTTCTGTCTGATCACATTTATGATGACCTCTAAATTATACTGTGATAACTCCATGTGTACGTACTGTATTGTAGAGTTTAAATGCATAAAGTTAATACTGTAACTAGAATGCAATGGATTGAATGTTTTTCGGAGGTCAAGATAAAAGTAAATTATGTAAAGTATATAGCTCTCTTCTGATTTGCATGACCTAATAATTCTGAAATTATGAGATTGGGGATTGTAATTCAACTACTGTTTTGTTTCTCTTCACATGTCACAATGATCTTCTCCTTTAGAATATTGGGAATAGATGTAAGATTTACTGACAAAAGAGCTAGACTGGACTTGTTGAACTTTGCACTTTGTTACTGTCCTGTTGAAGAGATTAAAATTATATTGAATGAAAGAAGAGTAATAGAAGTTCAGGTATATTAGAGCTGCTCAGCAGTTTCTGTGGAATGAAGTAAAGATATTAGTTGATATTTATTTTTCTGTATGGAAGTGTTTACTGCTTACTGCAGTACTATTGTATTGAATTAAACGTTGTGTATCAGTGAGAGTAGTATCAACTCAATACAGAGTATTTTGATAAGTTTTGAAGCATGGGCCAAATTGGCTCAACAATGGTTAGTGTGTCCGCCATTGGTAATACATTTTGAGTCAATTAACAAAGAGTTAATGCTGTTAGTGACAATATAATCATAATTACCTGCACCATCTGGCCCAAAGAGAGAACTCTGCTGTGCCAAATAAGAAGCTCTTTGGGCCAATGGTGTGCCATATGAGCTTATCAAAACACTGACTCATTATGAACCTACTTTATTCTGATTTCATAGCTAAAGTCTGTTTACATTCATGATGACCTCAAAATTAAGATGTGATGACTATATGTACTATAGTGTATAGTTTAATGTCATAAGGATAATACATGATTATACTATAACTCAAACATGAAGTATTAGATTAAAATTTGACATAGCCAAAGAAATGAGAAGGATAATAATATGAAATGTTGCAGGTCAAAACTTTATTGGTCATTTTCCAAACTAAAGTAAAGAACATGTTTCTGAGGTCATGTTAAATATGAATGAAGATTAAGTTGTAACTTGATATTTTATCACTGGTTGTTGAGCTTTCATAGAAATGCTTTTAAATCCTGTAGTTTCTTTGATATGTTACTCAAATCAATAGAATCGAGTACTGCTATAATGCTATTTTATGTACATATATGTAACCTTCTCTTTATACAGCTGCTTCATGATGAGTGTCATGAAAATCAGGAATTAGAAGGTGGAGCAGTCAGACAGCTGGTAGGTAGAAGCTCACACACATTTCAGCACTTAGTCTCTCGTGGAGCTGGAACTGTTTCTCAACTAGTTGGACAAAAGTGAGGAGAACTTACTTTTATGAGTACCTGTAACTATAGCTACATACAGAGCTTAATGTGGCCATATTAAGATTTTTATCTTTCATTTTTTTCAAATATGATTTATTAGAAAACTGGAAAGTTCAAAAGTAGTTAGAACTAATCAGAAAGATATTCTAACCAATTGTCTTCAACACCTGAAGGAAATGTCAGAGAAACAAAGAAAAGATTCTATCTGGGATCAACCTCTCTTAATGTCCTCTCATCCTTTTTATTCTACCGTGACACAAGATTCAGTAAGAATCATTACATACTTAATTATAAAGAGTCTAATAAAATTGTGATATGTTCTCTTCATTATGCACTACAACTATATACCACACTGCACACTTACTGTTACACACTTTAGCTGAGCTATGCATTATGGTACCACTTAACGATTGTTCTTGTAGCTAACCTCTTCATTATACACTATGCTATCACAACCATATACCACACTGCACACTTAAATGTTACTTTAGCTGAGCTATGCATTATACTACTACTTAGCAAACTTCTAGTTGTAACCATACTATGCCATCAGTAGAGAAATCATTATCTTTATGGAAGCATTGTGGTACAATGATTATTTTTGTTATTGACATATTTCATCATAATTATTTGAATCTTCATTACGATTATTTATACCTTCTAGAAACCCATTACATACTCACTGTGGCAAGAGATGACAGGGTCTTTAAAGATAACATTGTACCAGTCAATGATCTATATTCAAAACAGTTTGAAGTCACTTGAGATTAACAGTGAAGACTCCACAGAATATAAGAACACATTAATACAACTATGTACAGAATTTTGTAATAAAGATATTCACTTGATGACTGGTTACTTGCTTTCGTTAGACAAGGTATGTAGGATAATACTATTAATGAGTCAGATGATTTGTATATCAAGTGTTTAGAATATGTCCAGAGCTATTTGTTAAAGAACATGATTTCCTTTTTGTTAGAGTATCTGTAGTCAAATATTATATTCTTCATTAATACAGTAATATAAAGATTTAGACTGTAGTCAAATATTATATTCTTCATTAATACAGTAATATAAAGATTTAGACTGTAGTCAACTATTATATTCTTCATTAATACAGTAATATAAAGATTTAGACTGTAGTCAACTATTATATTCTCATTAATACAGTAATATAAAGATTTAGAGTGTAGTCAAATATTATATTCTCATTAATACAGTAATATAAAGATTTAGAGTGTAGTCAAATATCATTAATACAGTAATATAAAGATTTAGACTGTAGTCAAATATTATATTCTCATTAATACAGTAATATAAAGATTTAGAGTGTAGTCAACTATTATATTCTTCATTAATACAGTAATATAAAGATTTAGAGTGTAGTCAACTATTATATTCTTCATTAATACAGTAATATAAAGATTTAGAGTATAGTCAACTATTATATTCTTCATTAATACAGTAATATAAAGATTTAGACTGTAGTCAACTATTATATTCTTCATTATCACAGTAATATAAAGATTTAGAGTATAGTCAACTATTATATTCTTCATTAATACAGTAATATAAAGATTTAGACTGTAGTCAACTATTATATTCTTCATTAATACAGTAATATAAATATTTATACAGTAGTATTAAACTATATACACTTTCTATTCTTTATTATCTCTTTATATAGCCTGATGAAGCTGATAAAATATGTTCTCTGTTAGCACCATCTCGACTTAGTTATCAACTTGCTATTTACTACTGCTGCCTTCACTTATACATACAATCAACAGGCAAACTACACAACAGGTATAAATCAAAACTGATTGCAGAAAAATAAATAAATAATAATAATAATAATAATAATGATAATAGTCTTGTACCAATGATGTTGTTGGCTTTTGTGTGACTAGATTTAGGAAATTTATTAGATTTTTATCATCTTCACAGATCTCATCCATATGAGCATAATCCATCAATTCTCATTCATCATGTGATGCAACATGTGACCACTATGAAACAATCTGATTGGCCAGATCCTTGTCAACCTTTTATACAGATGCTAAACAAGTATAAACAGAAATTAGATGATCACTTACAAGCACAAACATTAGAAAATCTTGGATTAGGTATCTTATGGATGGATGGATGGACGGACGGACGGACAGACGGACGGACAGACGGACGGACGGACGGACAGACGGATGGGTTGGTGGTTGGGTTGGATGGATGGACAGACAGACAGACTGACAGACTGATGGATGGACCGATGCATGGATGGATAGATAGATTACTGTATAACTCACACCTCAGATATTGATGTTCGACAATTCACACAAGATACGTCATACAGAAAGATGACCATTCTTTCACTAGCCAGGTAAAAATAAGTTGTTTATATTTATAATTATTTTTAGTATCTTTCTCACTACAGAAACCAAGATACCGAGGTTTTAAAAATATCTGTATCTCTAGCCTGTCGTCACGAAGTCTCCAAATGGGAGGTTTTCATGACTCATTTAGACTGGTTATTAACTGAATCAGGGTCTGTGCTAATATTACAAGAACCAGATTCATATTATGATATTTATTTGGTTTGTTTAGTTTCACTGCTGAAGAAATAAATCGAAGGATTGGTAATGCAAGAATCATGCAGCTGCTTCTAACACAACCTCAACAAGTATGATCCATTGATACTTTTGTATCTTTGTGTCATTTAATATCACATCTTGTAGAACTACTTTGAGTTGAAACTGAGCTCAAAGAAATAATGAAATATTGCTATACAAATGTATAGATAAGACTTCTTGAGTGTATGAGACAGGGTAATACCATCATCCCAGAATACTCTGACAGAGGTGTTTGTGGGTAACATGTCGGGGAATCCAACTACGATAGACAGGGTGACACCTCCATTCCAGGGTACTCATGTAGGAGTTATTCCATCCCTAGTAACTCTGGATTGCTCACTAGACAGCTAGCTGGGGTGGTTGGACAATGCTCAATGATTGAACCTTTAGTAGCAGATACACTTGCATTTAAAACTATGAATTTATAATGAGTTCAGTTTCAATTCAACATGATTCTATTTTACTACACTAGTCATTCATATCTTTGTGAATATAACTACATAATATTATATATACATGTACGTGTATACAGTAGATTCATAGTCAAGTCCTCTCTTAGCCTATAGTACAGTTAGATAATAAATTACCGTAGAAATGAAGATAAGGGCTTCTTATATACATGAATATTGCCAGTACTCATGAAAGTGTGTGTTGTATTGAACCATAGTAGCATGCATAGCATCATGCAGTACATAGAGAATTGTGAAGTGGTGATGGTTGTCTGGTTGTCATAGCTCAGTGGTGAAAGCACCGGTGCCTGAAGTCAGTGGCCCTGAGTTCGATTCCCAGTGACTACCAACATTTGTTCACTTTCCTATTTCAGCATTATTCATAGAATTTAGCGTTTATTCATAACAGCATACATACACATTTATGAATAATCAACTCAGTTCAACTCAGTGTGATTATACAACATCAGCTAGTGCTTACTACCTACATGTAAATATGCTTTAGTGTGATAGTTACATATTAAAAACGCATTCATCTGTCCATCTATCTATCTATTTATTCATTGATTCAAGCATTATCCGTCCATATTTATGCTCTTAATGCTTTTCTTTCATAAGATGGTTGATAGACTGACTGAACAGACTTATCCAAAGCTTCCTTCAACAAGATATAGTCTTATTTATGAATACTTTACATATCTGCAATGGTGTGTAGAACATGGAGCTGTTGTAAATGTAAGTACAATTATAATTAACAGTAACACACATGGTATAAATACTCACCTTTTTTTCCAAGACTGACAGCGAGTCCATAGAATAGTTAAAAATTATTGAAAAAAATATAATTCATAATAATTATAGAGACCAGAAGTTTTGATACATTTTGAAGGATGGCCAAATTAGCTCAACTGGTTGATGTATGTGCCATTGGGATTACATCTTGAGCCAATTAACAAAGAGTTAATGCTGTTAGTGATAATAAAATCATAATTATTAACTACGCTATCTGGCCCAATGAGAGAAATGTGCAGTGCCAACTCATATGAGCTTATCAAGAACACTAGTGTAGACATATTTATAATTATAATACTTTATGTAATATAATCACAACTACTCTCTCCGCTATCATTTACTTTCTCCTAAATGTTTTGACTTTATTCTCTAGCTATATAATTATAATTTATTAATACATATCTTATTTTATAGGATGCAGTCAAGATTGAAACGCATTTGAAACTTTTAAAAAAATTCAAGTCAACAATTAGAGGTAAAAATGATTCTATACACATCTTGTGTTGACTCCAGCTATTATCATTTCAGGAGTTAATTATCAACAGCTGATGTCAGGGGCTGACCCATTATCCCTTTTACTACCTTCTATTTGGGAACATACTGTACACACTATAGCGAAACTAGCAAAACACATTCCATTAAAAGTATGTATGTAGTTTTACAATAATGACTACTTTTAGTTATAGTTATAGTGTGCCTGGTTTCTCAAACTTATAGTTTAATTAACTATTAGGCTTACTAAAAGATTTTAGTTAACTGACAAAAAGTGCCCATTTTTGGTCAATTTTCATTTTAGTTAGTTATAGTTTAGTTAACTAAAAGTCACTGAAAGAGGTTTTGATTATAGTTATAGTTAACTAAACACACTAACATATGTACACTGGTGTATGAATGTGTGATGTGAGAATAGTTTTGAATCAATGTTATCTGTGTTTGATAGGATAGTGAGAACTTGACTGCTGCAATGGTGTACAGAGCATTTGTTGAAAAAATGTTCTGGCAGCACCCAGAAACCCAAACCACTGTAAGAATTGGGTTCAGTCTTGTACCATATGTTCATACATTATTTCATTACAGGATGACTGGTGTAAAAAGCTCCAATCATGTGATGAATACATTACACGTTTAAGTGCAGATCAGCTGGAAGTGTTAGTGTTGAATCTAGTGTTCAGTTCTCCGTCTTTACAGGTACCATTAAACGAACACACAGTGTCCCCTGATGTTTATTTCAATTTTTTTTCTAATGATTTTTATAGTTGTCATTGGATACAAGGAATGCATTGATGGACAGACTAATTGAAAACTGCACAAAGAGACAGCTAACAAAGTCTTCAGCTCAATCACAGTATGTTTATCTGAAACAAGGCATTTATTTAGAAAAATTTGTCATGGGAGGGAGGCAAACTTGAGTTTGAAGTACAGGATTATTGTGCTACGCCTATTGACAACCTCCATTGGGGAGTGAAACAATATAATGATTATGTCCATAGTCTGGTATTTATAGTTAAAATCATCATACTCATTCATTGTTATGACTAAAGATCATTCACATTCACCATGACCTCAGAAAAAGTTAATAACTTTTATTTTGGAATACTTGCACCATTTTCATATAATTATCTTTCCCTTCTTTTTTGTGTATTAAATATTAAACTGTACACTATATTACATATAAAGTTATCACATTCTAAATTTAGAGGTCATTATGAGTAGTTCATTCAACTTTAATAATGTAATATAGTACTTGAAAAGAATGTTTCAGCCATCTCCACTGATAATACAATATTGTACTCATTGAATCATCTTTTTTTGTGTATTCAGATCAAATTTTGCAGAACTATTGAAGAAGTTGACGATATATAAACAACATTTAGAGACTCTAGTATCCTTGAGTCTTCAATCGCCTGACGATATTGATAAGGTATTGTGTGAACTTTGGCAAACTTAATTCAATTTTTTATAATAATAATAATAATAATAATAATAATAATAATAATAGGAATTATGGATTGATTTGGTACAAGAGTATGATCTCTCACTGGCACAACCAGAAAAGGTAAATTTATACATTCACATAGATATTCATTCATTGGTTCTTATACTCATCGCTCTACATTCATCCATTCTTATCTCTTCTAGGAATTCTTTTATTAATATCTGTCCTTTCTATATATTCTTCCCTTTTCATTAATCCATCCATCCTCTCTTTCTATTAACATCCATCCTCCATTCATTTATTAATTATCTGTCTCTCCTTCCTAAAAAATATCACACCTGTATGTATTCTGAATATATGTATTAATTCAACTATTCATTTCTCTGAATCGGCAACTGTTACCAATATTATCACACTTGTAACAATTAATATACTCATCTAGAACTGATTATTATCACAGCCTGTATTATAAATACACACTGTATTCATTTCTCTAGATCTCCATTCTAGTACAAAGAGTATGCATACTAGGACTTCCAATTATGTATATAAATTCATTTTTACATTTATCTAACTCAACACAACATCATATCATGACAGTAAAGAGTATTGTACAGCAATCACTACAATCTTTATTGGATAAAGAGAGGTATATATTTAAATCATTGTTTGGTTGAAGTTTATATTCCAATACTATATAGCATGACTAATAAATCATAGTTAACTGCCAGTGGTCCATAGTAACCAGTAGTCTGTAGTAACCAGTAGTCCATAGTAACCAGTAGTCTGTAGTAACCAGTAACCAGTAACCAGTAGTCCATAGTAACCAGTAGTCTGTAGTAACCAGTAGTCCATAGTAACCAAGTCTGTAGTAACCAGTAGTCCATAGTAACCAATAGTCCATAGTAACCAGGGATTAGGGTTGGGTGTCCACTGATTCAGTGTTAGGACTATGTCTTAGCAAAGTTTTAAGATATTGTGATTATGTGATCCTGAAATGGTGTAACATATAGGAGGGTAAGCACCCTCCTTTAGAAGCCTAGTAGAACCTTGCTATTTGTAATAATGTATATGAATATTTTATTACAGTGGAGATGATTTAAGCAATGAAATAGAGAAGATTCTAATGTCTGTATCAGCACATGAAAAAAAGGAACAGTCAGTGATTGAATATAAAATAATGTATTTATAATACAATTTTGTGATTGTCTTTATAATAGCCTAGTACTTTCTTGCCACAACTGTAAATACTTTTTTTTAAATACAGAGATAAATGTTTGGTTACGAGTTCAGATGTATTAGAGGTTCTTAAACCAGTTTGTAGTTCTACAAAGCATTCTAACCTCAACAAGACTCTGTTACATCTTTTAAACAAGGTACACAATTATGAGTACATATAATTGTCGAATATGATTTTCATTTGCTATAGTACTTGTCTCTGTCGCAAGAAGATTTCACTTTGTTGCTGCTCTATCAAACACGATCTATTCTCTCCTCTAATTTCACAAACATTGAAGTAAGCCTTCTTACCATTCTCCTTGAACTCCAATCATCAAATCCAACAGCTCTCCACAGAAGATATCTCCACACCTGAAAGTCAAAGCAAATTATTTTTTTCTTTATTGGAGAGATCTGCATCAATGAAACAGCTACAAAGTTTAACAACACTACTTCAAACGTGGCCTAATTCAAGGTGCTTATTAATGCTCTTGCTATCGTCTGTTGTATTTATCAATTCCACAGCATCTCTTTATCAGAATGTTGGAGTCAGTTGATAATAGTAACAGCTGGTAATTCTCATGTTAACAGTGGAAAGAAAGCTATCACAATACGAGCAGGATTGCGTAATTTTGACAGTAAAGTGAGAGTTATTCAAAATTGTTTGTGAATGCACATTGTCTCTCTGTCTATCTCTCTCTCTGTCTACTCTCTCTCTCCTGTCTGTCTCTTTCGCACGACGCACACACATACACACACACACAATTAATTTATACTTTGGATTAAAATAGGTTGATGACGAAATATTTAATATACTGTTAAAATCAGATAAGATGTCTGCTTTACAGCTAGCATTAATATCACCAAATCAAGGGCTGCTTTCACACATGAGAAAAATGATTGGGCAGGTAAGATTCATTTCATTTTCAATCATACAGTCTCATTCCTATACCAATACACTGGAATACTTTCTTCTACAGATGTCACAAGAAGAGGTGGCTGCCATTATTGACAGCACAACAATAGAAATCATCCTACACCAAAAACATCTTCCTAAGTTGATAAACACACCAATTTACTCTCTTGTCTGCTCCCATCTGCGCAACCTTCCTTCTGATGACTTGAATGATGAACTTCTTTCACGACTTTTATGCTGCAGTGAAAGAGAGTTAAAAGACCACCTTTGTCTGTCTTCCCTTAGTAGGAGATTAAATGAAACAGCTATAGAGCTGGAAGATGCTGGGTTAACTATCGAAGCTGGCTCTTTGCTGTTGTTAGTGCAAGAATCACATCCTCTTGTAAAAACTGTTAACAATGCTTTTCAAATTGTGAAAAAGCAGTTCAAATGATTTTGTTTAATTATATTGCTTATAGTTATTTCATCTGGTCAAATTATCAAATTGACAAATTCCTGCATAAAATAAATTAAATTCTAATTCCAGTGGGAGGGTCATACTGACTCGTACACATACTGTATAAAGATGGCCACTGAAACTATCATTACTGCTGAAGAACGGTGTCAACGTGATAAAGAAACATTAATAGCATGCTGTAGCAGCTGTAAATTTGTTTCAGGTGAGGAGATTCTTAATAGGATGATAGGCAGTGGTATTTCACAATTTACAAACTTAAAAGATTTCTTGCCTCTTCATTCAAGACCTGCAGTTCATTTAAGATGTTTTGTACAATGTCCACTTAGATGTCTTTTATTGGTACCATTTTGTAAAGATTACTGTACCTTCCTTTTTTAGCATAAAAATTAGATCTCAGTATTGCTTACCCATTGAATTATCTCCTGGGTATACCTGCAGTTGAGGTCTAATTCTCTACTTCGGCTATTGACATTGACTTACAGGGACTATGGATTAAATGACAAGAATGGCACCTTGTTGTTATTCATACTACACCAACACCATACACATCTTGACTCGTGTATTAGTATGGACCATGGTGATGTTGTATTGTATATTAGCAAGGTGGTGTTCTCAATTGATCTGTGGTTATTACCCCCAAATCTTGGGTTAGGTTTATCAACGCCAAGGAGAGGATTTAAATCTGTATAAATGAAACTACTAATGAATATTGATTACAGAGTCTAAACTACAGGTATTCCCCTTCTGTTTGTATGTAGACCACTCAAATTTATACTGGTTAATAACAGTCATCCAACTGGTAATACCCTTACCTTTGAATTCTATATAGTTATATAATTTTTGGCAGAAACATTAATAATTTAATTTGATTCCTTCGAACAGTAGTTCCTAACTAACTGCAATGTACTTATGAAGAATTAGCACAACACAGGAGGGGGAATACCTGTAGTTTAGATTCTGTAAGTTGCCACCTTCATTGAAATTAAGTGATTTTAATTATATAGTAAGTTGAAAATGTTCTAATTATGTATAATATAATATTTCTTGTAGTAAAATCACTTGCAACAGATTCAGTGATACTCGAGTTTATCAAAGGCGAAAAGAAGTAAGTGTGTAAATCACAGAATTCAACACAAATCATTTATTTCTCCTCAGGTTGGAGTACACTATTCTCTTTACTCCTGATTATCCACGTGAGTTGATGAGTAATAAAATAAATGTCTTCATAATAATATAGTTACCAGGCATGTAAGAGGGTAGGAGAGGAAGTTATATAGAGTAACTAACCGTAAATATTTAGAGGGTACTTACAAGTGACTTGAAAACCATTATTTAAAAGTTACCATGTTTCACCTACTTTATGGAGAAATAGTATCCCTATTGGGTATTGGGGTTTTATGCAGAGAGAGGAGGGAGGGGGATATCCCTTTCCTAACTTGAGTTTACGCCCCCTCCCCCCCTAGATTTCAAACCAATTCAACATGCAGTAACATTTCAGCTACAAGCCTTCTATGGCCCCATAAGCCACAGGAAGCAACCTCAAAGTGCTTAACTTAAAACAATTCGTGGTAGAAAAACCTGCAAACCCTCTAGGAGCACTGTGCTTTGCATCATCAATTCTTTCCCCTCCCTAACAACAATCCTATATGAAAGAAACCATGACTGTAATTACTTTGTTTAGATCAGTGTGTATATAATTGAAACCCAAAAACCTCTTATAGTTATAGTTTTTCTATCTGTCCTATTTGTCCTAGGTTCTTTCTTAAGTATCTTTCAACCACAACAGTTACTAGCTTAACAGTCTACAAGCTGCTTTCTTCATGCTGTGGTCTCACTCCGTGTTGTAGCTGAGTAGATTCTTCTACGTGCCACGCCCATTAATTCACTGAGCCCCCTGAATGACACAACCTCTTTAGTATATAACGCATATGTGACACAAGAATATGTATGAATGATTATACTTTGGCCCCCATATAAAGCAATCATATGGATGGCTCTGTGGTCCATAAAAAATGGCTATAATTATATAATAATTAATATAATTATATTAAGAATCCTAAACTCTAAACCTACTGATCAGGCTATAAATTGGGCACATATATTTACATGCCATATATCTAGTATATGTAAATCAATGCATGGTGAAGTACTTATTTATTGTACATAGGGAATACAGTAGTAACCTCTACCAATGATCAGTCAGATGTTAAGTGTATTGAACAACCAGTAATGACAATATTTACTAAACTATGTAAAGGTACAGTATAATATATACATGTACATATGTATTGAACACCTAATAATGGTTAAACTATGTAAAGGTACAGTATAATATATACATGTACATATGTATTGAACACCTAATAATGGTTAAACTATGTAAAGGTACAGTATAATATATACATATACATATGTATTGAACACCTAATAATGGTTAAACTATGTAAAGGTACAGTATAATATATACATGTACATATGTATTGAACAACTAATAATGGTTAAACTATGTAAAGGTACAGTATAATATATACATGTACATATGTATTGAACACCTAATAATGGTTAAACTATGTAAAGGTACAGTATAATATATACATGTACATATGTATTGAACAACTAATAATGGTTAAACTATGTAAAGGTACAGTATAATATATACATGTACATATGTATTGAACACCTAATAATGGTTAAACTATGTAAAGGTACAGTATAATATATACATATGTATTGAACACCTAATAATGGTTAAACTATGTAAAGGTACAGTGTAATATATACATATGTATTGAACAACTAATAATGGTTAAACTATGTAAAGGTACAGTATAATATATACATGTACATATGTATTGAACACCTAATAATGGTTAAACTATGTAAAGGTACAGTATAATATATACATGTACATATGTATTGAACACCTAATAATGGTTAAACTATGTAAAGGTACAGTATAATATATACATGTACATATGTATTGAACACCTAATAATGGTTAAACTATGTAAAGGTACAGTATAATATATACATGTACATATGTATTGAACACCTAATAATGGTTAAACTATGTAAAGGTACAGTATAATATATACATGTACATATGTATTGAACACCTAATAATGGTTAAACTATGTAAAGGTACAGTATAATATATACATGTACATATGTATTGAACAACTAATAATGGTTAAACTATGTAAAGGTACAGTATAATATATACATGTACATATGTATTGAACACCTAATAATGGTTAAACTATGTAAAGGTACAGTGTAATATATACATGTACATATGTATTGAACAACTAATAATGGTTAAACTATGTAAAGGTACAGTATAATATATACATGTACATATGTATTGAACACCTAATAATGGTTAAACTATGTAAAGGTACAGTATAATATATACATGTACATATGTATTGAACAACTAATAATGGTTAAACTATGTAAAGGTACAGTATAATATATACATGTACATATGTATTGAACACCTAATAATGGTTAAACTATGTAAAGGTACAGTATAATATATACATATGTATTGAACACCTAATAATGGTTAAACTATGTAAAGGTACAGTGTAATATATACATATGTATTGAACAACTAATAATGGTTAAACTATGTAAAGGTACAGTATAATATATACATGTACATATGTATTGAACACCTAATAATGGTTAAACTATGTAAAGGTACAGTATAATATATACATGTACATATGTATTGAACACCTAATAATGGTTAAACTATGTAAAGGTACAGTATAATATATACATGTACATATGTATTGAACAACTAATAATGGTTAAACTATGTAAAGGTACAGTATAATATATACATGTACATATGTATTGAACACCTAATAATGGTTAAACTATGTAAAGGTACAGTGTAATATATACATGTACATATGTATTGAACAACTAATAATGGTTAAACTATGTAAAGGTACAGTATAATATATACATGTACATATGTATTGAACACCTAATAATGGTTAAACTATGTAAAGGTACAGTATAATATATACATGTACATATGTATTGAACACCTAATAATGGTTAAACTATGTAAAGGTACAGTATAATATATACATGTACATATGTATTGAACACCTAATAATGGTTAAACTATGTAAAGGTACAGTGTAATATATACATGTACATATGTATTGAACACCTAATAATGGTTAAACTATGTAAAGGTACAGTGTAATATATACATGTACATATGTATTGAACACCTAATAATGGTTAAACTATGTAAAGGTACAGTATAATATATACATGTACATATGTATTGAACACCTAATAATGGTTAAACTATGTAAAGGTACAGTGTAATATATACATGTACATATGTATTGAACACCTAATAATGGTTAAACTATGTAAAGGTACAGTATAATATATACATGTACATATGTATTGAACACCTAATAATGGTTAAACTATGTAAAGGTACAGTATAATATATACATGTACATATGTATTGAACACCTAATAATGGTTAAACTATGTAAAGGTACAGTATAATATATATATATATGTATTGAACACCTAATAATGGTTAAACTATGTAAAGGTACAGTATAATATATACATGTACATATGTATTGAACACCTAATAATGGTTAAACTATGTAAAGGTACAGTATAATATATACATGTACATATGTATTGAACACCTAATAATGGTTAAACTATGTAAAGGTACAGTATAATATATACATGTACATATGTATTGAACACCTAATAATGGTTAAACTATGTAAAGGTACAGTATAATATATACATGTACATATGTATTGAACACCTAATAATGGTTAAACTATGTAAAGGTACAGTATAATATATGTGTATTGAACACCTAGTAATGGTTAAACTATGTAAAGGTACAGTATAATATATGTGTATTGAACACCTAATAATGGTTAAACTATGTAAAGGTACAGTATAATATATACATGTACATATGTATTGAACACCTAATAATGGTTAAACTATGTAAAGGTACAGTATAATATATACATGTACATATGTATTGAACACCTAATAATGGTTAAACTATGTAAAGGTACAGTATAATATATACATGTACATATGTATTGAACACCTAATAATGGTTAAACTATGTAAAGGTACAGTATAATAATGTATTGAACAACTAATTATGTCAATATTTACTAAAGTACAGATAATATGCACATATATATTGAACAGCCAGTAAATTATGTAAAGAAGCAGGAGCACATCAATGAAAAAACAAAGGTTGATGCATTCCTGATACATGCACAGAAAAACATTTTTGAAAAAGCTTTTGTGGCTAGTTAGACACATCAGTAATTTTTTGATTATTCACTAGTCAATTATATATATTTATATTTGGAAGAGAAAATGAACCAACGTTTTGACACCTATTCAGTTGTCTTTGGGACATAAAAGTGGAACAAGTGATATGACTTATATAGATACAAGTACAAGATGATGAATAAACAAAAATAACAAAAGGATATTGTAGTCTATAAATAAACAGGGTAGAATCTAAAAATAACTCATTCCTATGTTACTTTACACTTATGTTGTCCAACTCTAGTTATAATTTAGTTAATCCTCATCCTATGTTATCCCTCTCCAGTTATGATCCTCATTCCTATGTTGTCCTACCCCAGGAGAAATTATTTTATTTGTTACTATATGAAATAAAAAATGCTGGATTGCATCTGTGGAGTTTAGGGAGATCACCCGGGAATTGAACCCGGATATTCTGTCATGAAGCAAGATAGCATACCATTAGCTTAGTGATCCAAACCGAAGTATCCACATGACATAGCCAGCTATTGATACTGGAGTAATATGACCATTTATAGTTGCATTGTTATCTTTGGCGTGAAATATCATATCTACACACATCACACTATTTTTATCTAGCTGATATGGTGACCTTAAGTACTACGTATCTTCAGTGATATAGTATAATATGTGTGGTTGAATGATGAGACATCTCCACCTTCATTCTTTACTTTTAAATTAATTCTTCTATCTCAAACCCAGGTAGAAAACATCAATCCTAAAATTCCATATTTACAGTAGATGCATGAGACAACAACTTTGTAGCATGAATTTGTTATATAGAGCATGTTGTGTAGAAATAGAATGCATTTCTATTCAGAGGCAACATGTTACCTGTGACATTCTAGTGATATATCCCTTCCCTTCTCATCCGGGTTATTTTTTAAGGGTGCGGTACTTAACTACAATAATGCACAGTAATGTATGTCTCAATGGTGATATAGCTTTCCCAGTGTTCTCATCCAAGTTATTTTTAAGAGTGCAGTACTTAACTACAATAATGCACAGTAATGTATGTCTCAATGGTGATATAGCTTTCCCAGTGTTCTCATCCAAGTTATTTTTAAGAGTGCGGTACTTAACTACAATAATGCACAGTAATGTATGTCTCAATGGTGATATAGCTTTCCCAGTGTTCTCATCCAAGTTATTTTTAAGGGTGCGGTACTTAACTACAATAATCCACAGTAATGTATGTCTCAATGGTGATATAGCTTTCCCAGTGTTCTCATCCAAGTTATTTTTAAGGGTGCAGTACTTAGTGTAATATATCTAAATGGTAATATATCCTTCCCAGTTTTTAAAGGTGCTGTACCCTTCTGTGTCCCTTTAATAATCACTAAAATTCATTATGTACTCTTATATTTCTCATGAAGATTAGCTGAAATAGTCGTCCCTCTCCCCTCCACACACATGCAATCCAGTAACTTTACTTATCATTACTGTGTAACTATATCATCATAATACATGTATGTGTCGTGTTTATTATGATATTTATATATAATTATATAAATACAACATTGTTTAGTTTTTTATGTAATATAAATAATTTCATTTTCAATTGTAAAATACAACTTACAAACAATACAAAATAAAAAATGCTGGATTGCGTTTGTGGATGAGGGGGTGATCATCTGGGAATTGAACCCAGATATTCTTTGTGACAGAAAGATAGCTTAACCATTTTGCTTAATGATCGAAGTATCCACATAACATAGCCAGCAATTGTTAAGTATTAGCTTGTCCATTTATGGTTGTAGTGTTTTTTCAACACTGAGTATAATGTTACTAATATAGGTAGTTAAATACATTAACATACACACTTAGTATATTACTAATATAGGTAGTTAAATACATTAACATACACACTCAGTATAATATTACTAATATAGGTAGTTAAATACATTAACATACACACTTAGTATAATATTACTAATATAGGTAGTTAAATACATTAACATACACACTTAGTATAATATTACTAATATAGGTAGTTAAATACATTAACATACACACTCAGTATAATATTACTAATATAGGTAGTTAAATACATTAACATACACACTCAGTATAATATTACTAATATAGGTAGTTAAATACATTAACATACACACTTAGTATATTACTAATATAGGTAGTTAAATACATTAACATACACACTCAGTATAATATTACTAATATAGGTAGTTAAATACATTAACATACACACTTAGTATATTACTAATATAGGTAGTTAAATACATTAACATACACACTCAGTGTAATATTACTAATATAGGTAGTTAAATACATTAACATACACACTTAGTATATTACTAATATAGGTAGTTAAATACATTAACATACACACTCAGTATAATATTACTAATATAGGTAGTTAAATACATTAACATACACACTTAGTATAATATTACTAATATAGGTAGTTAAATACATTAACATACACACTTAGTATATTACTAATATAGGTAGTTAAATACATTAACATACACACTCAGTATAATATTACTAATATAGGTAGTTAAATACATTAACATACACACTTAGTATATTACTAATATAGGTAGTTAAATACATTAACATACACACTCAGTATAATATTACTAATATAGGTAGTTAAATACATTAACATTAACATAAATGTATTATAGTATATAATCATACAAGTTGCAGTAATTATAGAATTTATGTATTATCAGTTTCAGTTAAATGAGTGTAAAAAAAACTATTTTCTTTACAAGTAATATAAAACAAAAAATGCTGGATTGCGTCTGTGGATGAGGGGTGATCACCTGGGAATTGAACCCAGATATTCTTTGCCACAGAAAGAGAGCATACCATTAGCCTAATGATCGAAGTATCCACATAACATAGCCAGCATTTGTTAACTATTAACCCAACTATTTATAGCTTCATATTGTGTTAAACTTGTAAAGTTCGACACTTGAGTTGTCTATACGGGTAATTGTATATGCTTATTGAAGTACTGTTATAACTAAATGATGAATAGACTAGTGTCCACACATCATGAATATAGTTTAATAATAATCATGGAATCTGTAATTAATTGACCTCACAAAAATGTTGTTTGGAAAAGAACCAACAATCTTTTCACTTGCACCATATTTTTTAGTGCATGTCAAAGAGTGCTATGCCATTAGTTAATTCTCTTAACTATCCTGTCATTGTTAATCTAAAACAAAAAATGCTGAAATACATATGTGGATGAAAGGGGAACATCTGGGAATCGAACTTGGATGTTCGAGAAGGATGACCAAAGTATCCACATAACATAGCCACCATTTATGGTTGTAGTGTTGTGTCAACACATAATATGAGTATATACATTAATATACAGTATGTAGTATGTAAATAAACAAGTTGTCTAGTTATAATAAATATTATAAAAGAATAAAATGTATTATCAACTTTCAGTCATTGTAAAAAAAACTATTTTCTGTACAAGCAATACAAAATAAAAAATGCTGGATTGCGTCTGTGGATGAGGGGGTGATCATCTGGGAATTGAACCCAGATATTCTTTGTGACAGAAAGAGAGCATATCCATTAGCTTAATGATCGAAGTATCCACATAACATAGCCAGCAATTGTTTAAAATTTACCTAACTATTTATAGCTTACTTTTGTGTCTATATTGTGTAAAGTATGTTCATGTTAATATTGACACTTGATTCGTCTATATGGGTATATGGGTAATTGGGTACTGTTATAATAAAATAACTGAATAAATTAATGAGACTAGTGTCCACACATCGTGAATATAGTTTAATAATAATCATGAAGTTTGTAATTAAGATTAAAGGTCATTCATGTTCACCATGACCTCAGAAATATGTTAGTTTGGAAGGACCAATAATCTTTTCTCCTACACTATTTTCATATGATTATCCTTCCCATACTATTTAGTGCATGTCGAATTTCAATCCATTGCTTCATTATCAAGTTACAGTATAATCATGTCTATATTAATTATGACATTAAACTATACACTGTATTACATATAAAGTGATCACATTATAATTTTGAGGTCATTGTGAATGTAAACAGACTTTAGCATTATAAACATAATCATTATATTACAAGTAAAGTTATATTCAATTCCATTGTCAACTTTTAAAAATGTGTCAAATAGAAAGTGCTTGATTATGTCTGTGGATAAGGTAGTGATCATGCCGAGGAATCAAACCTACATGTAGGTATACCTTTAAAAAAAGAGAGCATATTGTTGGCTCACTAAGTTGTGACGACGATAGTAGCCAATCAGATTGCTTACAACGCATCACCTGACGCCCCATTAAATCTCTTATTGCACATGTGCCAAGAGTTATTCATAAATAATAAATCACTTAATTTTAGTACTATTTACTATACATGTGTTTTGTTAATGTGGAGAGTTTGGCAGAGCTGATAAAGGTCTCCATTATATAATGCATGAATAAAGTACCAAGAAGAAGTAAATAGAGGAATCAAAAGTATGCAAGACCCAGAAGAAATTGATAAGAGATTCAAGAAATAATACCCAAGAAGCAATGTCTATACCGATGTCCAGGTTGGGGATGCTGAAGATCTCTTCAAGTCACTATTGATCAAGAAACCAGACCCGACAAGCAATATATTATGTAATCTGGACCTTTATTGGCACATTAGAACACTTGTACACTATAGTCTTTTCACATTCATGATGTCCTCAAAATTATGATGTGATGACTTTATATGTACTATAGTGTATAGTTTAATGTCATAAGGTTAATACATGATTATACTGTAACTGAATAATGAAGCTATGGATTGAAATTTGACATACACAAAAAAGAACGGGAAGGATAATTATATGAAAATAGTGCAGGTAAAAAGATTGTTGGTCATTCTAAACTAAAGTTATGAACATTTTTCTGAGGACAAGGTGAATGTGAATGACCTTTACAAAGAGTGCTATACTATTTATTACTTATGAATTTCTATCTCTTAAGTATCCCGTCATTGTTAGTAATCTAAAACAAAAAATGCTGGATTGCGTCTGTGGATGAAGGGGATCATCCGGGGATTGAACCCGGATATTCTTTTTATGAGAAAGACAGCTTAACCATTTGCTTAATGACCGAAGTATCCACATAACATAGCCAGCTGTTAGTGTTTAAATAGTGAGCTTATTTATTATCATGTGTTGTTTGTACATGACGATGGGGATATAATAACTATATAGACAGGTGAAAATCATCAAGAGAGGCAAGCCTGAGCAGGCAGGAATCATATTGAATAAATAGGAGACTATGGTAACTGTCCATTGAAGTGTCCAGTTTCTAACTGGAAAAAAAATGTTGGATTGCGTCTGTGGACGAGGGGGTGTTTATTTGGGAATCGAACCCAAAGTTTCAGTGAGCAAAACCAATAGCTTTCCTTTAGCTTAATGAACCGAAGTATCCACATAACATAGCCAACTGATCTAAGAGTAATTTGTATGCTAATAAGTATTCATGACAAATTCAACACTTTATGAATATAATTAATAAAGAATGACAATGCACTTAGACTATGAATATCATTAAGTTCTACAATTATTACTATTTTTTTTGTTATTATTATTACTCATGTTTATGTACAAGGAGTTATATGATTGGTTCTGTCTGTCCGTCCGTCTGTCTGTCTGTCTGTCATGCCAAATGTTTCAAAGAAGACTATAGTAATTCATTTGTAATTTTGTATATTATGTAACTTTGTCTACAAATTTATTTAAATACCACACAAGAAGTTTCATAGTTGCTGGCTAAGTCATGTGGATACTTCGTTCATTTGCTAATGGTAAGCTCTCGTGTTTGGGTCATGAATATCCAGGTTCAATTCCTGGATGGACTCCTTCATCCACAGACGCAATCCAGCATTTGTTATTTCTGATTTCAATTTGTTTGTGTTCTTTTTTGCAATCATTGGCACATGCCTCCCAGCGACACCCTTCGTAGGATATGTGTTCATACCCAACACAGTATTATATAAACTATGAATATGATTAAGTGTCTATACACATGTAAAGATCAAAGGGCCAACAATGCCAACAATGCTGGCCAATAGTGTGTGGCACTAGCTACAGTGCTATATGCTATATGCTATATGTTAGTATCAAGATGTCATTGTGCAATTAACAGATTAAACACGCCACCCTTTCTTTCCAAGACAAGAAACAAATCCCTAGACCAGTCCAAAACTACTGGAAAGGGAAGTAAAGGATACTTAGTGCTTTATTTTCGTGCTGCAAAACAGTTATAGCAAACCTCCTCATGCATACATGGAATATATTGTCACTGTGATGATGCCATCACAGTAACAAGGCATGTAGCACTCGGAGGTATGCTATAACTATTAAATAATTATTATGCTTGTTTGTACTTCAACATTCCTACATCATTTACACCAAGATATATAGAGAAAAAAGGATCCCTATGATTGCTTGGTGTGCTTTCTTTCTTCCTGCTGTTGCATGCAGCAGAGCTAGAACGCGCGTTCTATTACGTGCCACGCCCATTAATTGACCGAGCCCCCGGGAATGATGCAACTTCCTTAACTACGTATACAACGCATACTCGCACAAGTGGACACAAGAATACAAAATATATAAATTATAATAGTTATATATAATATAGTTCGAACCAGTGGGAAAGCAATCATAGGGATGGCCCTACGGGCCATAAAAACTTTTTTGAATTCCATTCACATTCATGATGACCTCAAAATTAAGTTATAACAACTTTATATGTAATATAGTGTATAGTTCAATATCATAAGGTTAATACTGTAATCAAGCAGTGGATTGAAATTTGACATTCACAAGGAAAGGATAATAATATGAAAATGGTATAGGAAACAGAGTATTGGTCAGTCCAAACTAAAGTTAGGAACATTTTTCTGAGGTCAAGTGAATTATCTATAGTAATTGTAATCACTGTGTGTATAACTATAGTTTATATAAATACTACAAAAGAAGTGTTATCATTGCTGGCTAAGTCATGTGGATACTTCGTTCATTTGCTATTGGAAAGCTCTCATGTTTAGGTCATGAACATCCAGGTTCGAATCCTGGATGAACTCCTTCATCCACAGATGCAATCCAGCATTTTTTATTTCTGAATTCAATTTGTTTGTGTTCCCTTTTACAAACATATAATACACACTATGAATATCATTAAGTATCCATACCTTATAGCATTGTCATGATGATGTGGAGTGATGCATGACACAAACAAATATATAAATATTTATATATACATTAAATCCCATCGAAAGCAATCATAGAATGCCCTGTAGGCTATAAAAATTATTGAAAGTTCTCATATTATTACGAACACACAAGAAATGAATTCTTGTGTCTAACAGATTGTTATGCAATTCACCAATTTTAAGGCTACATGTCTGTTAAATTGACTCATTCTCATTCCTAATCTATTTTGAATTCTTACAATGTTGAATAGACTAATTCCTAATCTATGTTGAATTAGACTCATTCCTAATCTATGTTGAATTAAACTCATTCCTAATCTATGTTGAATTAGACTCATTCCTAATCTATGTTGAATTAAACTCATTCCTAATCTATGTTGAAATAGACTCATTCCTAATCTATGTTGAATTAAACTCATTCCTAATCTATGTTAAAGATTAAACTCAAATCTATGTTGAACTAAACTCATTCCTAATCTAAACTCATTCCTAATCTATGTTGAATTAAACTCATTCCTAATCTATGTTGAATTAGACTCATTCCTAATCTGTGTTGAATTAAACTCATTCCTAATCTATGTTGAATTAGACTCATTCCCAGTTAGACTGATTCAGCTTCTCACTTCTTGAAGTATTGTAAACTATAACCTATGAATGCTGGCTATGTCATGTGGATACTTCGATTGAGTGCAAGTGCGTTATAATACAAAAATTATAAACAGGACTGGTTCCCAGTCTTACCCAAAAAATCAATCCACTGATGCAATCCAGCTTTTTTTTATTTCATACAGACAAGATATAGAAATGTATTTTTGTTAAGTTATAAATAGTAACAAATTATCATAAAATAAGTTATATATAATTTAATTGTACATGTTTATAATGAAATTATCTCACAGCCATGAATAGTAATATAATTAGTAGAGTATGTTATTGCAGTATAGTTAACACATTATAATGTGCACACATTATTTAGTAACAAAATTGGGATGGATAAAATTAAACAAACAACTTCCATATTCCCCTAAATAAGCCCAAAGAGCTTCTTATTTGGCACTACACAGTTCTCTCATTGGGCCAGTGGCGCAGTTAATTATGATTATATTATCACTAACACCATTAACTCTTAGTTAATTGGCTCAAGATGTAATCTCAATGGCACACACACTACGAATTTTTGAACCAATTTGACCCAAGCTTCAAAACTTATCAAAAACTGTGACATATATATATATGTTACATTGTATATAGCAATGGTTTGTTTATTATTTATGCTAAGGTAATGTATCTCAATATTGATTGTCAGTTTTGATATCCCTATATGTTCTTTAAATTTCTTGTTTGTATTATTCTATTATGTGTCTGTCTCTATGACAACCAGTCTTATGATAATTTCATAGAAACGTTTACTTTTCTGCTGGCTATGTCATGTGGATACTTTGTTTATTATAATAGTTGGGAGGCAATCAGACTGCAGATCTGTTAGCTTGGGTTCGATCCCCAAATAAACCCCTTTCCTCTTTTGAAAAGATTTTTCAACTCCTTATGATCACTAGCCTATTTTATAATAGGACATTATTGTATGTATTAGCATAATCACATGACATAATCACCTGATTATCACATTATACGTAATTGTGGGTTTGACGATTCAGTTTTTGTTCAACCCTAAACCCTAAATGTGTAATTCAGTTTCAACTTGTAAGAGTACTGTGTCTATAAAAATCCACACATACACAAATGATATTACTGTTCTACTACATAATGAGGAATGTCAAAACACATTATGAATTTGTTGACATTAAATATCGCAAAATAGATATTATTCCTGCTGGCTATGTCATGTGGATACTTCGTTTATTATGTTAGTTGGTAGACAATCAGACTGAAGATCTGCTGGTCCCGGGTTCAATCCCCGGATAAACCCCTTTGTCCACTGACGCAATCCAGCACTTTTTGTTTCTGATGGGGATTGAAACAACTTTTTTTTTCCTGGACAATTTTAGAAACATCATAAAGAAGAGGCTCTTTCCAAAAGATTTTTCAACTTCTTATAATCACTAAACTCTGTTTGGCTTGACTCTGCCTGTCACTTTAGCTTTAGTTCACTACAAGGTCAAATTATATACCTCATCTCATTCTAAATGTTGTTGTCACTGAATCATCTGCTGTTTCAAAGTAACTTCTGCCATAAGACTCCATGCATCCACATAACATAGCCAGCTGATCTGAAAGTACTTTTATAGCTAATCATGCCATGATGCCAATTCAACACTTTATGAAATAAAGAATGGCTAGACTATGAATATTATTAAGTTCTATATACATCAAAGGGCCAACAATTCTGGCAATTTATATACCTCATCTCATTCTAAATGTTGTTGTCACAGAATCATGTGCTGTTTCCTGCCATAATTCTCCATGCAATGATGCAGGGCAAGAAATAGCTACTGCTCACTGGACAATTCCAACCATTTTAAACAAATGTCTGACCATTTTGACCTTATATCACATACACAATACATTACATGAGCGATCAAAAATCATTAATGTCCAGGCAAATTTTAGACCTTATTTCTTGCTATGATGATGTATTGTCAGAAATAACATATTTTATGTTTTAGGAATGTATAAAGTAAGTTTGTAGCATCCCTTTACTTGGCTATTGAACTCTTATTTATATTAATAGATCACATATCTCAACTCTATATACAGTATATGTCAATAAAAAGTCACCATACAGTAACAGTAATTACCTTAGTTCTACTGTCAGTATAGTATAGTTGTTTCACTAATGTGGTGTTGAATTGACAATTTGACATATATAGTAACTACTACTATTGAACTACTATACATATGTAGTTCAAATATGAAACTACTGAGTAAATACTGTATCGTATGGTGACTTTTTGTTGACATAATTGTAATCACTGATTATTTAATGAAATTCCATTGCAGCTATTAATACTATGACAACTTCCACTGGCAAAGTCAAATAGTTTAGCCTCTATTAATAACGGGACGTTATTAACTTTAGTGTGCATAATCATATGACATAATATACATGTATATATTACATGTACATCACCTGATTATTATATTTTACATATGGTCTTCAAAATACATTGTTTTAAGACCTTATAGTATGTGTATATTGTTTGACAATTTTCAGTTTTTTTTTGTAATGTTTCACATGACTGTCACATGATCTACATGTACACACATTAGATTGGTGTCAAGCACATGATATCTCAATCACTGATATACCACAGGAGATTCAATCTCTCTTCTCTAAAGATACTTCTAGCTTACCTAATCCTCAGACAAATCTATGCTCTCAGGTACACACCTCATTAATTAGAGACTGAGGGAGTGGGCAGGGGATAGTGTGTCTGTGTCTGTCTGTGTGTCTGTATGTCTGTGCATGTGTGTTTGTCTGTGTGTGTCTGTGTATTTGTCTGTGTCTGTGCCTGTGTGTCTGTCTGTGTGTGTATGTGTGCCTGTGTCTGTGTCTGTGTATGTGAGAGAGAAAGAGAGAGGTGGGAGGTAAACATGTGTATGTAAGCTCTTTTCTGTTTATCTCAGATATCTGTGTCAAGCTCAGTTGGCAGTTCAGACATGAGTGAAGGTAGTGATTATGATGATTATTATAATGTGAGTGTAATTTATATTCAAGCTCTACTACTTTATGTATGTATATATGTATGTGCGAATGTGTATGTAGGTATGTACATGCATGTACATATATGTACATATGTATGTACGTACGTACGTATTTATGTATGTATATACGTATGTATGTATGTATATGTATGTATGTGCGAATGTGTATGTAGGTATGTACATGCATGTACATATATATACATATGTATGTACATACGTACGTATTTATGTATGTATATACGCATGTATGTATGTATATGTATGTATGTGCGAATGTGTGTATGTAGGTATGTACATGCATGTACATATATGTACATATGTATGTACGTACGTACGTATTTATGTATGTATATACGTATGTATGTATGTATATGCATGTATGTGCGAATGTGTATGTAGGTATGTACATGCATGTACATATATGTACATATGTATGTACGTACGTACGTATTTATGTATGTATATACGTATGTATGTATGTATATGTATGTATGTGCGAATGTGTATGTAGGTATATACATGTACATTGTATATACATATATGTACATATGTATGTATGCATGTATGTATTTATGTATACACGTATATGTACATGTATGATGTATATATGTATATATGTATGTATGTACGTTACTGTATATATTTATGAAAATATATATCTATTTATAGAGTGATACATATGAAGATGAAGAAGTACTAAATCCTCTCTTAGTACAGGATATTGATACACTTATTAAAATACATGGAAAGAATTCAGTAGAGTACAGGTACATGTGATAATGAACGTATGAATGGAATGCTTTGATATATACTGTGTTCTGGCTACACTGGTCGGCATTGGTCAGGTATAACCACCTCTTAGATGAATTATCCACCTCTTAGATGAATTAACCACCTCTCAGATAAATTTACCACCTGTCAAATGATACATATATAGACCACTGAAACAAATTTAAGTATACTGGGTATTAGTTAAACAGCACTAAATGCAATGTAGAATCCAACCACCACTCTGAATAACATGGGCAGAACACTGTATAATGTATACAATGTTATACATTTATGATGGCATTTGATTATCACTTTGGTTGTGTAGTACATATATATAGTTTAATGTCATAAGGTTAATACATGATTATACTGTAACTCAATAACTTATATGTACTATACTGTATAGTGTAATGTCATAAGGTTAATACATGATTATACTGTAACTCAATGATGAACCAATGGATTGAAATTTGACATACACAATAAAAAGAACTGGAAGGATAATTATATGAAAATGATGCCTGTGAAATGTTGTTCTAAAGCTAGTTCAATGTGAATGACTTTTAGTGTTTCGGCTCATTCACATTCATCATGACCTCAGAAAAACATATATAAATTTAAGTTTGGAATGCCCAACAATCTTTTTACCTGCATCATTTTCCATTTTATATATAATTATCCTTCCTGTTCGTTTTTGTGTACATGTATGTCAAATTTCAATCCATAGCTTCATTATTGAGCTACAGTATAATCATGTATCAACCTTATGACTTATACACTATAGTACATATAAAGTCATCACAGAACATTTTTTGAGGTCATAGTGAATATGAATGACTTTTAATTTCATCAAAACTATTTAGTATGTAACAGATGATGTTGACATGATTGTATGTCATTATATAATTATTCATTTTATTTTCCTTTTAGGGTTCATGCTGGTATTAATGAAGTCGATGTTCTGCTATATATTGACATGGGTTTCTTAGATATTCACACGGCATCAGCATGGGGAGTGAATACCGAAGAACCCATTGTTATTCAACTCCATTTGCAGAGTGCTAGTGATTATCTGGATGGGCCTGAACCAAAGTTAGAAGTATTTCAAGCCACACCCAGTAGTAAAGAGAGAAGAAAATTTGGATTAGGAACACAGATACAAAAGTAAGTGGTAATTATGAACAGTTCAAGGAAAATGAGTACTTTATTTATTCAATTCTAGGGATGGGCGATTATGAAAATATAAGTCAACGATTATTGTCTTTGCAAGTACAGTATCACGATTATTGCGATTATTGGCTACCTTACATACGTATGTAGATTTCATTCAACTATCAAATTGATACCTTCTATTTGTTGAGTAAACAGTGTTGAAAAACTGATTTAGATGTGATGGTACATAAAACCTGAAGTCATGGCACAATAATCATTATTTTTGCGACCACGATATGGGAATATTTAGACGATATGATTATCACAGGAAATTTTAATCAAGATTATCACGATAATCAAAATATTGCCCATCCCTATTCAATTCGTGAGACATTGTCCTCATTTTAATAACTTGTTATTCAGTAATTTTGTACAGGAAACCAACAAACCTTTTACGCAAGAAGACTCATAAGTCCACTTCCTGCGTGGCAAATTTGTTCGCTTCCTCTACACAATGGCTTATGAATAGAATAAGGAAAGTGTTTATATCTAACAAAATTACAGCTTTGATTGAAGTGGGAAATTGGTTACAGTTTTAATTAGTGAACTAAAGTCCTTTTAGTAAGCCTTAGTTAGTATTTTGATGAACTGTAACTATAACATCAACTATAATTAAAAGTTGTAAAGTAATTAGATCACTGTTATCCTTTACTCTCTCTCTCTCTCTCTCTCTCTCTCTCTCTCTCTCTCTCTCTCTCTCTCTCTCTCTCTCTCTCTCTCTCTCTCTCTCTCTCTCTCTCTCTCTCTCTCTCTCTCTCTCTCTCTCTCTCTCTCTCTCTCTCTCTCTCTCTCTCTCTCTCATTATTTTTCTTGTCAGAGTAACAGAAACATTTGTTTATAATCATTGGAAGACAATATCAAATCATCATCTACAACAACATTGTAAGTATATGACTTTTGTAAATGTATTAACATACATTCAAAACAGTGTGTTTATTAACACTGGACAATGCCCACTAATTGACCAAGCCTCTTAGAATGATACAATTTCCAATGTGATCATGATACAGGAAATATACATGTATATATACATACATTATACCCTGCGGAAGGCAATCATAGGGAAGGCCCTATAATTACTACATACATAAGCTCAATAAAGTTTAGTCTAAATTAATCATTTCTTCTTTATAGTAGAACGAGTTGTTCCTGAGCCCTCCACACCACCATCAGCTAGTGTTATAACACCAACCAATACCCCTCCGGCACATTCAAAGGTTCTTCCTAAGTTTCTTCAGAAACTCCTTGATATGGGATTTCCTTCTTCGTCTGCTGAACAGGCGATGGACTTGTGTGGAGAGGATGTTGATAAAGCAGTCCATCTGTTGACAACAGGTGAACTGGTAGAAGAAGATGATGATGATGATAATTTATCTAAAAAAGCCAAAACTGAAACTGGACCACCTTTAGAGTTAGTAATGTAGTTTAAGAGTAATAATTATTTTATATATATAACTTGTGTAATCTATGATCATAATGTAACATGTATGTGATCATAATGTAATGTGTGTATGATCATAATGTAACATGTATGTGATCATAATGTAATGTGTGTATGATCATAATGTAATATGTATGTAATCATAATGTAATGTGTGTATGATCATAATGTAATATGTATGTGATCATAATGTAATGTGTGTATGATCACAATGTAACATGTATGTGATCATAATGTAATGTGTGTATGATCACAATGTAACATGTATGTAATCATAATGTAATGTGTGTATGATCATAATGTAACATGTATATGATCATAATGTAATGTGTGTATGATCATAATGTAAATGTATGTGATCATAATGTAATGTGTGTATGATCATAATATAATGTAACATGTATGTGATCATAATGTAATGTGTGTATGATCATAATGTAATATATATGTAATCATAATGTAATGTGTGTATGAACATAATGTAATATGCATGTGATCATAATGTAATGTGTGTATGATCATAATGTAACATGTATGTGATCATAATGTAATGTGTGTATGATCATAATGTAATATGTATGTGATCATAATGTAATGTGTGTATGATCACAATGTAACATGTATATGATCATAATGTAATGTGTGTATGATCATAATGTAAATGTATGTGATCATAATGTAATGTGTGTATGATCATAATATAATGTAACATGTATGTGATCATAATGTAATGTGTGTATGATCATAATGTAATATGTATGTAATCATAATGTAATGTGTGTATGATCATAATGTAAATGTATGTGATCATAATGTAATGTGTGTATGATCATAATATAATGTAACATGTATGTGATCATAATGTAATGTGTGTATGATCATAATGTAATATGTATGTAATCATAATGTAATGTGTGTATGATCATAATGTAATATGTATGTGATCATAATGTAATGTGTGTATGATCATAATGTAACATGTATGTGATCATAATGTAATGTGTGTATGATCATAATGTAATATGTATGTGATCATAATGTAATGTGTGTATGATCACAATGTAACATGTATATGATCATAATGTAATGTGTGTATGATCATAATGTAAATGTATGTGATCATAATGTAATGTGTGTATGATCATAATATAATGTAACATGTATGTGATCATAATGTAATGTGTGTATGATCATAATGTAATATGTGATCATAATGTAATGTGTGTATGATCATAATGTAACATGTATGTGATCATAATGTAATGTTTTGTATGATCATATTGTAAAGAGTATAATATGATCATAAAGTAATATTCATGATAACATTTGTATTGTAACATGTATAATTATGATCATAATATAACTTGTATATGATTTATACAGTAAAGAAGCATACATGTATATAGTTGTATGAAACATGAATTTAGAACAAATAACAGTAACTAAAGCTATTAAAATGGCTATACACATGAACTGGAGGCCATTGTAGTACACATTTGTATATTACATTACATTAACATCACATGTGATATGATATACATGTATGTTATAGGCGACCTACCTCATTAAGTAGACAGGATTCTCAAGGAGCAAGAGCTACACTGTCACAACTGGATTCGTTAGAGGTAATGGTGTGTCTGTGTCTGTCTGTCTGTTTGTGATCATATTTACATTATGATCTCTGTGTGAGTTTGTGTGTCTCTGCATCTGCATCTGTCTGCATGTATGTGTCTGTGTATGTGTCTGTCTGTCTGTCCGTGATCATATTTATACGATATGTGTGTATGTCTGTGTCTCTGCATCTGTGTGTGCATGTGTGTGTCTGTGTCTGTGTTGTATGCACACATACATGTGTATGTCTGTATTTATGTTTTCTCTTATCTATACAGAATGTTAAGAGAATTCCTTCATTGGATAATGGATACTTAGGACAGGTAATATATACATGTAATAATAATTATAATGTTCATTAGTGAGTCATTGTTTCTTCTCACAGGTCTTGCAATACATTTTGGAAAGAATACCATCACTGAATGAGTTCTGTGTTATATGTGATGATAGACATATATTAGAAACAGGTTTACTCAGAGTTAGTTGAGAAACTGTACTATGTACATGTATGTATGTATGTATGTACATATGTATGTATGTATACATGTATATGTATGTATTTATGTATGTATGTATGTATATATGTATGTAATACATGTATGAATGTGTGTATGTATGTATATATGTATGTATGTATGTATGTATGTATGTACTTTGTGTATATACATTGTGTATTATATTCTTATGTGTACATGTATTGTAAACTGTTTCAAAGCTTTTTTTCATTTCATTTTCATAGCCATGTGTCTGCACTAGAGAATTGTGTGTGTTTGCATTCCAAACTCTTGGAGTAATGGCTGATGCTGCAGAGAGCATTGCTACTGATGCTAGCGTATGTGATAGATAGACATACATATATATGCACATAGATAGATAGACACACAAATTACTTTTAATAGGTAGTAAGTTAATGTATTGACTGGACTAATAGCATTACAGGAGTGATGTCCAAGATTGCCATCAAAGAATAATAATAAGATCAGTTGGATACTGATTGAACCCTAACCACAAGGGAACCCTAACCCTACCCTAAATGAACCACATAATGATATTCATGAGATTTTGATGGCCATGTTGGACATTAATATATATGAGCCGCCACCAGACTCCTTGATGTGTAAATATTCCCAAAGCTAGAGGGCACTGTAGAGGGGACATATTCCTCCACCCTCTGAGCCACCAGACTCCTTAATGGTGGAGAAGTGTAAATATTCCCAAAGCTTGCTTCTACCTAGCTGTTTCTAATTCTCTAATACCTGCATTTCATAATAACACTTTGCATAAGCCTTATGTAATCAATGTTGTATTTAATAATTTCATTTCCCATTTTTTATATTAGGTTGTAGATCTATTAATAGCCATGTGCAATTCAGCTGCAACTAGTAATAGAGCACAGCTAATACTGGACCCTTATCCCTCCATTGTTGATCCTAGTAACTCACAAAGATTTGCAATGGATCCAGCAGTAAGTTATGTGTCTGAGACCAAAGATCATTCACGTTCACCTTGTCCTCAGAAATATGTTCATAACTTTAGTTTAGAAGGACTAACAATCTCTTTGCCTGCATCATTTTCATATAATTATCCTTCGCATTCTTTTTTGTGTATGTCACATTTCATTCCATTGCTTCATTATTGAGTTACAGTATATTCATATATTAACCTTATGACATTAAACTATACACTATAATACATATAAAGTCATCACATCATAATCTTGAGGTCATTGTGAATATGAACACAGTTAATTTTTTTTTTATTCATTTAAAGTACATTGTATTGGTTTTACTGCTGTACATATACCTTACTTTATTATATCCTTTATAAATATTACATACCTAGTTGTGGGCTTACAACTAAAGCTCCCTGTTGGTTTACTTCAAACTCATCAAGAGCTGGAGACTAGGGTTCAAAAGAGTATCTGACGTAATCAAAACGTTTAAGTTGATTAACTGAAAGCTCATGTGTCTTTTGGGGAGATCCCAGGTTCCCCTCTCCCACACAATGTGTAATCCAGTATAAATATGAGTATGTGCTATATTATTGTTGGTTTTTTTTTTTTTTTGATCCTCTTAGAAAAAAGATTTTGATCAGGTGAAAAAGATAATGAAATCAATTATATCAGGAAGGGAAGAATTAGTGGTGAGTTATTAGTGTCCTTAAAGATGGATGGATGGACAGACGGACGGACAGACGGACAAATGGATGGACGGATGAATTGACAGATGAACGGACGAACAGACAGATGATATATCAGTTTTATTTTATAGTCTACTTTACTCTAGAGAGGTAGGTGTTCATATAGTAGTCTGAAGGAAGTATTGGATAATCACAATAGACTAGCATTTCCATTGATGCAATGGTGAGTATTAACAATTGTATAATTAATAAGTATTACAATTTCGTTAAATATATAAAACTGTAGCTAAAGACAATCACTTTCACCATGACCTTAGAAAAATGTTCATGACTTTAGTTTGGAATAATCAATAAAATTTTTTCCTTCACCTTTTTTCTTTAATTATCCTTCATGTTCTTTGAAACACAAATTTCAACCCATTGCTTCATTTTTAAGAACACTATATTACTACAATCTGAACCAATATTTATTTTAGATATGTACGATAATCAATACCAATCTGATAATATATCTACCTTCTGGTTTCTGATTCAATGAAAATGACCATATTCTCAATAATTATGATTATGATATAAGTAGTACACTTATTACAATATGAGTTACATCTTTCAGAAGTAACTGATAATGATACTAGACAATAATGACTGATACGAATTGCCAATCTGATACCAGTGCATCACTAGATAAAATAGATAAGGTACAATGTATGTTATGTATATATGTACATCCAATAGGATTGTAGCTACTAACAGAGCATATATAGTACTAATTCCAGAAGACAGGGTTAGTTCATCCTCATCTCCATTTCTTCTTTCATACACACTTCATATACTTGTACATGTACATAACATAAATTACACATGTGACTGTGTATGCGAAATTTAGCAATTTGGAAAATAATACTTTTGTAGAATGCTTACATTTAAATGCTCATAATTTAGCATTTTACAGATAGCCAACTAAGTCTGGTATCCTGGAAGAGCAATTATTGCTCCACCTAGGTAACAAATTTAGTGTACAAACTGGTTGAGTAATGATCATTTAAATGTAAGAGTTTGACAAAATACTTACTTGCCAAATGCAATCCATGGTCACATATGTACTAGGTAATCTCATGAGAACCATTACTATCAACTTGTCAAGTTGCAAAATGACTGTTAGACATTTCCACAGTCTAATTGAGATCTGCACAAGGGATGCCTACTTTATGTAAGGATAGACAAGTCTTCTGCCAACACCATTTTAAAATTTCCTACAACATACACACACACACACTCACGCACTCTTTCACATGCATACATGAACATACACACGGCTAGATTATAAATTATTATTTCTCACACAGCAACTGAAATCCATGAATACCAAATATCAGTTTCTTTTAATAAGTAGTCCACCTTCAAAGGAGGCAGCTTTTCAAAGAGCTAAAGCTAAGGATGGTAGTACATTTGCATTCCAGTAAGAAAATGTTATAAGACATGTAATATACCGGGTATATATATGTAATTATTATTTTGACTTATATTTTGTGACTGTATCATATAAATCTGGCTTGCATTTCAAAAGCTTATGAAGGGATGGATAAATTGCTGGGGAGTTAGATGACATGTATAGATGAACAAGATGAATATGGATGTATAGATAAGTTGGTAGACGATGGATAGATGAATGGATGAACTAATGGTGGATAAATGGATTGATAGATGGATGATTGGTAGATGATGGATAGATGAATGGATGAACTAATGGTGGATAAATGGATTGATAGATGGATGATTGGTAGATGATGGATAGATGAATGGATGAACTAATGGTGGATAAATGGATTGATAGATGGATGATTGGTAAATGATGGATAGATGAATGGATGATCTGATGGATGGATCAATGAACGAATAGATGAACTGATGATTGGATGGATTAAAGGATACATAGATGAATAGATAGATGAATGGATGAACTGATGATTGGATGGATTAAAAAATACATAGATGAATAGATAGATGAATGGATGAACTGATGATTGGATGGATTAAAGGATACATAGATGAATAGATAGATGAATGGATGAACTGATGATTGGATGGATTAAAGGATACATAGATGAATAGATAGATGAATGGATGAACTGATGATTGGATGGATTAAAGGATACATAGATGAATAGATAGATGAATGGATGAACTGATGATTGGATGGATTAAAGGATACATAGATGAATAGATAGATGAATAGATGAACTGATGATTGGATGGATTAAAGGATACATAGATGAATAGATAGATGAATGGATGAACTGATGATTGGATGGATTAAAGGATACATAGATGAATAGATAGATGAATGGATGAACTGATGATTGGATGGATTAAAGGATACATAGATGAATGGATGAACTGATGATTGGATGGATTAAAGGATACATAGATGAATAGATAGATGAATGGATGAACTGATGATTGGATGGATTAAAGGATACATAGATGAATAGATAGATGAATGGATGAACTGATGATTGGATGGATTAAAGGATACATAGATGATGAATAGATGAACTGATGATTGGATGGATTAAAGGATACATAGATGAATAGATAGATGAATAGATGAACTGATGATTGGATGGATTAAAGGATACATAGATGAATAGATAGATGAATAGATGGAATAGATTCATTGATGACCAGATATGAATGGACAAATGAATATAATCAGCTTGAGTAGACTGGTTTGAATTGACATTAACTATAAATCAACTTATGTAGTGATTTGAACTGATGTTAATATAACTATAAATCAATTTATGTAGTCATTTGAACTTATGTAGTCATTTAAATCAATTTATGTAGTGGTTCGAGTATAGAGAACTGGCATTCTATAATGAGAAAAGGTCTAATCAATGCTTCTGGAACAAAATTTCAGGTTAGTACTGAATATTGAAAGCATAAGAACTGGTATAGTAACTAGCAGATGTAGTGAATAAAAATAATAATGAAAATTTGAAAACTTTAATACCCAATATTAACATGTGTGATTCAATAGCTGGTTATATAACTAAATGACAATTTGCTATAAATAGGATTCAGGCTTTACATGTATATTATATTATATCACTGATGAAGATAGCTGATCAGCTATCAAAATGTTTGGTTTTTTAAAATTTGATTTCTTAAATAGAGATTAATAAAGAAGAAATATATAACTAAAAACATTTTATGTAATAATCTTTGGTAACTAAACTATAACTAAACTACAAGTCTATTGCAATAACTATAACTAATTCATTATCTACATTATTATTATAATGTACTATTTCATTATCTATCATTATAATGTACTATTTCATTATCTACATATTATAATGTACTATTTCATTATCTATCATTATAATGTACTATTTCATTATCTATCATTATAATGTACTATTTCATTATCTATCATTATAATATACTATTTCATTATCTATCATTATAATGTACTATTTCATTATCTATCATTATAATGTACTATTTCATTATCTATCATTATAATGTACTATTTCATTATCTATCATTATAATATACTATTTCATTATCTATCATTATAATGTACTATTTCATTATCTATCATTATAATGTAC
This sequence comes from Petrosia ficiformis, assembly GCA_947044365.1. Classification (NCBI taxonomy): domain Eukaryota; kingdom Metazoa; phylum Porifera; class Demospongiae; order Haplosclerida; family Petrosiidae; genus Petrosia; species Petrosia ficiformis. The sequence continues at coordinate 2,703,527 of OX345645.1, read as the reverse complement.
TATTTCATTATATATCATTATAATGTTCTATTTCATTATCTATCATTATAATGTTCTGTTTCAGTTACATGGTGCAGCACATGGTAGTGGCATATACTTGAGTCCTCGCTCTGGAACTTCTTTTGGATATACTAACAGATGTTATGGTCAAACAATTTCCAAGGTGAATCACAAAGAATGATTAATTTTCATGATTTTAGAATTTAGTCATGGGATATTACAATTGTTTTTGTGAACTTAGTAATGTGTATATAATGAAACTATTGTGAACTTAGTCATGTGATATGTGAACATAGTCATATGATATGTGAACATAGTCATATGATATTGCATGTAATATTATATGACTCATGTGATATTTTCATGTTGATGTCATGTGATCATAATTATTTTCAATGAATACATGTGTATTATGCTTATTATATGATTCATGTGATATTTTCATGTGATGTCATGTGATCATAATTATTTTCTTTCTGTGATATGTACAGTACCTGACTTTACTAAGTATGATGGGAGCTACACTTTTAAGTACTTCTAAGTACTACTTTGTACTATAATCATATTAATGTGTGAAATCCCTTTGTATTTGTATGTGATAGCATTGTACTAAGGTCTAATAATACTGTGTAGTATATTCTAAGTACAGTAAACAACAGAAGCACAGTGATAGTATGTAAACTTAATATTGTCAGGTATTGTCAATACAGTCATGTGATATTGTAGGATGGTAGTATATATAATGTTGTGAATGATATAATAGTATTGTGCACACAAACAGGATTGGGATGGTATCTTAGCAACAACATTAAAATAACAACTTCCATATAACAACCCTCTTTTTTATACTCAACAGCTATACTTTTGTAGGGTTATATGGAAGTGGTTATTTTAATGTTGTTGCTAAGTTACCATTCCAATCTTCTTCATGTGCTTTTTCGGTTTTGATATCCCTCAAAAATGTTTTTATTATACTTGTCATAATTATGATTATGATGGTACCTTTGTTTACGCTAGCACAGATTTAAAGTTAAGTTCAGCTAGTGTTAACAATGGTTAATAGTGGTTTCTGACTGCTTTGTTAATGTGCACTTGGTCATGTGATATTGGGAACTTGGTCATGTGATATTGTGAACATACTCTTATGATTTGTCTGTTTAATCATACATGTATGACATCATGAAATCATGTGAACTTAATCTCTTTTTCCATGATAGCAAGAGGGTGGTGATACATTAGCAGGAAAGTTGAATCTAACGTGCATTGCACTTTGTGAAGGTAAAATTAAAGATTTTATATCATTTCAGTGTTTCCTCCAGAATGCGTGAAAGTGGTACACGATGATTGATTAACAATGTTCAATCAGTTGTAAAACAGTGTATTTCAGCATAAACATCAAGGTTGGGGGAGCACCATTTTATGACTCTTTGGGGGAAACACCAATTGATTGTTCATTAGTTAACTAAAACCCTTTTAGTAAGCCCAATATTGTATAACTAAAACTAAAATTGTGATAAACTTAACTATAACCAAAAACCAAAAATGGTCAGTATTGTGATACTAAAACAACACTACTACTAATCACACAGGCCTAATGTATGTGTATATAAATGCATCAGTGTGCATATATAAATATAATCATACTATGTTTCATTCTTCATCAGTTGTAACAAGTAAAGATTTGAGAAAAAGTGGTGATATTTGGGTGTGTCCACAATCAGATCACGTAGTTACAAGGTTTTTCTTTGTATACGATCAGGTCGGGCATCAAACAACAGATTTAAACACACAAGAGAAAGATTTTAAAAAGGAAATAACATATGCTATACAACTAGCACAAAAACTAAAAAAAAATTAATATGAAAACTTTAGATTTTTTCTTTTTGTCATAGTAACCAGTTGAGTTATATCTTCCCTTTCAAATTTACATTTTAGCAGTTATTATTCAATCCTTTGTTTATTATTTTATGTTTACAAATTATTTTATTCACTGATTCACAAAAAAAAACAATTAATGTTTGATTGCTTATTGTGTCTAACATGACTCAATGCATTATGGTTAATGTTTGTTTTTAGAAAACAATATCTTCCTTTGCCTGACGCAAGCCAGCAGACATATGTAAATGAATGAGGCATGACAACTTCACTGAAGTCATTCATGTTCACCTTGACTTCAAAAAAAATGTTTGTAAATTCGAATTCAGTTTAGAATTACATACTAGCAATTTTTCCTGCACCATTTTTTTGTGTATATCAAATTTTCAATCCATTACTTCATTATTGAGTTACAGTATAATCTATAATCACGTATTAACATTATGACATTAAACTATACGCTATAATTATATATATATCACATACTAATTTTGATGTCATCATGAATATGAACAGCTTGATAACATATCCTTGACAGCTTAAGGGCATAGTGAGCTACAGGATAAAACACCCTCTGCCTAGGAATTTATAGAGAGAAAGTGAGGACATCCTATTTTGTAGTGGGGCATGCGCATGGCCATATATTTTTAATGAATTAACGACATCAACTTTTAGGGTTAACACCTCTTAATTTATTAATGTAAATAAAATAACTTCACATCAATCATGTAGTATGTATGTCGGTAGTGATAATGAGAGCAATAGTTACTATGATATAATACATCTTATGTTCAAATCAGATGATGTTCACGATTCTAATTTGAAATACAAGATCTCAGTTAATTCTACTGTGTATGATTTATTACGAGGACCCTTATGCTCTTCATTGATACATTTACTTGACATACACTTCCATTTTCCTGAAGGAAAGTACACCAAGCGATTAACATTTCCACTACCATCAAAACTCTTCTCTAATATCGGAGCTACTAGTAAGTCATTTCCTATTAAAAATTGATCATTAATTCTAACAGCATAATTGTCGTCAGGTGCTATCCACCATAGTGGACGAACAATTGGAAATCCGGTTTTTAAAGAATCATTAGCGAGTGGGATTGTGTAATTTTGTGTTATTTCTTTATGTAAAATGATCATTTCTTTTGCATGATCTATAACTGTTGTATCAAAACGCCAGGGAGGATAGGAAAACTGCATGACAGGCAGAAAGACATTTAATTGAAGCCATCGCACATATAACTCTCTGTCTGGAGGAGAGCTGTAGCCATTTCCTCCAATCAGGTCAGGCATAATAAAGGGATACCCTGCAATACCAAGAGAAAGAGCAGTAGTTAGGACAGAATGAAGACCATTTTGTAAACCCCATGAACTATCTTTATCAAGCATACGAAAGAAAACTGACTGATTCTGACTGAAGTATCCAACTCTTACCTCTGCATTCGCAGCATATGTTTGCCTACCAACAAAATCAACATACATTTGTGAGTATTCAATCCTACCAGTATAATTCTGTAAGTATATACAGCGAGGTATGTAAGTCTCTCCTCCTGCATCAAAGTTTAGCGAAGTAAGGTCATACTGAGCCTTAAAATTAGTTAGCCTTTGTTCCTGCCAATCTTGTGTCTCTTCATTTAAATAATTTATAACCCCTCCATAATCGTGCCACCAATTTACCAGAGAAATGTCATTACCTTGAACAGCTGACTGCCCAGGTAACAAGTGGTGTTTGTTCACAGCTGGTGTAAATTCAGATGAATCTGGGTTAATAAAAGGATGTACCCATGCTGTTACATTCTTTATTCCCAAATCATGAAGTGTTGTTATGAACTGAGAAGTGTCAGGAAATTTACTTGTGGAAAATGTCAAGTCTCCATATGCATCAGTGTATCCATCATCAATTTCAAACTGGCTTATCGGATATCCATACAGACTTGTTATGTTTGTAGCAAATTCAATAACCTTATCTTGCGTAATGTTTTCCTTGAATACAGCCCAAGTGGACCATATTGGATTTAAGAAAACACTCCATGCTGGATTAGTTTGAGGTGGATCAAAACTACCCGATTCCTGCAAGAAAAACTGAGAAGCCATGGATATGTTTTCAAACCCACATACCGTGTATCTTAAATAACTCTCTACAGACGCACCAGGCAAGCAATTCAACGAATAAGGCAAAGATCTAAAACAAATCTGATTGCTTTTAGACTCGTTAATACTCACTTGTAGAGGGACGTCTTCATCAACAAATATTGCTACTCCATTGGATGTAAGCCAAATGGGATGTAATATCGGACCAAAAGCATCCCGTGATGTGTTATCAAAAGTATAGTCACGAGGTAAAAAAGGTGTCATTTGGCGAACTTCACCATTAATAGGCCAAACTTGATTGAATGACTCATACCCACCAAACCATTCTATACCCTCATCCATTGCAAAACAATCGGTCAGGGGTGTTTCTATTGTGTTTGAACCAATCCACTCTATCCTCACACAGTGTTCGGTACTAACATCATGTCTGGAGAGGTAGAGCACTGAATTCATTGTGTAGTTAAAATGGTCTACCTTTTTTTCAGTGATGTACTGATGACCTTTGCCAAATGTAGCCGTAACTAGAGCTTCTTGATTATGACAAAGAGCAAAACTTCCTATAAATTAAACATATTAATTATACTATATCAATACTAATAAGTTCACACTATCCATACTAAAACTATACATTACACAGTGCTTCCCTCAGGATAAATATTAAGAGTGGAGGAGTGCATCAATGGTACATGACGTTTGGTCAACAATGTTAAATCAGTGTTGTAAAACAGTGTATTTCAGCATAAACTTTGAAATTAAAGGATGGGGAGCGCCATGGTACCACTCTTTGGGGGAAACACTGCATTACAGTATATAAACTGAGCACTTTTAGTTAAAGCAAAGCCCTTTAGTAAGAATATTATAGTTAGTTAACTATAACTAAAATTATGGACAATATAAAAGTACTCCTAATTGTCAAACTAAACAACTCTCATGATTATGTACTGATTTTTAATGTCAATGGACTCTAACAAAAACTCAATAACAACTGCAAATTTAAGTGCTTGACACTGTAATACAGTGCTGGGTAGAGTACATCTGTACAATAGTATAATATACAAATAGAATGCTATACATACGTATGTATAATAATATATACATATTTACATAATTATAAAATTATATACAATTATACATAATTATATATACAATTATACATACATACATACAATTATACAATTATACATACATACATACATACAAACATACATACATACATATATACATACATTACATACATGTACATACATATATACATATTACTGGATGGCTATATATATATGCATACATGTATATCTTTCTTAAAACAGCACTAGCAGTTAAGGTCATGTGACATACTAACCAGTTGCAGGATCAAACACATACGGAGCAAATTCATCTGCGTCCGTTAAATCAGAACAAAATCTACGAGGAAGATCATTCCATATTCCGAGTGGAATTGATACCATTAGTATCAATATCAAACCCAAGAGAGTTACAAAAACTATCATTGATATTTTCTTGTACCTATGAAGTATGAGAAGAATTCATGCAACTTTGTACAAAACAAATGCATGGTCTCACAAAGTCTGAACCCAAATGACACGAAATTATTATCATGGGATACATTGCTTGAGTACTTTATTATAAAAAGAAGATGGAAGCAACATTCATTATCGGTGAGTTAAGAAAGGTGCTGGTAATATATAGATTACAGCACCTGCTATAGAAACGTAGTAAGAGTCCTGCATAATCTCTTTCATATGTGCCATTCAACATGAATAAATCAGTTTACTGACATTAAAAGGTGAGCAGGAATAAGCAATCATCGAAGAAACAATATTCTGACGTACAGATACAAGTACAGTTGTTTTTAAAAAGTCACACATAATTTACGTGTTGCATGACTATTCAAATATCAAATATTTATTAATTTCAACATTGTATAATTAGTAGCCCTGACCATCCTATTGTATAGCAGAGGGTGGGTCTAGTCTATAAACAGAAATGAGATTCAGGTTAAGTTATAAGATATGACATATTTGCAGTCTCAAGTTCATTACTAGAGTTATTGAGCTTTCAATGAAGATTTCACATATTCAATATCCCCCATAAAGCATGGCCATAGGTTTGAGTGTAGGCTCGAACATCTCTTGCCTTAAGGCCACGCAGTCCCAGACCCTTCCCAGTTGAAAAAGCCATCATCCCTAACACTTTTCCCTTCCCTCCTATACAATATCTTGCCCTTACCTTGCAGTACACAAACGTTTTCTCAAAGAGGAAACAGTTTTTTTGCCTTTACTCTGTTTCTCATTTGGTATCAAAATGGTACCAGATTCTTCATCAGATGTATCTGAATCAGGTGGAGAAGATCTCACATTTCCATCTTCCTCTAAAAGATCAACTTGATCGCTGTCCATGGACGATGCACCAGGTCTTTTACGAGCCTCTGTAACCGCAGCCATGTTCTAAACATAATTCGCAATTGGAGCCCTGCCCCTCTGGCTGTAATTAGATTAGACTCTATTATTATTATTATTATTATTATTATAATTATAATTATTATTATTATTATTATTATTATTATTATTATTATTATTATGTATATGTAATACTATTTTTTTTCTTTTTACAAAAAAACAAAACAAAAAAAAAACAACACAAGAGACTAACTACAACATAACATGTATCAGCGTATAATAATAAATACATCACCTTATCGCATCTAATAATGTAATACCAAAAGCAATCCCTTTAAATCCTTGTTCTATCCATCCACTTGTATTGCTAACTGTCCGAGATACGCTTTGACGCTGAGAAGTCTGTGAGCTTTTTCGCTCTTTTCTGCTATTAGAAGGTCGTGGAAATGATTCCTACGCAAAAGAAAGTGCATTTGTATGTCATACAATTATGTATATACATATATATACACAAAAATTGAGCCAACTTTTATAATTTTTTGCTTAATCATAAAATGATGCAGATCCTACACACACACACACACACACTCACCCATCCTCCTTGCAACATTATCCATTCTTTTAAGTGTGTACATATAAACATCGTTGCCCAAGGGACCATACTATCAATTGCAGAGAGCGGTAGACCAATTTTTTGAGAATGTACACATGCACTTTGGCAAAAACTCAGTAAAGCTATTATACGACCCCAGTTTATTTCTTTATCGTCAAAAATACTTTTCATCACTTGAAGAATTTTGGAGTTATAGTTTGTAGGGGTTAGTTGTAACTCTTCACAAGTTGATTCAAAGAAGTCAGGGTTTTCTTTGACGTGATCCTGAACTACATACACAACACATTGTTCATTGATGGTCATACGTTGTGCTATTCGTCCAAGTGCTGCCATTTCGATACATCCAGTGATAATTTTTTGGGTAGTTCTAGCGAATCCATCCTGCAGTACTTGACCAGCCGATTTCTGTAGTCCGTCAGCATCCATTACTTCATCACAAGATGTCTCCTATTTCTTCCCTGCTAGCAGAGTGAGCGAAACTCGATGCGACAGATTAATAAATATAACAGAACAGCTGAGCAGCTGGGATTGCCTGATGTGCAAAATGCCTTCCAGCTAAAGACCTGGCTTAGGGCGGCTAGTGCAAAGTGGGTGGCCGTACCACTGTTCTTTTATTTGCCTAGCTAGCTTGTTCAACAGAAGGCACAAGGTACCTCTCTTCGGCGTAAAGCAACTAGTCCAGTAAACTACTGGGGGCGTTCTGCTGCTTTTCCCTAAAGAGTACCAGTTGCTCTATTTTTAGTTACTATGACAAAACAAATTATTTATTCACGACGTGTTAATTCAAAAATCAATGAATATTAATTAGTTACATCATTAATTTTTATATAATTATTATAATAATAATAATTATTATAATATATATATATATATATATATATATATCACGTGATCATTATGTCAGCAATACAAAAATGATCCCATTTTATGATTTGTTTGACTTCTTGTGGTATTGTTTATGTCTTAATATATCCATTGAAGTGACTTGTAAAACTTTATCACATTCTGGACAGAAATACTCTCTCAAATTCTTTACAGAATGTTTAGAAGCATCAGATATTTCCAAAGTTTGCTCTTCCTCTGTAAATCAAACAAATAGATGTGTAACGCTATAAAATCAATTCTGTTATACTAAGATACATAGCTAGAAGTTTCATGTAACCATTCACCACTATAAATACATAGGTGTAGGAACATGTATCTTAATGCAAGCCACATGCATATAAACGGATGAAGAAGGCACACGTAAGCGTGCAAAAGCCTGTATCCCCATGGCTCCTACACTACACCCCACCCTAAATTGTATGATATAATATACAATGTAATGTAGTGAATAATTACATGCAGAAGCAGGTATGAGAGACTCTCACAAAATACAAAGTAGATGCTGTTTTACATAATTCTCACTCTTTTGTTGAAGGACAAGTTCACACACTCCTTGGTGTGCTAGTTGTTCAGCCATATTAACAGCAAGTGTTTCTTGACAGTGTGGACAAACCCAAACATGACGTAGATGTTGATTTACTGAAGAAGCAGCTTCAGCTTCACTAGCACCTACAAGACTAGTGAAGAAAAAGATTTTATGAAACACAAAATATAATTTGACAACAACCAATGACATCATCTGTTACTACTAATTTAAACATATGAAGTCAATGGACAATGGACAGTAGACACTAAATATATGACAATGGACATAGTCCCGTAGACACCAAGTAATGTAAAGTCAATGGACAATGGACACAGTCCAGTAGACTCAAATGATATCATCTGTTACCAGTCGTAAGTAAGATAATCTGTGAGACACCAGCCTCCCTTATATGGATGAGGAGTTAGTTTTTTCTGTAGAGATTTGATTGGAAGAGACTGGGTTGTGGTATTACTAGGTGAGTCTAATTGTGTGTGTGTGTGAGAGAGAAAGAAAGAGAGAGAGAGAGAATTCAACACTTAATTCTACAATAGCATAAGTTTTATAATTATATATAATGTGATCAACTTGTTAATGACTTATTACCAGTGGTTTTGATTTCTTCTGTTTCCATGGTGACTGGTCCTTTGTACAAATGTGGTCGAGTACCTGATGGGATTTGTTTGAGTGAGTATTCATAATTTGTATCCAAGAACTCTGCTAGTCGAGAACCCAAGAGTTCTTCCATATTCTGTATTTCATAAGTTAAGTTACGTGATGTTCCTTTGGTTCTAAGACCTTCACTAGATGAATCATCTGTAGTTGTGGGTGAGTCTGAGAGAGAGAGAGAGAGAGAGAGAGAGAGAAAGAGTTCAACACTTAATTCTACAATAGTGCAGGTACATTTTGTATATAATTGAATGTGAATGTGAAATTTGATATGTCAAGATATGACTTGTTCAGTTTAAAGTATAATTATGACAGAAGATGTAGGGATGTCAAAACCAAAAAAATAAGTAAACAAGTTTGGTACATACCTCAGCAACAAAATTAAACTAACTATACAATCAAATATATATCTATAATTATATGTACTTTGTATTTGTAGCTACTTATATAGAAGTGGTTAGTTTAATTTTGTTGCTAAGGTACATACCATACCGACCTTGTTTGGTTGTCAATTTAATTAAGGTCTGTTCATATTCACGATGACCTCAAAATTATGATGTGATGACTTTTATATGTAATATAGTGTATAGGCATAAGGTTAATACATGATTATACTATACTGTAACTCAATAATGAAGCAATGGATTTAAATATGACATACACAAAAAGAACATAAAGAATAATTATATGAAAATGGTACAGGTAAAAAGATTGTTGGTCCTTCCAAACTAAAGTTATGAACATGTTTCTGATGACAAAGTGAACATGAATGACTTTTAGATCGGCTGTATTAATTGAGTATATTGTAGTTAGAGTATTATTATTATTATTATTATTATACATAATTATACATCACAATTTATCAACTAGTCATTCAAAAAAAGAATAGAAACAAGTAAAATAAAAACATTTTATTCATAAAATGAAAGAACATGTTGAGATATCAAACCCAAAGCTACCATCATAATTTTAAAAACATTGAAAGTGTTACAAAAAGCAGTGAAATAAATATAAAATATTCTGTTCTGTTTCTTTGGTAATGATTTTTGAATGTGCTAATAATTAACAAAACTCTCTGCTTAGAAATTTGTCTGAAGGTCATTTTTATAATCATTCATAGTTTTTTTTTTAATTAGGTCTATATATTTAGTTAAAGCCTATATTTGGATAAATTAGATTAAAATGGGCAAATTAAAATGTTGTTAGCTGCTGAGTTGTGTTGAAACACCAAACTAGCTTTGCATAGTAGAGTAACAGTACAATGATTGTAGGAGTTTACAATGTGTGCCAGTAATAGTACAATACACTGTATGCCAGTAACAGTTAACACTGTGTATACATGCCAGTAGTGTATACATGCTAGTAACAGTACAATGATTGTAGGAGTTTACAATGTGTGCCAGTAATAGTACAATACACTGTATGCCAGTAACAGTTAACACTGTGTATACATGCCAGTAGTGTATACATGCTAGTAACAGTACAATGATTGTGGGAGTTTACAATGTGTGCCAGTAATAGTACAATACACTGTATGCCAGTAACAGTTAACACTGTGTATATATGCCAGTAGTGTATACATGCTAGTAACAGTACAATGATTGTAGGAGTTTACAATGTGTGCCAATAATAGTACAATACACTGTATGCCAGTAACAGTTAACACTGTGTATACATGCCAGTAGTGTATACATGCTAGTAACAGTACAATGATTGTAGGAGTTTACAATGTGTGCCAGTAATAGTACAATACACTGTATGCCAGTAACAGTTAACACTGTGTATACATGCCAGTAGTGTATACATGCTAGTAACAGTACAATGATTGTAGGAGTTTACAATGTGTGCCAATAATAGTACAATACACTGTATGCCAGTAACAGTTAACACTGTGTATACATGCCAGTAGTGTATACATGCAAGTAACAGTACAATGATTGTAGGAGATAACAATGTGTACAATGTGTATATATGCTAGTAACAGTAAAATGACTGTAGGAGTTAACAATGTGTGTATATATCCAGTAACAGTACAATGATTGTAGGAGTTAACAATGTGTACAATGTGCTAGTAACAGTAAAATGACTGTAGGAGTTAACAATGTGTGTATATATGCCAGTAACAGTACGTAGAAGTTGTGTACATATGCCAACTGACCCACTTGTTAGTTGTTATACATGGAATAACCAGTCATGTGACAGCAGCTAGTCATGCAAAACATTGTCTGGTGTGCATCTCAACTGAACTGTATACAAAGTATAACTATGGGGAGTAGGACAAGTGTAGGTCACAAATGTCTGACATGGTGATTCAACATCAAAATTCATTTTTGAATAAAATGTTTTTTTTTATACTAGTTTCCATTTTTTTTTTCAAATGACTTGTTCATCTGTGAAGTAAGTTTCAAATAATAAGTTTGTTATTCAAGGTTATTCACATTCACCATGACCTCAGTAAAATGTTCATAACTTTAGTTTGGAATGACCTACAATCGTTTCACCTGCACCATTTTCATATAATTATCCTTCCCATTCTTTTTTGTGTATATCAAATTTCAATCCATTGCTTCATTATTGAGTTACAGTATAATCATGTATTAACCTTATGACATTAAACTATATACCAATATATAGTACATATAAAGTCATTACAACCTTATTTTGTGAATGTGAACATACTATAGTGGTATGGAAATGGTAGTTACAACTTAATGAAAGGTTAATGATTGTAACCACATCAAATAAACACATTGTAATATGCAAAATTGAAAACACTGTTGAGCATTTGAAATATGTTCACAAGTTTGTTTTCTGATTTGTAAAACACTAAACATCACGAAGTCATCAGACAGGTGGGTATTTCATATTTACAACTATACTGTACTATACTGTATTGTACTGTACTCTACTGTGTGGTACCTGTACTACTGTACTGTACTGTACTGTACTGTACTGTACTGTACTGTACTGTACTGTACTGTACTGTACTGTACTGTACTGTACTGTACTGTACTGTACTGTACTGTACTGTACTGTACTGTACTGTACTGTACTGTACTGTACTGTACTGTACTGTACTGTACTGTACTGTACTGTACTGTACTGTACTGTACTGTACTGTACTGTACTGTACTGTACTGTACTGTACTGTACTGTACTGTACTGTACTGTACTGTACTGTACTGTACTGTACACTACTGTACTGTACTGAACTGTACTGTACTGTACAGTGTAGTAGTGTACAGTGCAGTACAGTACAATACAGTACAGTACAGTACAGTACAGTGCAGTACAGTACAGTACAGTACAGTACAATGTATTGTACAGTACAGTACAGTACAGTAGATACATTGATGTGATTATAATTATGTTTATAAATCAATGAAGATAATTAGAGGGGAATTAACAGATAAGGATCATATGAATATACAATTATATTTATTACACTTATTATAATAATAAACATATTTAATATAGTATTAATATAACAGTTACTGCATATATACACGCATTAATACACAAACATACATACATATGAATGTACAGACATAGGTATACATATACCAAAGTACAGCATACATACATATTTACACACACATTTTAAGGTACACATACATGTAAGTACATGTATGTATGTATGTATGTACTTAGATACACATATATGTATAGACATAAATACATACATACATACATACATACATACATACATACATGTAAGTACATGTATGTATGTATGTATGTACTTAGATACACATATATGTACATACATATAGACATAAATACATACATACATACATGTAAGTACATGTATGTATATATGTATGTACTTAGATACACATATATGTACATACATATAGACATAAATACATACATACATACATATATACATGAATACATGTACATACATACATACATGAATACATGTACATACATACATACATACATACAACATACAGTACAGCTCAAAGTAACAGGTAACTACCTGTTGAAATTTTACCTGAAGGTAACTTCAGGTGGTTGTGGGTAGTTTCATGTGGCCAGCATAATGCCACCATCCACACAAAATGGCTTCTTGGTTAGTGTTGTTGTCAGCTGTTACCCACTAATTGCTGTCAGCAAGATGGTGCTGGACAAACTGACAGCACAATTATGAGAAGCTGAAAATGCTAGTGTATGTTCAAGTACCTCCATTAAGGAGAATGGACATGTGGTCTTTAGTTAGGGTTTATAAAACCATGCTCAGTGTTGTTGCAGTTTTAGAATTCTTCTCTGCATTATACATGCAACTTTGTTGTGAGTTTGCAATTAGGCCCTCAGGTACTCTAAACAGATACCATACAGTTTGGGCCTAATTAGAGTACTTTCAGGTATAGTAGCGATGTAATTTCAGTGTTCAGTGTGCTTCAACGAAGTTCACTGCACTGTAATGAACTTCGTTGAGGTAGAGGTAAACAAGAGGTAGTTCCAGCAAGTTTTTTTTGAGCTGTACTGTACATACATACATGTACATACATACAAAGTCATACATTGTACATACATACATACATACATACATACATACAAAGTCATACATTGTACATACATACATACATACATACATACATACACACATACATACATACATACATACATACATACATAAATACACACATACATACATACATACATACATACATACATACATACATACATACATACATACATACATACATACATACATACATACATACATACACACACACATACATACATACACACACACATACATACATACATACACACATACATACATACATACATACATACATACACACATACATACATGTATACACACATACATACATACATACATACATACATGTATACACACATACATACATACATACATACATACATACATACATACATACATACATACATACATACATACATACATACATACATACATACATACATACATGTATACACACATACATACATACATACATACATACATACATACATACATACATACATACATACATACATACACACATACATACATACATACATACATACATACACACATACATACATGTATACACACATACATACATACATACATACATACATACATACATACATACATACATACATACATACATACATACATACATACACACATACATACATGTATACACACATACATACATACATACATACATACATACGTACATACATACATACACACATACATACATGTATACACACATACATACATACATACATACATACATACATACATACATACATACATACATACATACACACATACATATAAAGTAGGAAACACTATAATAATTATTGTTATTTCTTTCTTGTGCAAATAAACAAAGCTATTCATTTTGATAACATGTCCCTATATATTTACTTATACAATAAAATAATTACTTTCAATGTAAAATGTGTATCATAATAAAACAAATAAACACACACACACACATGCACACACGCACGCACGCACGCACACACACTATACATTTGATAAACAACTGGTTATCCTCCATTATCTCAAGTTATTACTAGACTAGAACAAAGGATTTTCAAAGCTTTATTTAATGTGTGCTTTAATAATATCAACTGATTATAGTGATTACAGGATAATGTATACATATACATATACATAAAACATATAAACATACATACATACATACATATTTTAAAAATGTACTACCTACTTAGTACTTACGTATATATACACAGTTACACACATATACATACATACATACCTACATACATATGTACGTACGTACGTACGTACGTGTACCTACATATATGCATACATACACACATACATACATACGTACATATATGCATACATACATACATACATACATACATACATACATACATACATACATACATACATATATACATATATACATACATAAGTACATATATGCAAACATACATGCACACTTACATGCATACATATATACATACATACATACATACTTGCATACATACATACATACATACATATATGCAAACATACATGCACACATACATACATATATACACAATCACATACACATATAATGTACATGAGCCTTAGCAGCAATTTATAAACAAACGTTTGCTTATACTTGTTTGTTTTGCGATTTTCAAAACTCTTTTGTTTAATTTTCTAAACTAATACAACGATCCATTAGTCATTAGTACATCAATCTGCTCACCAATCAATCTATCATCCATTGATCATTAGTCCATTCACCAATCCATCCATCATCCATTGATTATTAGTCCATTCACCGATCAATCCATCATCTATTGGTCATTAGTCCATTTATCAATCATTAGTCCATTCACCAATCAATCCATCATCCATTGATCATTAGTCCATTCACCAATCAATCCATCATCCATTGATTATTAGTCCATTCACCGATCAATCAACCATCCAAGTCATTAAAGTACGATCACGTTCAGTTGGCACCAAACTAAATGATAGTATCATTTAATTTGGTGCCAACTAAACGTGAACATACTTTAGTACATTAATCCTAAACTACCTGATATTGTCATATATACACTGGCCCATTAGTCTACCAGTGCAACCATCCATCAGTCATTAATACATTCATCCATTTGACCAGTATTACATTGACTTATTAATCAACCCCATCATGTCATAATACATCAACTTATGAATCAATTAATGCATATCACACATCATTTAAATTGAATGGGCATGTGTGTGTGTGTGTGTGTGTGTGTGTGTGGGACAATAACAACTGAATTAATTATTCATAGTTGTGTTGCTTAGAAACAACACAATAAATATTTTTGATCATTGTACATAAAAGTAATAAATTAATTATTCATAGTTTAAAAACATATTTGTCGGGAATGTATATATATATATATTATCATATTTTTATGGGAATATAATCACTATATACATTATGAATATCAAAATATTTATAGTTTAAGAACATATTTGTATGGGAATGCCCAGACATGTAAACTATGAATATCATTATACGCATCTAAACTGTGTACTAGTATATTGTGTGTGTCCATTTAAATAAGATTCATGTTTCCTCATTCTATATATTATGACATCATAATGATAATTAATTATAATTATCATAAATAAAATATCATTTTTGCATTATATTTTACAGTAGAACCTCTAGTCTCGCAAGGCAGACCCAATCCTAAAGCGGGGAAGGTTCTGAACACAGCTTTTACATCAGCTTGTTCCTGGCACTCTGTACGTTGAGCCCCAATCAAATAGCAGAACGTCACAGTGTCAGAACAGTAGAACCGCAAAATGAACATGGAGGCGTCAATAATAGAAGTAGCAGGGAGTTGTTTAAGATTCGAGATTCGAGATACAGCAGAAGGAAGCCACTGTAGAATTTGTTAGCAGGAAAGATGTTTTCGTTTTACTCCAAAGCTAATGTAAAGGGTGTGTCTAGACCCTTCCCTGCTTTAGGGTTCGATTCTGGCTTGTGAGACTATAGAACCTCGATCCATATTCAGCACACCAAGTAAACTGTCCTAATTACAGAGGTTGTCCTCATTTCAGGAGTGAATTTATATTATAAAGCACAGTTTAGGACATTTTAAATATCCTCAATACAGAGGTGTCCTCATATGAGGGAGATTGAAATAGAGAGGTTCTGCTGTATGTACATAGGTGACTCACACAATGACTTTAAAGGGACCAAGTACATATCTATGTACCTATGTACTTAAACCTATAATTTCCCTGAAACAATCTTTTCTGTCATGATCACATGTTCCAAAGGGGAAAGGTCATTATAATACAGAGTTCATCACAAGGTACAGAGGGGAGAGAGAGGTCGATTTCTGAGAATATCTTGTAGAATTTTGCAGAAGTAGTAAAGCCATAGAATGAGTTATTATACAACTGACAAAGGTAGTGGCATGACAACAGAAATGTTTGGTTATTTGAAAACAATTATACATATTGATTAGTGAAAATGAATATAAAACAATGAATATTACACCATTCAGGACTTTTCAATATTAAACCCATATTAAATGAGTGATGTCATCAAAGACTAAGATTACTTTGATACTGATACCCTAACCTACCCTAAATGAACCACATAATGATATTCATAAGATTTTGGTGGCAATGTTGGACATGAATCATCATGACATGTGACTGTCACAATAGCCAAAATCAATGATTAAATAATTCATTAATAATAGTTCTTTGTCTCTCTACATATAAGCATGCAGTAACTTCATACAAACAGGACACAAACCACAATAATTAAAAACATTGTTATTTCTCCTCCTAACAGACAGGATCAATAGTGTATATGAAAGCTAATAATGTGTCATATTACACGTGTTAGAAAATGGTAACAGTGTCTTCTTTGCAATATTGTAATAAGAAGCAAGGTTGAATGCATAAGGGCGTTACTATGATATGTAGGCATGAGAGAATTAGAAACAAAGGAAAACAGAAAAATTCAGGAGTCAGACTAGGGATCGAACCCAGGACCATCTGATATGTAGTCAAGCACACTTACCATCTGAGCCACCGAACTCTTTAGGATTGTAGGATTGTATTCTAATAATGTGATTATACATGTGTATCACATATTTATTACAGTTATTAATTGCCCAACACTTCTCTTAGTATGCATAATGGTTTGGTTATCATTCTAACTTTCTTTAGCTTCCAGTTTCTTCTCCAGTAAAGATATCCATGTTGATCTTAGTATCTGTATCACTGATACAATCTCTTGACCTGATTTAGAATCAGTTAAACGCATCTCTAACCACTCATCTACCACAAATCTATAGATAGACAGACAGAGAGAGGATAGACATACAGATAGAGAGAGACAGACAGAGAGACGGAGAGAAGAAAAGGAAGAGGAAAAATTTCCTGCAAGCTACCTTGAACATGTTGAGTCAGTATCGATACTTTGAGAGCAGAGGAGAAGTGTCTGTAGAGCAGGTACTCTCAATGCATTAACAATGTATGGACGATTTGTCTCCAGTAGTTTCCTATGATGTCAATAAAAAAGATAATAATTATTACTACTAATCAGTGTTTGTTTTAGTTTGACAATAGTGATCCTTTTAATTATAGTTATATTTTGTGTCTTTTCTTTAATCTTTGGTTTAGTTATAGTTTAATTGAATATTGGGCTTACTAAAAGGGTTTTAGTTTTAGTTGACTAACTACAAGTGCCCATTATTGGCCAATTTTCATTTTAGTTAATATACATATAATTTATTTATTGTTTCAATAACTAAAATGTGTTTTAGTTATAGTTAACAATACTACTAATGCCATGTGTTATCCAATATTTAAACTAAATACTGACATTGAAACTAATAAATCTTTGCTATGGTAGCTAATTATAAGCATGTTTACCTCCAATAACCATACGTATGTAGATATGTTCCAACTAGGGCTGGGACAATTAATTGATTAATCAATCGATATTGAAAATTCTTCTGATTATCGATTATAAGTCTGTGATATCGATTATGCTAATTATTGCAGAAGACATACTTTTCAAGCATGTGACGGCAAATAATATACAAGATGAAAGTGACAGGAAGCCTTTTTGATCATCAAATGGGAGGAGTTTCCTGTATTAATTGACTTAATTGGCCTAATTACTTCCGTTGATTTTAATCGATTATCAATTGACTTGAAGTTAGTGATAATTGATTTCAGAATCTCAGCCGATTCCCAGCCATAGTTCCAACTATTACATGTACATATTTTAAATGATTTAATATTACTCTTTCTGATGTCATTGGCTTCTTATACGAATGGTGATCCTCTAAACTATATAGTGTTGTTCTATTGAATAGTCCTTAATGATTGGGTAGTGTAATATTCATAGTTTTATGTATCTTTTCACCAATCAATAATTGTAAACAAATGTTTCGGTTTGTTACCTTCATCAGTGGTATAATATAATCATATCACTGATGAAGGTAGTTGCATAACTACTGAAAAATTTGGTTATTAAAAATCAGTCCAGCTTGATAAAGTATCATCCTTGCATGATGATTGAGGTGTTAATTTTAGTAATGTTGTTTTAGTATGATAATAATGACCACTTTCAGTTATAGTTATACTATGACATTTAATGTATGTATTAACTCACTTGATATTCTATTTTTAAAAATTGTATTTTTCTTACATGTGTTTGTAATTTTAACACATTACATTGTTGTTTATTAAACATGTTGAATATTTTTACTTTTGTTAAAATACGTAACGTATATAACATGTAGCCCAGAATAGTTGAGTATCCTACATGTATGATGTTTGGTCAACAATGCAATGTTATAAAACTGACTGATTGGTGAAAAGAATCATAAAACTAGGAATAGTGTTATTTTGAACTGTTGCCATGGATACTAAACATCACTTGATATCAGAATATCATGAGTCAAAGTAAATTTAATTTGCTGCTTTGTTATACACGATTTAACACTAGGAACAATCGCTTTAAATGGTAGTGTTACTAAATTGTTGATACAGAGTATGAAATACGAGTAGACAGCACCCTAAAATTATAATGGTTCAACTAATTGATTATAATTAGTACAAAGCAGTTACAGTATGTACCACTGATGCACTCTCCCACTCTTAATATTTATCCTGGGGAAACACTGCAGTTAGTTATAGTAATTGTATAGTATATCTTTCTTATCTATAGTTTGATAAACGTTACCATATTGAAAGATGTTTTGAGTTAGTTTATTAAACAGAATATGTAAAATATTTCAGTTATTAATACACTAACAGCTTGGTTACATTTAGTATCATGAAAAAATATTCTAGTTAGTTATAACAAATCTCAAGAAAGTCAAAACAAAGACCATTAAGTCTACTAAACAAATATATTTTAATTCACAGTTGGAAATAAGTGGCACTCCTGTGTTCTTAGAACACCGAAATTTATATAAGAGGTACTAAATATTCCCAACACAATATATGCTAGCTAAACACTGGTGAGCAGTGGTGACTGAATTATTCACCAAATGCTACCTGTACACTGGTGAGCAGTGGTGACTCAATTATTCACCAAATGCTACCTGTACACTGGTGAGCAGTGGTGACTGAATTATTCACCAAATGCTACCTGTACACTGGTGAGCACTGGTGACTGAATTATTCACCAAATGCTACCTGTACACTGGTGAGCAGTGGTGACTGAATTATTCACCAAATGCTACCTGTACACTGGTGAGCATTAGTGACTGAATTATTCACCAAATGCTACCTGTACACTGGTGAGCAGTGGTGACTGAATTATTCACCAAATGCTACCTGTACACTGGTGAGCAGTGGTGACTGAATTATTCACCAAATGCTACCTGTACACTGGTGAGCATTAGTGACTGAATTATTCACCAAATGCTACCTGTACACTGGTGAGCATTAGTGACTGAATTATTCACCAAATGCTACCTGTACACTGGTGAGCAGTGGTGACTGAATTATTCACCAAATGCTACCTGTACACTGGTGACTGAATTATTCACCAAATGCTACCTGTACACTGGTGAGCAATAGTGTCACCATGCAGATGTTGTAGGGGCTCATTACTCACACCTTGTTTTCATTCAGTACTGCCAGAATTGTTCATAATTATAACTTAATTAAGTAATATAATTACTCACTCATATGCTAGTAGTTCTGGTCTTTGCTTGTTGGTTTCAGAGCCCTACAAAAGTTGTAAGATTACATAGAAGTATTATGAGAAGCTGACAGTAAAGAAACCATGACAATCTAACCACAATTCACGACTTTGGATAAACAATTAATAATTATTTTATTGAATTATCTTTTTTAGTTCAAACATTTGAAGTATTGTCTGCTCATGATGACTTCAAAATCAGGCTTATAATTATGTACTATAGTGTATAGTTTAATGTCATAAGGTTAATACATAATTATACTGTAACTCAATAAATTATGTGCTATAGTTAATGTTATAAGGTTAATACTTGATTATACTGTAACTCTGTAATATAGTGTATAGTTTAACAATAATGAAGCAAAAATATAGCATAGGTATAAACAGTACGTTGTAACATTTGCAAATTTCTGTTCTGAGGTCAAGATGTCTTTACTATAACATAGAAGATAAAAAAGCAGCTCCATATTATATAGCTCCATAGCAACTATGTATATTGAAAAGTACTTTGTTTATGAATGTAAATAATTATATGCATGTGTATGATTAAGTAAAAAAAAAATAATTGACTTATGACAGCTCTTTATGATGACATGCTGAGGTGTTATGAAGTATCAGACCTAAGATTATGAAGTCTCAGACCTATCAGATCTGACAACTGTTGAGCAAGCAGCTCTTCAAGTGATGAATTTAATTATCATACATGTATATAGTGTATGTAATTATAATATACATGTATCATCAGCACAATATAGAAATGTGTTACAGTTACTGCTAATACACATAATCAATTAATCATTATGCAATGAATAATGATTATGTGTGTTAGCAGTAACTGTACTGCTCATAATGACCTCAAAATCAGGCTTACAATTATGCGCTATAGTGTATAGTTTAATGTCATAAGGTTAATACATGATTATACTGTAACTCAAAAACTTATATGTAATATAGTGTATAGTTTAATGTCATAAGGTTAATACATGATTATACTGTAACTCAAAAATTTATATGTAATATGGTGTATAGTTTAATGTCATAAGGTTAATACATGATTATACTGTAACTCAATAACTTATAGGTAATATAGTGTATAGTTTAATGTCATAACTCAATAATGAAGCAGTGGATTGAAATTTAACAAGACAAAAATAAAAATATAGCATAGGCATAAACAGTAATAACATTTGCAAATTTCTTTTCTGAGGTCAATATGTATCAAGATGTACAGTGTATAGCATATAGAAATTAGAAAAGCAGCTCCATATTATACTCCATAGCAACTATGTATATATACACATGTATATTGAAAAGTACTGTTTGTGAATATGAATACATATATACTATACATGCATGTGTATGAGACTATGAGTAAGTAAAAAAATTCTATCACTAATTGTGGAAAAAAGTGATGACATGAACTTTTCAATAAGGTGTCAAACCTATCAAATCTATTTAAGATGAGGTGTGTTGAGCTAGCAGCCTAGCCTGCTCTTTAAGTGATGATTTTAATTATCATGTTGTTCTTGGAATCATGATATGTAATAAATATAATTATAATATACACATTCATCAGTTATGCTTTAATTTAAATAGGCAATATACAGGTGTTACAGTTACAACAAACACACAAACATTATTCATTGCAAACCATGTCAGCTTCTTCATCATAATTGTGAATTCCTTAGCACATATTTGCTATATTGACCAATCATATCACTGTATTTTTTATATAAATTCCTTATTAGCACATCTTTATGAAATGCTAACTAGAATGTACTATTCATTCCAGTACAGTACATCATATCGGACCAATGAGATCATATCGGACCAATGAGATCACTGTATTTCTATGACACATGATCATCTCATGTTATCCAATTAACGAACAAGTGAAGTGTATTTACAATATTTTCTCTAGGTTTCTGTAGACTATAGAGAGGTTAAAACTGCCTCTATCATTACTACATGTATATCAAATATCATCATGACTATCATGTGACTATGTGTACATTAAAAAATCTGTCTCTTGAGAGAAAGAGTTAACAGCTAGGTTTGAAACTAACTTTGAGATTAGTACAATTCTACATACCTTATGACATTAAACTATACCCATGGTACATATAAAGTTAGCACACCTTTATTTTGAAGTCATTATGAATGTGAACCGACTTTATAATAAGATTTGCTATAATAATTTGGAAATGTGTACATAGTTCACAACTACGTAGTAGGTTTTCATATGAAGTGACTTCTAATAGTTTGTAATTAAGTATTGTATTACCATACG
Source organism: Petrosia ficiformis (assembly GCA_947044365.1). NCBI lineage: Eukaryota > Metazoa > Porifera > Demospongiae > Haplosclerida > Petrosiidae > Petrosia > Petrosia ficiformis. The sequence goes on along the minus strand of OX345645.1, from coordinate 2,680,471 downwards.
TACATGTACCTCTTGAATCAAGAACTCCGGATTTGTAGAGAATACACTTGTAGGATGCAACACAACAAATCCTTTGGACTATTTAAAATAAAAGAATAAAGATTATTCTACAATTATTCATTCATCCATCCATCCATCCAACCATCCATCTGTCCTCCATCCATCTTATTTGCCACCCACAGAAGTAAATTATTTCCTGACACCAGAGACAGACTATCACCTTGGGAGAGTTAATTGTTAAAAGTGTGTGTGTATCCATGCATGCATGTTTGTATATACATGTGGTGTGACTATATTTGTGTGTCTTTATGTGTGTGCTCCATTTAGAACAATGCTTAACAATGCTTATCATACCTTACTATGATATACTTGCTCTGAACCTTTCCTGAAAGAGTTACACTCATCAGCAATAGCTAACTGTGGATACAGTCCACTGTGTATAAATAATGACATGTACAGTAGACTTATACTCATAATGACATGTACATATATAGTTAACTGACGGACTCACCTACAGATGACAACCTTCAGTAAATTAATATCTCTCAATGTATAAGTTCTACGTGTACTGGAACCCTCCTATTGAGTACATGTTACATTATTAAGATAAACTTATAATTATGATTATATTACAGAGGACAGTATGAGGTAATTTATAACACAAGTCCTACGTGTACTGGAACCCTCCTATAGAGTACATGTTACATTACTAAGATAAACTTATAATTATGATTATATTACAGAGGATAGTAAGAGGTAATTTATAACACAAGTTCTACGTGTACTGGAACCCTCCTATTGAGTACATGTTACATTACTAAAATAAACTTATAATTATGATGAGGACAGTAAGAGGTAATTTATAACACAAGTCCTACGTGTACTGGAACCCTCCTATTGAGTACATGTTACATTACTAAGATAAACTTATAATTATGATTATATTACAGAGGATAGTAAGAGGTAATTTATAACACAAGTTCTACGTGTACTGGAACCCTCCTATTGAGTACATGTTACATTACTAAGATAAACTTATAATTATGATTATATTACAGAGGATAGTAAGAGGTAATTTATAACACAAGTTCTACGTGTACTGGAACCCTCCTATTGAGTACATGTTACATTACTAAAATAAACTTATAATTATGATGAGGACAGTAAGAGGTAATTTATAACACAAGTTCTACGTGTACTGGAACCCTCATATTGAGTACATGTTACATTACTAAATAAACTTATAATTATGATTATATTACAGAGGACAGTAAGAGGTAATTTATAACACAAGTTCTACATGTACTGGAACCCTCTTATTGAGTACATGTTACATTACTAAAATAAACTTATAATTATGATGAGGACAGTAAGAGGTAATTTATAACACAAGTTCTATGTGTACTGGAACCCTCTTATTGAGTACATGTTACATTACTAAAATAAACTCTTATAATTGTACAAACTAGCGCACACCTGCAGAAATTTGTGAGCTACACCAGCCTGAATATTTCTTATTGTTCAGCTTCTTCACTGATTATTTTATCTCTTTTTTTTAATTTCTGTTTATTGACAGGGCCATTACATCAGCATAGCTGGTCTTCAGTAACGCCCTTGCAGGTGCACGAATGAATCCAGTGGGTTTCTAACATTGATGATAGTAGTAAAGTTCTCTAACTCTTCTCTTCCATTTTGTCTCATCTTACTCTGAAAATTAAAGGCACACTTCCCATTCTTATTTTTATCATCTTAGTTCTCTAACTCTTCTTTTTCTTTTTCTCAACTTTTCTATACCATAAGCACAATTGTGGGTGTGGTTTAACTTTGTAGCCATGGTTTTTTCTGTGTAGCATATATATACGTATCGTGACCTTTGAACTGTGATGTACGTTGCAAGGACAGTTATATACAGACGGTTGCATTACAGAGTAGTTATGCACTGATATGAGATTTACTAATATTCCAATAATGACTTGATATATCTACCGAGTACCGACAGCAAAATTAAAATAACCACTTCCATATAACAACCCTACATAAGTATACTTTCTTTTTATACTCAACAGCTATACTTATGTAGGGTTATATGAAAGTGGTTATTTTAATGTTGCTGCTAAGGTACCATCCCAATCTTGTTCCTGTGCTTTTTCGGTTTTGTATCCCTACATTTTGTTTCATTTTTTTGAAAATGTTTCGATTATTCTTGTATCTACTGAGTACCGATACCAATCTGTTATTAGAACTTATTACATCTAGTCATTTACATTCTAGTGTCTGATTCCTTCAATGAAAATTAACAAATATTTAGCTTTTATCACAACTACAATCATAAGAAATGACATTATTACGATATCAGTTGTTCAACACACAAGTAATGATCAATAATGATTAGTAATTATTAGTAATTATTAGTAATTATTGTTTACTGATCCGATTATCAGTTCTGAGGTGATTTATAAAGCATTACAAGATAAGATTTAAAATATATTATGAGGTAAAAAATCAATATAAACTATCATACTATAAATCATATATTTACCTGCAGCTGAGATAGATCATGGAGAAGTTTGAATTCCAAGTGTTTCAGATCGGCTGTTACTGACACTTCCTCGCCTTCACTGTCACTTTTGGCACCCTATAACAAACAGAATAACATGAAAACATACTAATTGAATAATTATATCCTCGTTGTTAATATTTAAAAGTATAATTACGTAAATTAGTCAGAAGTTTTGTCCTAACTTACTCCTTCAGAATCTATTTTCAATATTTTTCGTCTCTTATTCTCTGTACGTTGTCTCTTCCTCATATGCTTCAGTTCCTTTTGTTGAATATCAGATAAACGGGACCAACGACTACCTCTCTCTCTTCCTCCTCCTTTTCCTCCTTCTTCTCTCTCTTGGCTTTCTTCACGCGATTCTTTCTCCAAGAGTCCATGCTCCTATAAAGAAATGATGTTGAAAATAGTAACACTGTTACATAATGCAGTCTACATGTACCAGGGTCCATAATATTAGTGTTGTACCTATACTGGTATAGCTAAATGTATAGCTGCCTATACCAAGGTATAGGTAAATATAGGTATAGGGAAGTAGTATAGGGCAGATACAGATAATTTATGGACTGAGAATAGAATCATATATTTATTGCAATATTTCCATTTATTCTAGTAGTTTGTGAGTTTCATTTTCCAACAGAAATGGCTAGAGCAGTGCTAAAAAGTAGATGCAGATGAATATATATGAGAAAAATGAGTGAACACAGGTATAGGTATATACTGTATAGGTACAGGTATAGGTACCTATAACTATTATTAGCTGCTTAGATATACTGAATTTCATTTACTTCTGTACAAAGTAGTAGAATTACAAACTAATCATTTGATCAAATTTATTTTGTGAAAGTGTACCGGCCTTTGCGAAAATTAGTTCACATATACATATAATATAGTTATTAAGTCTCTCCACATTTGAGATGTGTTATTCTATTTGTCTGTTTGTGTGTTATACTGAAACAAAATTGGAAAATAATTTGTAATAGTTGATGTAAATATATCATGCTCAGATATCCCATGGTTAATGATTATAATTAAACTATTGTGTTATTATGTGGTATACATATTCTCAGAACATCTATAGTCATGTCTTTGTTTATATTTCTCACTTGTAACACATCCCTAAATTGTTCTCTTAATTTCACCATTTCATAAAGTCTCTGTTGTTCAATACCTCTCCTTTTACACCAGCTGCTTGATATCTTGACACCTTCTGATTTAACCTAACCCCCAAAAAAATGAAGATATAATTATATGTTTCAACGACAAGACCCTTCATCTCACGAGACCCTTTATCTCACGAGACCCTTTGGCTCCCCAGTACCTATATTAATATCAATGTCTACCTAATTGAAAGTTGACCATATTATTTCCTCCCAAAGAAGGCTATACATAATGTGGAGTTTTTGTTCTTTCTAAAAAAAGTTATGAAAATAATGTGATCAACTCTCAATCAATCTCTAAACTCAGAGACTAGGAGCACAAAGGACTATTGTTGTTATCGAAGTACTCTCACTAAATGACCACTTCAATAAGTATGCAAACTGAATCCTTACTTGTATCCACTCATCATTCGTCTCATTAGTTCATATTAAGTTATAGCTTAATATAGAGGTCTCGTAAAATGTGAACAAACGGTAATTAACACATCCTATTAAGTCATGTAATATAAGTATTATGCTGATACATCACTTATATTAATTTGTTATTTAACTTATATCCACTAATTATTCATCTTGTTAGTTCATATTAAGTTATAGCTTAATATAGAGGTCTCGTAACACGTGAACAAATGTTCACACATCCTATTAAGTCAAGTACATGTACATGTAGTATAAGTATTATGTTGATACATTAATTTATTATTACATTATAATTCATTAAACTGTATGAATGAAGTCATCATAGCTTATAATATACATAGCGATATAAAGTCATAAATGTGAACAGACATTAACACATACACTTATTAAGTCATGTAGTATGCTATTACATTAATTAATCTAATATTCTTACTTCTATCCACTCGTCAAAAGCATTTAGTAGAGTGAATGGATCACCATGTTCAGACTCCAGAGGTTGACGTATACTTTGAGAACTTGATTCATCTCTACTAAATGCTGTTCTGGTAAAAGGCGACTGGACACTGAGACCAGCTGCTACTATTAATACTGGGTCTATCACCTTGAAAAAGTAATGTAAAAACACTCCATAATTTTGACGTGGTAAAAACACAATGATTACACATAAAAAAACACACACACACACACAAACACATGCCATGACACGCACATGTAATTACATACATAGAATTACATGAAATAGAGTTCCCATAATAAGCATTTTCCCAATAGTCACATCAACAGGTAGCTTTGCTAACATCTTTCCAATTGGAGTTAGAGATTCATTAGAATTGAGAGCACCCTGAGAGAGAGAGAGAGAGAGAGAGAGAGAGAGAGAGAGAGAGAGAGAAGAGATAGATTAGAGAGAGAGAGAGCGAGAGAGATAAAAGAAAAATAGAGACAAACAGAAAGTGATAGATAGAGATAGGTAGAGAGACAGAGAAAGAAGGACAGACAAAGACAATAAATTTGTTTAGGCATGTTGCCCTAAGCAAAACACACTGACTACAGATAGTTAGTACAATCATTATAACCTGTTCTTTTAAGAAAGTAATGGAGTTTTCAATATTTGTAAGTGAAGGAGGTTCAATGAATTGAAATCTGTATGAAGAATATTAATTATGAAATACAATGCTGTATAGGTTCATTGCTATATTGTTAGGTGACTGGTAATGTTAATTGGTTCTTTAGTCATTCAATTTACAAACCAATGCTGTATAGGTTCATTACTATATTGTTAGGTGACTGGTAATGTTAATTGGTTCTTTAGTCATTCAATTTACAAACCAATGCTGTATAGGTTCATTACTATATTGTTAGGTGACTGGTAATGTTAATTGGTTCTTTAGTCATTCAATTTACAAACCAATGCTGTATAGGTTCATTACTATATTGTTAGGTGACTGGTAATGTTAATTGGTTCTTTAGTCATTCAATTTACAAACCAATGCTGTATAGGTTCATTACTATATTGTTAGGTGACTGGTGATGTTAATTGGTTCTTTAGTCATTCAATTTACAAACCAATGCTGTATAGGTTCATTACTATATTGTTAGGTGACTGGTGATGTTAATTGGTTCTTTAGTCATTCAATTTACAAACCAATGCTGTATAGGTTCATTACTATATTGTTAGGTGACTGGTGATGTTAATTGGTTCTTTAGTCATTCAATTTACAAACCAATGCTGTATAGGTACATTACTATATTGTTAGGTGACTGGTAATGTTAATTGGTTCTTTAGTCATTCAATTTACAAACCAATGCTGTATAGGTTCATTACTATATTGTTAGGTGACTGGTGATGTTAATTGGTTCTTTAGTCATTCAATTTACAAACCAATGCTGTATAGGTTCATTACTATATTGTTAGGTGACTGGTGATGTTAATTGGTTCTTTAGTCATTCAATTTACAAACCAATGCTGTATAGGTTCATTACTATATATTGTTAGGTGACTGGTAATGTTAATTGGTTCTTTAGTCATTCAATTTACAAACCAATGCTGTATAGGTTCATTACTATATTGTTAGGTGACTGGTAATGTTAATTGGTTCTTTAGTCATTCAATTTACAAACCAATGCTGTATAGGTTCATTACTATATTGTTAGGTGACTGGTAATGTTAATTGGTTCTTTAGTCATTCAATTTACAAACCAATGCTGTATAGGTACATTACTATATTGTTAGGTGACTGGTAATGTTAATTGGTTCTTTAGTCATTTAATTTACAAACCAATGCTGTATAGGTTCATTACTATATTGTTAGGTGACTGGTGATGTTAATTGGTTCTTTAGTCATTCAATTTACAAACCAATGCTGTATAGGTTCATTACTATATTGTTAGGTGACTGGTGATGTTAATTGGTTCTTTAGTCATTCAATTTACAAACCAATGCTGTATAGGTTCATTACTATATTGTTAGGTGACTGGTGATGTTAATTGGTTCTTTAGTCATTCAATTTACAAACCAATGCTGTATAGGTTCATTACTATATTGTTAGGTTGCTTGGCTGCTTACTAGTGTTGTTTAGTATGACAATAATGACCACTTTTAGTTATAGTTATAATATGACTAGTTTATCACAATTTAGTTATAGTTAATTAACTAAAGTAATATTAGGCTTACTAAAAGGGTTTTAGTTTTACTAAAAGTGCCCATTATTGGCCATCTTTCGTATAAGTTAGTTATAGTTATTACAGTAGACTTGTAATTTAGTTATAGTTGAGTTAACTAGTTATAGTTAACTAAAACAATGCTAGCTGCTACTCATACATATACAGATATTTATCAGACATTCGCTACATTTATTGGACAACGTCCTGTACATGTAAGACTGGTTGTTTTCACACGACTGATAATTATGCTTATAAATAAACTAATCTTCACTTTCTAATGTTGCCAAAACCCAAAGCTGCAGTTTGTAATACCAGAGATTCAAGTGATACTCTGAGAATCTCAGGAGTAGAGTAATCACTAAATGAATCATAATCTGATTCATTATACATTCTGAAGCACACACCAGGACCAGTTCGACCTGAGGCATGAAGAAGATGAGGTGGAAGGATGGGGAGAGGATGGAGAGAGGATGGAGAGAGAATGGAGGAGAGAGAATGGAGTGAGCCAGTAAGCTCAAGCCTGTTCACATTCACAATCAGCTTAATCTACATTAGGATTTATAATTTATATGTATTATACTAATTTAATGTCATAAGATTAATACATGATTACACTGTAACGCGATAATAGATTGAAATCTTTCATACACAAAAAAGAAGAGGAAAGAAAATTATATGAAAATGGTGCTAGTAAAAAGATGGATGGTCATTCCAAACTAAAGTATATATGTGATCTTCATGACTATATTTCAGCTACATGTACATTGCTTTGTTGTCTACACGATAAAGCTAAGCTAATATATAGTCAAACACATATATTTATACATAATGATTATAGGATAATTATAATCAGGAGTGTGGAAATAGTGAGCCAACTACTGGACATTTTGAACTATTTCATCACTCTTGTCCTGCTACCCATATACTTTGTATACAGTTCAGTTTCAATTGACCGGACATTCACTAGATTTCTTGGACAATGTCCTGCATGACTGGCTGTTTCCATACCACTGATTATAGTATAATGATGTTAATAGTTTTCTGTTGAGATACATACCTGCTCTACCTTTCCTCTGTTCTGCACTAGCTCTACTTATCCAAAATTCTTGTAAACGACTCATTTTAGAAGTGGGATCATAACCCATTTCTTTGACCTAAGCATATTAACAATCATCTCATTAATTATTCATTGCTATAGATATATTAATTTTCTAAATCTAATAATTTTCATGCAAATTCTTGATTTGAATTTGGAATTTGAATTTGTTGCCAACATGTGACCAAATTGACCTTTTCTCGAAATCTAATGCTAATCATTTCACTATTCCATCATTTGGTATAGAAAGGCTAATAATTGATATTGACTTCCTGTAAAAAAATGCCAGAATAGCGAGCGATTAAAGGTAAGGATTTGTATGAAATGGTCCCTTTTTTATTGTGCAAATAGAACCTCCTGATTCAAATCAGTGTACCTTTCCTGAATCCACTACAAATCTTATTCCATCGATTGTAATAGAGGTCTCTGCAATGTTTGTAGATATTACACACTTCCTTACTCCATCAGGAGATACATCAAAGACCTGAAAAAGAGACAAAATATTAATATATGAACCAACACAATATTAACAAGAATAATAAAAAACATTTCCATTAAAATTGAAAGAAGATGTAGGGATGTCAAAACCAAAAAAGCATGCAAACAAGGTTAGGTGGGACCCAAAATTAAACAAACCACTTCCATATAACCCTACATAAGTACAGCTCTTTGTATTTTGCTTTATAGTGCTGTAAGTATTGATATACAAACTAGGGGGTCAAATGCCTTTCTTAGTCCCCCCTAAATGAAACCCTGTACATGTACTGACATACTACCGATACCTACACATTACATACATGATACATGTACATACATACATATACATAGTTACATACATACATACATAAATACACTGTACATACATACATACATACATACATACGTACGTACATACATACATACATACATACATATGTGTACATACATGTATATACATACATATATACATACATACATACATACATTATACATACATTATACATACATACATGTACATACATACATACATACATACATACATACATACATACATACATACATACATACGTGTACATACATGTATATACATACATATATACATACATACATACATACATACATACATACATACATTATACATACATACATACATACATACATACATACATACATACATACATACATACGTGTACATACATGTATATACATACATATATACATACATACATACATACATACATACATACATACATTATACATACATACATACATACATACATACAAGGACAGATATACATGTAATCAAAGATAACGTTGTTGACTGCTAATACAGACAAAATTGAAGTTACCCTGTCTTGTTCTTCAATAGACAAAGCACTATGTAATGGTAGAATAATCCATTTACCAGTGTGTTGAGCGTATGTCCTGGCTTCCTGAAGGAGACTAGCTATTTCATTCATACCACTAACAAACACCAGAAGATCACCTCTCTCGTTGCTAGGATACTATCAAATATTTACAAAGATAACCATTAATACCCGTAACCAAAGTCTGTTCACACTCACAATGACCTCAAAATTATCATGTGATGACTTTATGTATAGTTTAATGAGATAAGGTTAGTACGTGATTATACTGTAACTCAATGAAATTCAACATACACAAAAAGAATGGGAAGGACAATTATATGAAAATGGTGGAGGTACATGTAAAATGATTGTTGATCATTCCAAACTAAAAATCATTTTTCAGAGGTCAAGGTGAATGTGAATGACCTTTACTTTAAGGTTCTGTCCATTCAAGGTGGTAAAAGCAGTCATACTGGTTTGTGTGCATACAAGTACTTCCTATATTATAATTAATTACATACCTCTGTATCAATTAACTGCATAATTCTTAAATATGGTTTTGGATCCAATTTTTGAGATTTCTGAAACTGCTAGAAAAAAATTAAATAAACATACTATAAAAATATAATATTATTTCATGATTCCAATGGATGAAGAAACTCCAAATTGAGTAACTCAATATATTCTTACCATCATTAGATTTTGTGGACCACTGACAGGTTTATACTGAAGTGCAATAGGAAATAATCTTCCAGGCACCTAAAGAAGAATAAAAATAGGAGCCATTCTTAAGATCAGTGTTGCAGAGATATTTAATTAACTAACTCTAATTACAGGGGCTCCTTGAAAATACTCTGAGAACAATTGAATATTAATAGTAGCTGACATGAGAATAAGTTTGAGATCAGTTCGTCGATCTATAAGCTGACGAAGAACCCCCAAAAGGAAATCTCCATGAATATGACGTTCGTGTACCTCATCCACAATTATTACATCATACCAATTGAGATCGGGATCAGTGGAGATCTGACGAAGAAGAAGACCTTGGGGAGATTGTAGATGAGGAGAGATGGAAGAGAAGAGGTGTAAGTTCTAAGTGTAATAATCACATGAAGAACTAATACATCTTAGCCAAATATCATAATCTGCCTAACCCTACATTCAACACAAATTCAACTGGACTTTACCTTCAGTGAGAAACAGCACTTTAGTTGCCATAGTTTTTGATCCTTCAAATCTCACCTGATATGCAATCTCAGTCCCATACTCACTCAGAGTCTCAAACCCAACCCTCTTAGCTAGCGATATACATGCTATTCTTCTAGGCTGAGTGCACGCTATTTTACCATAACCAGCAGATAAAAGATATTGAGGGACCTTAATACAGAAAAATAATAAAGTGATGTATATGTTGGACTTTACACACACATGTACATGTACATACTGCCACAATATATGACAATATGAACATAATTGTACATATACTACATGTATACATATACAACATGTATGTATACATGTACAGGTACATGTGAGTACAGTGTGTACATGTATACCATAACAGATACCACATGTACGCACATATACATATAATTATAATTATACATGTGCTATGACGTACGTATATGTACATGTACACATGTATACATCAATACATGCACAAATACACACAAGAATATATGTTCATGTGTACACATAATAGACAATGAGCATATAACATACATGTACATGTACACATACATGTAATGCATATTATATACACATATGCATATACATGTACATGTTAAGTTAGCATGTTCTCACTGGCGTATGAGATGTTTGATTCGGACCCTGCCAGCTGAGCTGCCTTGGTAGCTCAGTTGGTAGAGCATCTGTCTGGAATACAGAGTGTCGTGGGTTCGAATCCCACCTGAGACAACTCTCATTTTTCATTTTTCCATTGCCTCAGGTGTCTTTCTTTCTTTCTTTCTTTCTTTCTTTCTACATCTCTGATAACATCATGTATGTGCGTACATACTATATACATGTATACATATAATAGCGAGATTATATCATTGACTACATTATGACATTCATATATAATTTAAATATATACTTGAGTTGATTTTCCACAGCCTGTGTCACCGGCAACTAATACCACTTGATTTGTCTTTACTGCAGACAGAATATGTTCCTTGAATTGATAAATTGGAAGGTTTGACTGGTCACGACGAATCTTTAACATACGATCAAACTTTTGTTTCTGTAGAAAATTCACGTAATGTCTCAAAATAGTTCGAAACTCTGTCAAGTGTTCCATTGTCAATGGAGACTCTATTAAATATAATTCAACACTTCAAATCATCTTTATACATCTATCCATTCATTCATATATCCATTCATCAATCCATCCACTCATCCATCCTTCATCATCCTGTATCCACTCATCATTCATCAATTCTTCCATTCATCCACTCATACATTTATCCACTCATCCATTCATCAATCCATCCACTCATCCATTCATTGTTCCATCCACTCATCATTTATCATTTAATACATTCATTCATCCATTCATTCACCATCCATAACATCTATCCATTACACTCACTTTTTCTTCCATCATCTTCTCTCCTCTGTTGTATCTGACGAAGCTTGTAGGCTAAATCATCAGTCATGACAGAAAAACTAATGCGATATGATTTATTATAATGTTTAGGAAACAAGAACAATGAATCAGCATCAGTGGAACCATGACTATCATCACCTCGACTGCTTGTTGCCTCTGAAGATGGATCTACATAAATTATACAAATTATATATCAGGGTTTTCTTGGGGAATTTTCAGTAATGAAAGGGAAAAACAAGTGTCATGGCTATACTTCTGTAGATATCCTCTCCTATATGGATGTTTTTGAAATCTAGAAGTTGCAGATTGCTTTCTGGTGGCCTCTGACACCCTTTAGTTGACTTAGACATTGAACACATATAATCACAATAAATAGCTTTGGGAAATCCCCAGGTCTTTGCCCTCCACCTTGTATGATACCCAGTATATTGTATACTGTGTTATTCTACATCTCATACTACCAAATCTCCCCTTCCTCATGGAAATGCTACTAACAGAAAACCAAGTTCTAAAGCTTTCAAGAAATCTATTTGTGGTAGGAACATTAAATATAGGATGGTGAAAGGTGTAATCTATATGAGTGTGATGTTGCTTATATTGGAAGCATATATATATCAAGTGAAGAGTATAACTACATACGACACATTAGGTAGGATGAGAATTACCATCAAGTCGTCCAAAACTGTTAGTTTAGGACAGGTATATAAAACCGTCAAAAAATGTTTGTTTGTGGTAATAGTAACATGATTTGTGATGCACCTACGTATCTCGATAGTTTGGGTACTTCGTCATGTGCATTATATCATATATTCTAGGCAGTCAATGTGTTATTAAGGTTTGTATGCTAATTTTGTTACTGTAAATAGTGGGACTGTGGTTGGGTGTGGTTTTGTTACTATTCATAGTAGCGAAGGTTACATGTATTTGCTAGGTACACCAGCTGTACTGGGCTTATGAACAGTCAATGTGTAATTAGTGTATGTTAAAGAAAAGAAAAAAGATATGGCATGTTCTCGAAATTCTCAAGTGTATTTCAAATAATGCTTGAGTGATGAAGTGGACCACTCAGTGAAGATCTGTACTTTTTATATGCTGGGCTTGAAATCTGTGATATCGGTAGAAAAATTTCCAGAAGTTTCGATGTTCTTCGGAACCCCTGTGAAAATGAGGGATTACTTAATTATTTATTTGACAAGTGAGGCTAAAAATACCTTCGGATAAGAGGAAAGTCTTTGAAAAAGATCCTATCTAATTCTTTCTCGTGAATTAACCAATTGAATCCTTCCATTTGTTTCTAGTTTCCCGCTAATCGACTGTTAATGACTTAATGTATAGACTAGGTAACCACGCCCCTAGATACTAAATTTTGAAATCTGAATAACAAATTGGTGGAAGTATCTCTAAGTCGGATGTCCCATTAATCGATTTCCAACCTTAACATAGTCCAGTGGCGTAGCCAAGGGGGGGGGGGGGGGGGGGGCATTTGCCCCCCCTTTTTTTTCTGAAACGTGAGAGTTGTCACTTGTAAATTATAAAATTGCGTTATATTTCACTCCTTACGGTAATTCCAGCACTGAAAGATGATGTTTAGTAGTCTTTTTTCTCTTGGAAACGTTGTAGAGAGGATAACTATAAAGCTCTTTCCTACGTGAGTAACAAAACTTTCGAGCGAGCGTGCTCCTCGAGTTTGCAGCCACACCCATGCAATGTTGCAGAAACATTGCATGGGTGTGGCTGCTCTAAGGTCTTTCAGTGGGCTCAAGCGAATCAAAACAGCCCTTAGGTCTACTATGAGCACTGAACGTCTCTCTAGTCTAGCTCTGCTTCACATGCACCAAGACATTCCAGTCAACATTGAAGAAGTCATTGATGAGTTCTCTAGACGTCATCCTAGGCGTTTTCAAATGTGCAACCCCGGCACTAGCCACTAGTTATACCTCAGTTGAACTTTGATATACTTTCATTGTTTACACTATTGAACTTTATTACTTGTTCCTGCATGCTTTTCTTTGATCAGTGGGCGTGGCTTCCGATGCGAAAATTCTTGCTCGCTTCGCGCGCATATTTTTCTTCTTTGCCCCACTTTTCTCAAATCCTCGCTAAGCTCCTGCATACATTATATACTAGATGCCTGCTTGCAACCAGTTTCAAATATATAGGTTCAGTTTTACACAAGAGCTATTAAGATTCTTCAACTGCAGTATAGAAGGAAATGTAAGTGCAAATGAGGTAACTATGTATTGGTTAGTCTCGCGGGCCACGACCTAACCTCGTTCGGATTAGGTCGTGGCCCGCGAGACTATGTATTGGTCTGTTAAAATAACCAATTCAATTGCATGCAAATACAATATAATAGCAAAATGAACTGCATATCTAGAACTTGTAATGATATTCACAATAATCATATTTAATACTATCTGTGGACCTTCCTTTCTACAATAGCGAAATTACAAATTACAAGCTGTAATTGTTTGTCTTGTTATACGAGGAAAACAAAAACTACTATATATATACTCACAATTAAAGAAAAAATTAGCTACAAATCTCCATGAACAGTTTTACAATAACTATAAACATGTAATAGCAATAAATTACTTGCTAGACAGTTGATAGTGGATTCACAGCCTCCATGCGAATTGATGATTGATCCAAACTACCTTTATGAACTTCATTGTACCTTTTGTGTCTTAACAATAAAGCTAAAATGTACTCTAAACAGCTTAGTCCACCAATAATAAAAAATACACCATACCAATCTATCACTGTCACTAAGTATTCAGATATAAAACCAGCAACTAACCCACCGGCAGCTTGAGAGAGAGTTAGCAATCCAAAGTTAACACTTATATGCTTCTGTCCAAATAGTCTTGCTGTGGCTGTTGGGAAAATAGACTGATAGCCTCCATGACAAAAAAAGATGACAAATATCCAGAACAAGAACATTATTCTGCCTACTACAGAAGTTATGTAAAGTGTTAACAAGAAGCTACTCATTACTGCACCTTGAAGTACAAGTACAAAGTTGTAACTTGTGAAATCAGCCAAGATACCAAACCCCAAACGTCCCAGTTGACTGGCAACTGCACCAACACTTCCTACAATTGTTAAAAAGAAGTCATCTTTTGTGATTTCTTCCAGTCCATATGCTTTATAAAGAGATAGTATAAATGCAGATATAACTCCTGCAAAGAAGAACATGATCCAAAGTACATAGAAGTTGAATTTAGTAAGCATTTGTTTTGGTGTAACATCACATACTACATTACTACTTGGAATGCTTTTTTTACAATGCTTTTTGTCTGACTTGGCAGAATTCGAACTATTAACAGCACTATTGGATACCAAATTTTCATTATTGATCTTAGACTCTGTCTCAACATCTGTTTTCATATTTGTCACAAACCCATTTTCGCTAGTTGAGTTTTTGCTTTCACTAGGAGAAATTGTCTCGTAATAAAATTTAATTTCAGTATTTCCTCCAAATTTAATTGATATGGTAGGTTCACATTTATTATTTCCTATTACTGAGTCTACATTTTCCAGATCCCCTGATGTAGGCTGACAATCACACTTGTCCTCCTCTATGCTGCATTCTTCAGGTTCAATTTTCTTGCTACAGATTAAAGATTCTGCATTCTCTGTAGTCTGAGAATCTGCCCCGTCCTGTTCAAATGTACCAATGGGTTCATGTTTCTTACCATCACATTCTACTACTGTTACATGTATGTTACCTGCATTCTCCTTTGCTGTGGTCCAAGAATCAGATATATTCTGTTTGTCTACAAGTTCAAAACAATTTTGTTTCTTGTCACTATAATCTAATACTGTTGTGTCACCGGCATTTTCTAACTGAGGATCAGACATATGCATGTGCTGTTTAATGGTGCTATGTACAAGCTCAATATGATTTTGTTTCTTGTCATTGATTGCATCATATTCTACTACAGTTACGTCACATGCATTCTCCTTTGCTGTGGTCTGAGAGTCAGACATGTACTGTTCAATGGTACTATCTACAAGCTCAAAACAATTTTGTTTCTTGTCACTATAATCTGATACTGTTGTATCACCAGCATTTTCCAACTGAGGATCAGACATATGCATGTGGTGTTCAATGGTGCTATGTACAAGCTCAATATGATTTTGTTTGTTGTCATCATATTCTACTACAGTTACGTCATTGGTTTCCACATTTTCCTCCAATGAAATCGTAGATTCAGATATGACCTCTCCCTTTCCAATCTTTTTATCCATAGGTTCTTTATGATCTTTCTTTTTGCCATCTGTTTCCATACTATACTGAGGAGGAGGATTGACTAGAAATACTGATCCAATAACAAGCATAGTTGCATAGCAAGCACTAAGTACAAGGAACACATTTGGAACTGCATTCAATATTTCTGGCTGACTGAAATATGTTTCGTCAGGGTTATCTGAATAAGGAATATCATTTGGTGATTTATTGTGTGGGTTTATATAGCCAGTTTGGACGAAATTAAAAATAAAGCTGCTTAACCCATATCCTGACACAACAATACCGGAAGCCACTCCTTTCCAATTTGGTAACCATCTCATAGCGCATGCTAAGGGACCGATATATCCCATTCCGCTTCCAATACCATACATCAACCCATATGTCAATAGTAATAACCAGTATGAGTACTGGATTACTATGTAAGTTAATGCTATATTAACACACATGAATAAACCGGCTAATAATGTCACAAGTCTTGGACCAAATCTTTTCTCCAGAATACCTCCAAACACCACAGTACTTCCATATCCTATTACTTGACAAGTATATAGATAAGCACCATCAGTATAACGTAAATCCATAGGGTGAGAACGCTCTCGGATATAGGAGACCAAATATGGTACCAAATTTCCACTTGTGTACAAAGATCCGAGTGCTAGATGAATGAGAAAGCATGAGGCGAGTACTAGTACAAGTTGAAACTTCCAAAGTACTTTTGGCCATTTCCAGTAGACACAGATTGAAGCATATAACACCATCTCCAAACAGCCAGCTATTTGCTAATTATCTAATCAATCACACCCTATGTAAACAGTGATGGTGTAGACTAAAATTAATTATGCCAAAGTCTGACTTATATATGTGTTTATAAACATTATAGAGTAAGCCACCGATTGTTGGACATATCTAATTTCGGACATTCAAATTATGCAAATGCAAGCACGCAGGGCTCTCATTTTTGGATCACAGTAAGATTTGAACCTTAGCTGTATGCATACCAAAAATGAGCTACCGATGATGAAATACGTAAACTTTATGGCTACAAATCCTGACCGTCCGAATCAAGCAAACGTCGGATAAACATATCAAAATACGGATCCTCTCCTGTAGACCTTAAAAGAGAAGCAAATAGATTATTTGTTGCATGTATGAAGTAGTGTCAGTTATTCTCTAAACAATGTCTAAGCCTGGTCTTCTAGGCTTTTCATTCCATTGTAGCGAGTTACCACAGACAATATGCGGTATATTCGGCCACGCCCATTATGAAATATTATTAATAATTAACTCAAACTCAATTGTTTCTTTACATGAATTTCCAGTAACTACAATTGTTCTTTTCTTTTTCTGTAACATTTACTGCATAACCAAGCATATGATTCATCATCCCATGCTTTGGGATTAATTACTTCACACATTTCGTGAAACCATACATCACAGTTAGTACATTCTATCATTCTAATGGTTGGAGTTTCTGGTAGACGACAACTGCAATGGACAATAACAGGTATTTCTTTCTTTACAACCTGACCAGGTTCCAAATGGCGGTGTACTGATGGAAATGGTAATGCTGTTGATCTTTGTAAACAATTATACAGGTGGTTTCTCAATTCACTTTGAATGTAGTCTTTCGTGTGAGGCATTTCACCATCACATAATGTGGTCGCATATGCCAATGCATATAATCCACAATCTTTAATTCCACTCTGTTTGCAAACATTAATAAGTTCAATCTTGATGCTTCTTCTCGGTGTCCGTACAATACTACAAATTTGACATATTGTGTCATCACTTATACTTTCATCACTTATACTGTCAAAGATTTGTACACCTGTAAGTAAATAATTTGATTATACACTGTACATGGAAACCTAAACTTATAATTCTCACCACCATATAAAATCATAGCACACACTAGTAATAAGATAGCATTCTTAATGCTATTGTTATAGTGTTTTGTATGTAAAATACACATTCCAACTAGGGATGTGCGATACCACTATTGCGTATCACTGCCAAAAATATCATGATACGCTACAGTATCATGATATTTGAAATAATATTGAAACACTTAAAATGTAAATAAATCCCCTCCTATTTGGATGTATTTGTCAAGAAATGGTAAAAGAAATCAATGAAAGTTATGCACACTAGCTTGTTATAATTACTTTTAGTTATCAAATTAGAAAAAAAATGTTTAATAAACTCTCCATTCCAGTGTATCGATACACTCAAAACCTAATATTGTATCACGATATTCAACAAAAATATCGATATTTCCATATATCATTACATATTGCTCATCACTAATTCCAACCCCATATAATAATTACAAAATACAGTAATACCTGATCTGCAATTAATATTAGACACAGTGATCCAATGATTACAATTCACATGAAGAATCTGCACAAAACGTCCCCTCTGAGTGGAAAAATTATACTCTTTACCATATGCTGGGTCTTCCAACCCACCAATGGCAAACCGATCTCTTAATAACAGTTGATAACGAATAATAAATGTACATGTTAGTTCTTCCCCATTCAACAGTAGTGACATATTGGCCAAAACTGCTCCATCAACATCAAGATGATCCTCGTCAGTATTATCTGACGACAATTCCACAGTGGTAGGTTCTTTGTTGACTGCAACACATAGTATATATAATATATTACCTATACACACAGCCATTCATGACTACTTACTTCTTGCTACTCTCTTGTCTTTCTCAGAGAGACATTTGACTAAACTGCCCTCATCAGAGACACCTCCAGTTTTACGAGTTACCTGCTTCTTACCTATAGTATGCCAAACATTCATGTACATATATATCCAGAAATAACAAAATAACTTACTTCCTGTTTTTGTTTCCACTAAACTGTCTTCATCACACACACCTCTAGTTTTACGAATTACCTGCTTCTTACCTATAGTATGCCAAACATCCATGTACATATATATCCAGAAATAACAAAATAACTTACTTCCTGTTTTCATTTCTACTAAACTGTCTTCATCACACACACCTCTAGTTTTACGAGTTACCTGCTTCTTACCTGTAGTATGCCAAACATCCATGTACATATATATCCAGAAATAACAAAATAACTTACTTCCTGTTTTTGTTTCCACTAAACTGTCTTCATCACACACACCTCTAGTTTTACGAGTTACCTGCTTCTTACCTATAGTATGCCAAACATTCATGTACATATATATCCAGAAATAACAAAATAACTTACTTCCTGTTTTTGTTTCCACTAAACTGTCTTCATCACACACACCTCTAGTTTTACGAGTTACCTGCTTCTTACCTATAGTATGCCAAACATCCATGTACATATATATCCAGAAATAACAAAATAACTTACTTCCTGTTTTCATTTCTACTAAACTGTCTTCATCACACACACCTCTAGTTTTACGAGTTACCTGCTTCTTACCTATAGTATGCCAAACATCCATGTACATATATATCCAGAAATAACAAAATAACTTACTTCCTGTTTTGTTTTTAACTTCATTGTCTTCATTTTCTAGACCACTGTCACTAGTTTCAGGACCACACACTGACACACCTCTACAGGTTCTTTGCTGTTTAGCTGATGCTTTGGCTTCCTTAGCCTTCGCTCTAGCTACTTTTCGTTTTTCTTTCTCATCTATTTTCTCTTGCTTTATTCTTTCTTTTTCTTTAATAGCTTCAATATTTTCAATGCTAGTGAGTACCTTTCCTGCAGTCTTCTGGCACTTCATTGGTGGAGGCTTTGGAGTGCTCAAAAACTGGCTGATTGAAGAGGCTTTTCTAAGTGGCATGATAGTCAAAGAATCTTCATTGACATGATTGATATCTCCTAATGATAATGACCTATCGGATGGAGATATTGCTGTTGTGGGTTCCAGTTCATCATTATAATCATAGAATGATTTAAATGAGGCATTTACATCTGATAATGTGGTAGTAGATTGCTCATAATATGGTGAATATTTCGAACGTTTATCACATACTGGACTGTACAAAGGAATGTATGCCAGTCCCGTACGGTGTGGCAGTGATTCGGGGTGAAATGCGGAAGGGTTTTCTTTGTGTATTTGATCTTGGACCTTTCTGGGGTTGAAAGGATATACACCCGCTGCACTAAATCCAGCTCTAATGTTTTTTTGAGACATTGCTAACATCCAAGCTTCACCAAATAGATGTGAAAAATCATATCGTGAAACTACTCTTCCTGGATTACGTTTATAAAAATTGTGGCAAACCTGCTTCCAACAGGACTTTAATGGACTGAAACAGCCTACATCCAATGGTTGAGCAAGATGTGTTGTGTGAGGAGGTAATGTGAAAAGAATTACCTTTTCTTGAGCTGCTGCTGTAATAACATCTGGACAGTAATGACTAGAATGCCCATCCATTAGTAGAAGTAAAGGTCTTATTGGAGGACAGTACACAAGAAAATGACGATAAAACCACTGGAAAAATAACTCTCTGTTAATCCAGCCCGTTTTTGACAGTCCGTAAAGGGTTCCAGGTATTTCTCCAACTGTCATCTCGGGGTTTAAGGTTTTCCTATCGAAGATGACTAGTGGTGGTAGAGCAATACCAGTAGCACATGTACAAGCTAGCACAGTAATCTGTGTCTTGGTGTCACCAGAGATAGAGCTTACATTCTTACAGCCTGTTTTCGCAACCACTTTGACACCCTTTGGGTTCAATGGCATCCCAGTTTCATCACAATTGTAGATACGCATAGGATTATTAAAAAAAAAATTTTCCTTTAAGGTATCTTCCAGCATATCAAAATATCTCCCCATTGTTTCATGATTTGTTGCCTTTGCTCTAGCAATTGCTAGTGGTACTGCAGTACGTAGTGATATTTCCTTGTGGCGTTCACAAAATCTCTGCCACCAGCCATGAGTTACAGAGCGTTTTATACCCTTCTGATCAACAATTAGCTGTACTAATGCAATTACTTGTGCAACTGTATGTGGGTATCCAATATCGGCACAACGAATCAAAAAGTTCACCAGCTCCCCTTCTTGTTCCAATGTTAAATATGAAGGTGGTCCAGGTCTAGCTCCATGTTGGATTTTCCCAGATGTCCGGTCATGAAGACTTGATTTTGGTACACCAAACATTTCGGCAGCCCGTCGCAGTGACATTCCATTTTCCACTGCAGTCATAGCTTTCACCATGTTTATATCTTCATAAGTGTGATAGCATTTGGGTCTGTGAGAATTTGTGATAGAAAAGTCATCCAATCGATCACATAATTGTGATACTATAATCCTTTCACTCAAGATGGGATAATCAGTGATCTAAATGAAGTAAAAGATATAATAATTATACAATTATTTCAATATATAATATAAAATATATCATCTCCAGTCAGTCATCATATATTATTATACCAACTGGAGTGTCGAAATAACCATCAAGTAGTTAAACCACATACAGCCAAAAGGTAATTAATAACCACACTGCTGCCTACTTTTACATTAGTATTGCTTTGGCTTTTTAGCTAGTGATACTTGTACACATTTGCTAAATTATAAATATAATAAAATGTATCCAGAAGTGAACCCACAATGCCATTGGGCCAGGCTATAGTAATGATTTGTGAACCTACGAAATGTCTACACCCTAGAATTGAGGGACACGTCGTATACATGCACAGATACATAACCAGGCAAATAGACCATAAACATTCCCAAACAAAATTTAATACGTAAATGTTTGTATTTGGGTCCAATTCTGGGGTTATTGTATGTTTACAAATATTTTTTCAAATGGAATCTGAAATGTCAAAATGCCATTACCATAAAAATAGCCCTACTCCCTTCTTTTGGTAGAGTTTAGTGCATCAGTGTTTCAAACACATATACATGTATCTGTACTTTAACACATACACTTTGCCCAACTAGTGACTTACTGACATATCTTCTATTTGTCTTACAATATAAGACAAAGTTGATAAAAACTTAGATCCAAGAGTGCAGGTTAGTGAGGTTCAATGCTGAAAAGAACTTCCTGGAACAACTCCTGCTGTCCTGCAGTATAATGTGGCCAATCATTGAGCATGCGCACTTCCGAAATTACAGCAATTTTATGATAGTCATTGATGACGACAATAAAGGAGTGACAGAAGACAAGTCTTGGAGATTTATTAGAAGATGAGTTGTTCTACTTCATACAGGGAATAGATGATTCATATGCCTTTGTCTTAACGTTTACAACATACAGTCCGTCTTTTGATTTATCTATCCGATGTTTGCTTAATTCGGACGGTGCAGGATTTGCCTCTGCACAGCTTGCATACATCACCTTTTGCAGGTGATTTTTGGTACACACATAGCTGCACAGTAACTCTTCCAGTGGTCCAAGAATGACAGCTGTATGTTTTTGCGTTTGCGTGATATGACTGTCCGAAAATAGATATGTCCAACAATTGGTGGCTTACTCTAATTGTCACAGTTTATGCATTCGTATAAATTATATATAATATAATAGTTATATATAATTATTATTATATATTGTGTGTATTTAAAAAGATAGGTCATTGAGTAGAGGTTCACAATTAGTCTCGCGGGCCACGACCTAATCCGAACGAGGTTACGAGGAAACAGTCTGGTGACTCTCGTTGAAAGGTCGTTACACAATGGAATGATAATTACATCCGCAGTTAGTTTAACACTTTCAATAATTATTATTAGTGGTATTATTGTAGCTGTGAAAATATGGATGGGAGATATTTGTTTGTGTTGCTCAGTGAGTGTGGAGAAGCGAGGAAGCAGAAGAGTTATTCATAATCCTTACTGCTATGTCAATCGATTTCTTTATACCAAACTTCTTTGACGACATTTTCCATACAGAAGTGTGAAAACTAACACCGAAGCGTGGAATGCGGTAAATATAGCAATCACTAAATCTGATTGGTCACGACCAAAATCGGCTGTAGCCAACGACCTTTCAACAAGAGTCACCAGACCGTTTCCTCGTTCGGATTAGGTCGTGGCCCGCGAGACTAGTTCACAATATCCTGGTACAGATGCATTTAAAAGATCTCTTTTAGACTTACGTTCTCCATTACTGCCAAGTAAAACTAAAATATTGCGCCAGTGGTGAGCGAAGTAGGTATATATAGTCCAGGCGTACCAATTTTGTGCCATATATGACATGTACAAAACAGAAATAGACTCAAGAAATTAAGTCTTCCGGACTGCATGGAACCAGAGTTCTGGATGAGGTAGATTGGAACTGGAGCACTGAATTAGGTTAGGCTAGAACTGCCCCATACAGGGCTGGAACTAGTGACTTGAATCAAGAGACCAATGAGCACTGGATGAGGCAGACTGTATATGTGAAACCAGAACAATGGATGAGGTAAATTGGAACTGGAGCACTGGATAAGGCAGACTGCACGGAACCAGAGCACTGGATGAAGTAGACTGGAACCGAAGCACTGGATCAGGAAGACTAAAACTGGGAAACTGGAACACTGGATTAGGTTGGCTGGAACTGCCCCACACGGGGCTGGATCTAGTGACTTGAAGAGACCTCCGACTAGCCACCACAAAAAAAATTTTTTAAATAAAAAAAAATTTTTTTGGGTGATTGGTTCTTAGGTCTTGCTTTCTTTGATCTTGATCCATCTATCCAGTTCTTGGTCTTGCAGTCTTGAGTCTTGATCCATCTATCCATTTCTTCTTGGTCTTGCGCAGTCTTGATCCACTCCTTCCTTTTCGGCTCTTGAGCCACAAATGTCGCATGCTTGAGATGCACTGCTTTTTATACAGAATTTTTCCATCTTTTGTTTTAATCTTTTTAGCCAATCAAATTTATTCAAAGATTTCCATTGTTCTTTTCCCGCCTATTGCTTTTTTTTTCTATGCTTTTTTCTTTTCTACCTGATAACTCCAAAGCTGTTCTACTGCAAATAGAACTTGTAGCATCAGATTTATCATCTCACAGCGAATCTTGTGATGTATTTTGAGGCTGGTGTCACTTTTACTACATGTGGGTCACATAGAAAGATAGTTTCAATGACCTCAAAGCTGTTTTGCTAAGAGATACAATATCGTTTTCAAGGCTACACACAACTGACTGTAACCATTATTCAAACTGAGAGCTATATAGTAGTTATGGCCATTCAGTACTCAGTATAGACACAGAGAGAGATGTACTTTGCATGGCTCAAGTCAATTGATGTTAGAAAGACAGTTTGGACGACAAACAGCAACAGAAGACTAAAGCTATTAAAACGGTGTAACTGAGCTGTTAATGATTGCAAATGGAAACAAAACTGAGTCGACAAGTTTGAAGATGGTGAACTGTGTCTGTTTCAGTATGCATGGGAAGGCTTTACAATCCAGGTCTATCATTATACTTATCAGTATAGAGATATATTTTGCATGTTTCAAGTCAATGTTAGCTACAGTATTAGTTAGAAAGACAGTGGACTTGATAAAGGTGATAGGCATTGAAGAACAATAACAGAAACTGAAGCTATTAAGCATCTGTATACATGGGATTGCTAGTGGAGATATAAGATATAATTAATTTGTCAAAAGATCTGTTATTTTATTACCTTCGCCGCGTAGCGTAGGCGGAAGGTACGGTAATCGTTTTGTCTGTGTGTCTGTCTGTTAGCACTTTTTCTGGAAAAATAAAAACATTGACAATTCAAATGGGGTACTGGTAGACTTCAAATTATACAAGGAAAAAAAATAACGTAGGAATTCTTCTAAAACCTTTTGGTTCTAAAGTTATGACAATTTTTATAACTCACAGTTACCGTTTCACAACTTTAAGATGAAACGAGGGCAATAACGAGAGTAAATATGGACACAAAAAACACAAGTGATCCTGTTTCATGGCTGTCGCTAGCCAAGAAACACTTCAAACCAAGAACAATCGAGGTAATGGTTGCTACTACACCACCATTGATGCAGCTACCTAGCTCCACCTACAGGTATGTGCATGCGTCATGTACTAAACACGTGGTAGTGCGATTCAATAGTCAATACGTTTTCACACGGAGACTTTAGAGGTAGACTTGAGAACTTCTTCATTGTTTGAGAATTAGATGTAAGATATAATTATATACAAATTATACATTTCATTGATATCCTTATTTTGTCTTTTAGAATATAAAGTTATGACAGTTTTAATTAATGCCCATAAATGTTTTTCAAATTTATATATCTATTCCATGTAACAAAAGTATTGTTGTTTGTTTCATACACAAACTTTATTATATTTTGAAAAAATTGTAGTGCTTTGTATTACTTTGCCATGTAGGCGAGGGTCCCGTCCCGACGGCACTCGTTAAATTATAGTAAGTACACGTTTTGTGTTGGAGGGAGTACTGTATTGCTATGGCTGAGAGACAGCGCACGCACTCACTGCAGTGTACCAAATGTATTGGAAAATAATTATTATGGAGTCAATCATAACTGTATGTCATGACTAATATAATTTCAGATATATATACAGGTGTGATGTGATTGCTTTTGTTATTAGCTACAATAATGATGTGACTGTACATGTTGTATATAACAAGTTAGCAAATAATTATTCCAAATTCATCAATACCAACTGATAGTTTTTATCACATGCCAGATCTGTCGTCGGATTGATGAAAAAGTGTGAATGAAATACATACTAGTATAGTATGGTATTATGATTTAGAATCATAATTTATATATTTATACTACAAATGAATGTATTTATAATTTTTTTTAAATAAATGAATAAACTAAATGTTACATCGCTCGCTCCCTCTCCAACTCTGTATAGAAATTGTTCAAAATATTGTCAAGCAATTGCGGACACAGACACTACATACTGCTGTTATGGAATTTCCTGAAACTCGATCTTCTATTCTAGTTCACACAATTTCTGAAATGTCTTATACTTCTAATGTGTTTGTTTGTGTCTATCCCAAGTAATAAACTGTATCTATATCAACATTACAATTACGAACCTCCATGTAGCAGAAATTCCATGAGAATCATATTCCTCATTTCAAAAGAGAAAGGTTGGGACTAGCTCCTTCCATTGTTAGTAAGAAACAACCACCATCGTATATCACCTACCAGACTTGGGTACTGGCCATATACTGGAGTACTCGTAATGGAATTATACTATCTAAAGGAGATATGTAATAATATATATCTAAAGGTCATTCATGTACACCTTGACCTTCAGAAAAATGTTCATAACTTTAGTTTGGAATGACCAACAATCTTTTTACCAATGCCTAATGCGTGATTTGCGTAAAATGCGTAATTGCGTAATTGCGTAATTGTATGAATTATATAGTATATCCAATCCTGATTAATATCTTATTGCATTGAGGACATGGGATGTAAACATGGTATTCCAAAATAGCTGTCCACAATCAATGATCAAGTGGTTACATTATATCAGGATAAAGATAGAGAAAATCTACTAATAACTGACTTTCATATTGTATTGTTCACAAACCACAGACATAGTACACATTAGTGTTTTTGATAAGCTTATATTGTGCACCATTGGCCCAAAAAGCTTTAATTTGGCACTGCACAGTTCTTCCTTTGGGCCAGATGGCACAGTTAATTATGATTATATTGTCATTAACAGCATTAACTCTTTGTTAATTGGCTCAAGATGTATTCCCAATGGCGCATACACTAAACATTGTTAAGCCAATTTTGCCCATAGTTCAAACTGTATCAAAACCTCTGGTATACATTGTACACATAATATAAACATAACAATGTGAAGATGTGTGTCTCGATGATCAGAAACAAATACATGTAATAATGTATATAATATATTATATACATGTACCACCTACCTTGACAAGGTTGTGTATGAAACAGTCCCAAGTTTTATTTTGTTGCTTACCAGCTGCACACATGTCATCACTAACAGGGTCATGAGTGTACATACTCACACACTGTATTGTATGAGTTTGAACACCAGTTCCACAGGCTTTGCTACACTATATTGAAAATAAGGTAATCAGAACTGAACAGCGAAATAAATATGACATATTTCACACTTATTAATACTCAAATAGCCAACTCTAGCTACAGTGCAGCACGGGAGGTGCAAGTATTCATACTGTTTCAGAGAGTATGGTAGTACTCTTTATGAAGAGATGGCTCAGGAAAAAATAAAATTATGTATAATTATTTAATAATTATGATTACAAATGGGTATGTAACTATGTATGAATGTATGTATCAGGAAAACTTTGGTGTCTTATGATCACCAAGTATGAAAATAAAGAGAGAGCATACCATAATACAAACATAATGTGAATGTGTGATGTTATATTGGAAGCATGTATATCAAGTGAAGAGTATAACTACGACAGATTAAGTAGGATGAGAATTACCATCGAGTGGTCCATAACTGTTAGTTCAGGACAGGCATATACAATAATCAAGAAATGTTTGTTTGTGGTAATAGTAACATACCTATATGTACATATCTAGCGGATAGTTCAGGTACTTCTTTATCAGTGTAACAGACATTGCATTACTTTCAGGCAGTCAATTTAATATTAAGTGTTGTATGCTATTTTCAGTCACTATAAATAGTAGGACTGTGGTTGGTGTGGTTTTGTTACTATTTAGTGAAGGTTACATGCATTAACTGCCAATATTTCATTGTTAGGTACACCAGCTGTACTGCAATGGGCTTATGAACAGTCAATATGTAATTAGTGTATGATATATAGAGGAGTTTATTTAGGAATAACCCTCCTAATTAGTGTATGTTAAAAAAAAACATATGGTATGTTTTCGAGATTCTCGAGTGTATTTCAAATAATGCTTTTAAGTGATGAAGTGTACTACTCAATGAAAATCTGTACTTTTTGTATGTTGGGCTTGAAATTTGTGATATCAGTAGAAAAATGTCCTGAAGTTTTGATCTCCTTCGGAACCCCTGTGAAAATGAGCGATTGCTTGACAAGTGAGGCTAAAAATACCTTCAAATAAGAGGAAAGTCTTTGAAAAAGATCCTATCTTTTTTTCTCGTGAATCAATCAAATGAATCAATTGAATGTTTTGAATCCTGTTTCTAGTTGACTAGTTCCCCGCTATGGCCGCTAAATTTGCGCTAATCGACTGTTTATTATGTATTGCTCTAATTATAGATAACCACGCCCCTAGATACTAAATTTTGAAATCTGAATAACAAGAGGTTAGTTCATGTACATGTAATATAAGATAATAGATAAGTTATAATAACTACATATTTGTACATTAAGTAGTAAAAGATAAATACATATTTTAAATACTAAGGTGTAATAAAATATATATATCTATGTGTGAATTATTGTATAGTATATATATATATATATATATATATATATATATATATATATATATATATATATATATATATATATATATATATATATATATATATATATATATATATATATATATACATATATATACATATATATATTGTATGTATTTAAAAAGAGAGGTCATTAAGTAGAGGTTCACGATATCCTGGTACAGATACATTCCAAAGATCTCTTACAGATACATTATTGTTGCCATGAATTGCATTATAATTATTATCCCTAGTGCCAGTGGTGAGTGGAGTGTATAGTCCAGGTGCACCGATTTTGCGCTGTTTTGAAAACAACTTTCCAAATTGCTCTCTTGTATTTCTTTGTGGCACTATACCACAAATATCTAACAGCTTTTTGGAAACATATATCAAAACCACAGCAAGAAATTGCAGAGCGATTATGGAGAGAGAAATATTCGAAGCAATTGTTTGACATTTTCCACTCGTTTGTTGATCAATATTGATACAATATTGAGTCACCGCTGAAAAGCATGCAAGATTTGCAATTGATAGTGCTTCATGGAAGTTGAGTAGTTGTGATCGATAGATCCCTTTTCCCTTGACAACCAGAGGAAATAGAAACAATGCTGTCATTATTATGAACAGTAATTGGAGTTGTATAGACCCTTCTCTGTTAAGGGTAAATGCCAGCAGTAAAGATACTCTCACACACAGAAGAAATCCAGTCCAATATCGCGAGGATACATTATAAGGTCCTTCATATGCATCAACAAAAGGTTTAACACGGTTAATCCACTTAAATAGACAAAAATGTGTCAATCGTTGTAATATCGGAGAAGTTGTAAGCAGAAGTATGTACGGTGCAATAGCGAATACTGTTATAATAATTGCTACTAGAAACAGCACACCATGCTTTTTACCAATGTAAGGGATATTAGCATCAAACCACCATACTTGAGTAGTACCTTTACTTCCATTGTCACATTCGTAATGTAGAGTTACGACTGAAAATATTTCCATTGCAACATTTAATAGTTTATTAAAAGAGAGTAGGAAGATGGTTGCAAGAGCTGGTGTGCTATGTTGTCCTAGTATGCGATACATGATGGAATAATGACGGGTCAGGTATATAGCTAAGAGAGCAAGAAACCACAAATAGAGTGGAAATGTAAACTGCAGAACACTCTGGTGTATTTGATTCATACCATTGAAAAAGCAAGTATGTATACCCAAATCCAAATTCAGCCAAGCTATGAATATCGTTAGAGGATTACGTTTGTCCAAATTTGGATAAAGTATGTTATTATTAAAGTGGACAATATTGGCATAGAATATTATTCCATTTATTGCTCCTGTTGAAACAGTGAGGTTGGAGAAAGATAGGAACCAAACTAGTATAATCCCAATGAAAGCAAATGGTATTAGCAGAAGCAAATGTATATTAGAGCATTTACTGCAATCATTAGATCCCAAAACACGGCTATATCCTTGTTTGCACTGCCCACATAGGAGGCCTTCACGATGATTAACACATTGATTAGTTTGGTTTGCAGTATTGATATAAACCATTTCTTTATGGCATCGATCCATGGGACAAAATGAATAAGCATATGTACAGTTTTCATTGTAGCCAACATATGTACCTCCTGGGCGACCAATATCTGCTTCTGTTAGCAAACAGTCAACATGCAAATAATCAGTTAATAAGTCTACACATGTACAAGTTTTATTGTTAGGTGGAAGGTAGAAGAATGGAGGGCAGGACTCAATTATAACAGTCACTGTTTTCCAATAGTACTGTTGTAAGACTCCAAAGATCAATACATAGAATTGAGTTGTCTTGTCATTAACATTTTGAATTACGTACGTCAGATTACTGCATTTTTCATGTGAATCTACCAGAGTCTGTTTCCTTTTTTTAATAATGTTATGCTTAGTTGTATTTTTTGGTATTGCCATCACGGTATTTGAAGATGTAGTTCCATTCAGTTGACCTACAGCAACTGCACTTATGTTAAATTGTTTTCCTGGATAAGCATACACAGTATGATCTTTATTACTGCATTCTGGCACTCCATCGACACAGAAACAAACTGTTTTAGCAACTGACGTCACTTGAGATCTACCTTTTGTGTAGTTCACAAACATGTTGAAAGCAATTTCACTTTTGACATCCCAATATATGAGATAGCATTTATCTAAATCACCTCCGTAAATATCGTGCCCGGATTCAGCTGTGTTGTTATCTAATGCTATTATAGCATTATAATGACTAATGTTGGTGACCTCTGGCACTTCGCTTTTAGGAAACACCTGATAAAAGCAAGGTGGTTGAAAATCGTTTGGCAGTGCATTTGGAATGTAGATACCACCTCCATAATATTTTGCTGTGTTATTTGCTATTATGAATGTACTATTGGGTTTAAGAGCAAAGAATGTGTCGCCTAAAAGCGTTATCCCTCCTCCATTAGTAAGGCTATTATTATTGTTACTCACACGCACTCCATTGCATACAAGTATTGAATTACTCAGTAACATACCCATACACTGATTAGAATCAACTACAAGATTATCGAGATATGCTGTACTATGTAGTCCATTGAAGAATACGGCTGAAGCTATGCCAATATCGACTCCACGTTGACCATTTTTTGGTGCTTTACTGTCTTTAACGTGTACATTTGTTATTTCAGTTGCAAACACTATATCAATTAGGGATGAGCCATGTAGTATCTGCTTGTACTGTAGTTCAGTAATGTATATTGCTGCACCATAGAAAGCGTAATTGGAATCGAAAGTCACTTCTTTAATTAATAGATAGTGATGGAATATGAACTGATCTGTAGGAGGTAGATGAAGTCTAACTACAATCCCACCTCCAATGAGTCCATGATTATGAAACAAATTGCTGTTTTTAAGTGTCACATTCACTGTAAGGTTTTCACCTTTATCGACAACTGATGTTTCACATTGTACTGTATAGTTCTCAATATGCTCTTTTCCATATTCGTAATATACACCTCCGCCTTCTCCCTCTTCTATAGCAGGGTAGGAGGAAGGATTATTATTAGCCTCTCTTATTTCAGCATTTTCTATGTAAACGTTAGAGTCCTTTATGGTGCTGTACAATACTATATACACATTAGCTCCTTTAAATCCATTGTTTGCAATACTTAATAGACTAAGCAAATTAACATTCACAATGTATGATGCTTGTGCTAATAGCACACTTAGACCAGCTCCAGCGACTAAATCTGTACCAGCTACTGGATCATAACTAATACCATTAGAAATATTAACATAGTTAATGCCCCTAGTCAGTGTGGTGTTCGATATTGTTAACATGGATACATTGTATGCATCTGTACATTTAGCAGGTTCTGTGTAAAGAAACAATGCATTACCTCCATTGCATTGAGGTACAAATTTATGATTGCTGCAATCTAAATCTGTTTTCATTATATTGTCATGGTTACTGCCATTAAATATAGACTGATACACAGTTGATTCTCCCAATACATTAATCCCAACTAGACCTATTCCCAGGCTGTTTGCTACCACAGTATTGTTGAGAATGAGGTTATACACGTTAAGCAAGAATAATGCAACATTTTGGCCCTCACGAAACTTGAATGGTGAGTGAACACCTGAACTCATACGTGACAACACATCTTGTGTGATGTTCACACCACAATTTCTGAATTGTATTCTGAAAATAGTGAGCATTTTAATATTAATGAATGCAAATGAAGCCCACCTTGAACATTTTATGATGGCTTCAAATCCATCCTGCATTTTTTTACTTCCTGAGCTCATCAGTACAATGTTTGTTATATTCTCTATTAAATAGAAATACGTGTTTGGCTGAACATCGTGGGTGCCACTTTCAAAAATCAGAGTTCGGTTGCTCTTGAAACAAGTAGTTACATTAGAGAGGCACTCTTGAAGTGTCATACATTGGCTATACATCTCCTCTGATCCACAAAACTGTCTAATATGAACAGTAGAATGATGTTGTACTTCATTCGTAGTAACAGCAATACTACACAAATTTACTGCTAAAAGGAAGGCATAGAGTAACAGTAGTGAGTGACTCATATTGATTTCTTAGTAATTTCAACCAGCAGTTTGCATATATAGATCATCATTGTATAGTGTGAGCTGAAAGTAAAAATGCTCAGTATGTTTTTTTTTAAATAATTATTGATTACCATTGTGTAAACACATAATGTTTACTTTCAATGACGATAAGTGAATATGATAACAATTAACAAGGTTTTGGAATTGTCTGTGAACTATAATATAGCATGTATGAATGTATTATTATAATACTATAATGTATACTTTATATGTACTATACGTATATATACATAATTGTATAGTGTATGCAGTTGATATAAATTATATTGATTGTGTATCTATGTACAACTTAATTTGTTATTGACATAAGAAATAGAAGTGTAACCACAAATTCTGCTATTTTTCTTTCAAGATGACATTCTCAGATGTAAACTTACCATATTCATCCAATACCATTAAACCATCCAATTATGTATATGGTTTTGCTAAGCTGAAGAAGGCCTTCAGAGTGAAGCATTCTTATCTTATAGTGTTTATATATATAGTGCTTAATAAAAAGGTAGTGTAATAATATTTATTAATGCGATAAAATGAGTGTATGCTTTGTACTATACTTTAAACAGTCATCCACCCTTGTATACATAATTATACTCCATACCCTTGTATACATAATTATACTCCATACCCACCATTTCTTATATAAAGTTTATAAACCCTGTATCACACCATCATTATCAGCTTACAGCTGAAGAACACATTTGGGTTGAAACGTTCTGTTTTTCAGAATGAAATTATTGTATTATTAAAACTCAATAAACCATACAATCTATGGCTATACCAATATTAATCTTTTGTACTATAGATATGTAAGTATGGCATCTTCAGGTTGGAGTGGAATCGTATCACAAATGCATGATCAACATACTCCACCGCATCCCAGAAAGAACCAGATGGGTCATATCCATGCGGCAGAAAGTACACCATTTGTGGTACCCACGGATAGTGATATGGGAGATATGGATGAAGATGACATTGATGATGAGCATTTGTAAGAGATAGAGATTCATAACTATTATCATTTTGCATTCATACCTAACGGGTACATATTATGGGCTTATAACACAAAGCCTGAGACCACTTTTCCTAATGGTATTATAAACTCGTAGCATGTGCTAGGCTGGTTAATATTTGATTTAAACAATCTTGCATAGCACATATGCAATGTCAACAGTTGTGGTCAGTGAGGTTCATTGAAATTAAGTGGCAATTGGAGTAGCTGTTATAGCCTTAACTCCTGTGTCACATCAAATTTAACTGTGGAGGTATATACATCATAAGCGCTAAGCATACTGATTTAATTAACACCTTGATCCTGTTTTACAACGTAGTGGTAATTGATTCTAAGGAAAATGATATATATATATATATCCATAATAGATTTTCTAAGGCATGTATATATCCCTAATGGATTCTACTGTAATCTAAGCCATGTATCCATAATAGATTCTCTAAGGCATGTATATATCCCTAATGGATTCTACTGTATTCTAAGCCATGTATTCATAATAGATTCTCTAAGGCATGTATATATCCCTAATGGATTCTACTGTAATCTAAGCCATGTATCCATAATAGATTCTCTAAGGCATGTATATATCCATAACGGATTCTACTGTAATCTAAGCCACGTATCCATAATAGATTCTCTAAGGCATGTATATATCCATAATGGATTCTACTGTATTCTAAGCCATGTATCCATAATAGATTCTCTAAGGCATGTACATTGTATATATCCATAATGGATTCTACTATATTCTAAGCCATGTATCCATAATAGATTCTCTAAGGCATATATATATATATACCTAATGGATTCTATTGTATTCTAAGCCATGTATCCATAATAGATTCTCTAAGGCATGTATATATCCCTAATGGATTCTACTGTATTCTAAGCCATGTATCCATAATAGATTCTCTAAGGCATGTATATATCCATAATGGATTCTACTATATTCTAAGCCATGTACTCGTAATAGATTCTCTAAGGCATATATATATACCTAATGGATTCTGTTGTATTCTAAGCCATGTATGTATCCATAATAGATTCTCTAAGGCATGTATATATCCCTAATGGATTCTACTATATTCTAAGCCATGTATCCATAATAGATTCTCTAAGGCATGTATATATCCCTAATGGATTCTACTGTATTCTAAGGCATGTATTCATAATAGATTCTCCAATGGATTCTGTGAAGTGTGTTATAATTATTGTTTTGTTTTAGATTATCAGCTACATCTTTAATGGAAGAGGAAGAGAATGAAGTTATTGAAGATAAAAAGGTCATTTCTTTATGATGTGTATTATATTACTTGCATTCAAAACCTTCCCTTTGCTCGTCACACAATGTAGGTCTTGTTTCAGGTTCAGGCAGTGGGCGAGTATCAAGCTCAAGAAGAAGGAGATCTTAGTTTCAAAGCTGGTGAGATATTACAGATATTGGAGTCCAGGTAATGAATCAGAAAGCCAATACAACTAAAGTCTGTTCACATTCATGATGGCCTCAAAATCAAGATGTGATGGCTTTATATGTATAGTTTAATGCCATAAAGTTAATATATGATTATACTGTAACTTAATAATGAGGCAATGGGAAAGATAATTATATGAAAATGATGAAGGTAAAGAGATTGTTAGTCATACCAAACTTAAGTTATGAATAGATAAGAAAGACAAGAAAGATATAGACAGACAAACAGAGAATTGATAAATGAAAGGTGTATAAAGACAAAATCTAATCATCATAGCCGAGATGATGGATGGTTCTTAGCTGAAAATGCACTAGGACAACAAGGAATGATTCCAGGTAATCATGTGCAGGTATGTTTATTCAAAATTGAATGTGGGAATAAGTCTATTATCAATTTTTTTCTGTAGAAGTTAACAGATAATGAATCCACATTAATTATACCATCAGGTACATGTATATTATAATAATTATAATAATTTTTATAATTTATATAATACTTATTATATTTTATAATGATATGTATATACATTGCATTATTATAATTTTATGTACGTGTATACAGTACATATTGTTTATTAGTCATAATGTTAATTTCAATTCTTTAACAGGCAAAAATAGTATGGAAAAAAGGTATTTTATATCATTTGTATGAATGTACTATAACAGGTATATAAATTATAGAGGGAAGGATCGTTGGACAAAACTTAGATCAAATGTGAAACAGGTAATAGAGAATATGATATATCGAATCTATATGACATATACTAACTAGACTACTCTGGCTGATGTTCTTAGTGCATTGGGTGCAGTACCAGCAGGTTTCAGAGAATCTACATTACACAGACTACTCAATGAATCTAGTATGAACTACATAATCAGTACATGCACATTCATATAATATGCATACATACATGTACTCGTATGATTTCAACTTACACAACAACAACACATCATTGAGCATACATGTACATTCACATTCATATATAGCATACATACTTGTACTTATAATTTCATAACAGCAACACATCATTAAGCACACATGTAACACACATTCATATATAGCATACATACTTGTACTTATAATTTCATAACAGCAACACATCATTAAGCACACATGTACATTCACATTCATATATAGCCTACATACATGTACTTATAATTTCATAACAGCAACACATCATTAAGCACACATGTAACACACATTCATATATAGTATAGTTACTATATAATTATAACAACACAATTGCATCCACATCAAATATAGCAACATGCATATACTATCACAACTATCATACTAACAATCAGCATCATTAATCATTACATGTACATGTATATGTACATGTATATGTACATATATACATGTACATATAATTTTCAACTTTCATAACAACAACACATCATTAAGCATACATGCATTATTGTACATGCATATGTACATAATACATACACAATATTGCATATACGCATGATTTTGGCTTTTTATAATTGCTTCACAGATGAATATCACACATCTACTCAGATATTTCCCAGACTTAATTTAACTGGAATGGCATTCAAAGACATTGAATGGGACTATACTAAAGACCAGGTGCTTCGTTTGTTTGTCATTTGAGAGATAAATCAACTGTAACATGTTTATCTATATACAAATAGCTGTACCCAAAACTAACAACAGTGAATAGAGAATTTATTATCATTGCTGCAAAAATGATCCCTCTACCAGGGAAAGGTTTTATTACATAATTATTTGTAATAACGAAAGATTGATATAATATTTATGATAGGTATGCAAGTTCTCTCTCGTCATGTGAGGATTGCTTTTTTTAATAAAAACGAAGTGAGATATTGATGGTACTCATTTAATACATGTGAATACATTTCCTAATTTACTAACAGATCCTTAGTAATATCCATACAATAAGAGCAGCATGGAATCCACAAGAAGAAAAGACATGGAAATTTCTACCCAAAGTATACACATACAATACATACATCAATTATAATTGATATTTGTATTATAATTACAATATTGTTTCTGTGAGTTACGACAGTAACACATTAAAATATGATAAAAGACTGTTTCGGTCTGAAGGGCTTCTTTAGGATGTTTCAGGATTCTAGCTAAAGCGGTGCTGTGCCATTATATACAATGTCATTTCCCTTTGATGTGGTCAAAAGAATGCAATTAAATCACAAATTATGCTTTGATTTTTGTGTAAGCACACTGTTGAAGTGTAGCTAGCTAAAACACTGATTTTATTGTGTTATTTGTATGTTGAAAGAAACCTGTGATGTATACAGAGAAGACAATAAGCAACCGTTGTGGGATTATAATCATGATAATGAATATCAAACAACTGATACATTCTTCCTATGAGGCTCTAAAGTAACAGATCAGCATTTTACACACAGAACATCCACACAATTACATTACTATAGTTTACATGGGTATTATTTGCGATGATCTTTTCATATCTAGAATCTTACCAATAATAATAGCCTCTTTCATCGTGTTGGAATTGCAAGAATAGATTTGAGTGATCCAAATATAGGTGAAACAATCAATCATATGTACTACTACATATTCATATGATATCTTTTCTTACAGAGCTTCTGTTTGAACTGGCCATTACATTCAAGAGAGAAGTAAGGAAGTTAAAAATTACTTGTCACTATAATGTTATAC
Source organism: Petrosia ficiformis (assembly GCA_947044365.1). Classification (NCBI taxonomy): domain Eukaryota; kingdom Metazoa; phylum Porifera; class Demospongiae; order Haplosclerida; family Petrosiidae; genus Petrosia; species Petrosia ficiformis. The sequence continues at coordinate 2,642,764 of OX345645.1, read as the reverse complement.
ACAATTACATTCTATAATTAAAACCCCTTTTGGTAAGCCTTGTGACTTAGTTAACTATAGTCTGTTCACATTCACAATGTCCTCAAAATTAGGACGTAATGATTTTATATGTAATATAGTGTATAATTTAATGTCATAAGTTTAATACATGATTATACTGTAACTCAGTAATGAAGCAATGGATTAAAATTTGACATACACAAAAAAGATCGGGAAGGATAATTATATGAAAATGGTGCAGGTAAAAAGATTGTTGGTCATTCTAAACTAAAGTTATCACCATTTTTCTGAGGACAAGGTGAACGTGAATGACCTTTAAACTTTATGTTAATCTCTGTTTCAACCCATTGTACTGATACAAGTCTCATTCTTGTACTCAAAGTTTATATATGCTCCAATGGTAATGCAAAGGGCTAATTGAATGTCAATAGACTTTAGTCATTATGATATTAAATCTTTATAATGCAGAAGACAGGTCAAATAGGAGAGTTTAGTTGTGGATGGAGCAGTCTACCATTGTATCATCACACAGGTGCACAAACATCAAACAAGTAAGCATATATCCTGCTGTCTCGTAAAAATTACCTTTGATGGTATGATTATGTTTACAATAATGCTTCATATTGCTTAGGACTTATGAGCTTAAATTACATGGAGGAACTCCATTTGAAAGTGGTGTCGAAGTTGATCCAGCTCTAGGAATAAAAGGTGAGTGTATATCTAACTAACTAATAATGGAGAGATGATTTCTATAATTTACATGTACGTATGAAGAAAATGTATATTGTGAGAAATATATCAAAACTGGTATAAGTATTAGCTCTAATGTGCACTAATACTCTTGTTAGTAATAGTAATTCTACCATCACTAGATTGAATTGACCAATCAGATTGCTTAAAATGAGGTTCCTAAATGTGATATCAAACCTTGTTTAACTCTAATTTGCATTAATAGTCTTGTAATTATTACTAATTAATCTGAATTCTAGCATCAGATGGTCGGCACTAATACTCTTGTTAGTAAGTTAGTAATAGTAATTCTACCACGACTAGATTGAATTGACCAATCAGATTGCTTAAAATGAGGTTCCTGAATGTGATATCAAACCTTGTTCAACTCTAATCTGCACTAATAGTCTTGTAATTATTATTAATTAATCTGAATTCATTTTATTAGCATCAGGTGGTCGGGTACCATCTATTATGAAGAGGAACCAAACTCCACGGCTATATGTACAACTTGTTACCTCTACCAGAGAAACAAAAACTGATTGCAGGTAACCAATCTAAAAAATTATAACTTGCATCAATCCACTATTCAATCCGTCTTTTTGATTCTAACTGTCATCAATCATTTTGCCTTTTTTTCACTATCAGCTTGCTTCCATCGACATTAGTTACCAGTCATCAGTATTTAAAAGCAATAGGTTGTTTTAGACAACAGATTGGACAAGCTTTTCTTAGTAATAGAATGGGGCTACCTATACCATGTAAGTGCCAAATCAATGCTACTGTAATTATCAAGTAACTTTGTCAACAGCTTATGTCAACAAGCCTTCGTTAGACATATTTCTAAAAGCAGTGGATCAGCCTGATGTGATGGACTCAGCACTAGTACGTGAGAATACTTTTGTACAACCATCATAAATAATTGTTAATTTTGAAACAGGATTTATGGAGACAACAGTTACGAACTACTAAAAGAAGCGATAGAGTAAGTTATTTTTAAATACCATTTGTGTTTTGTAATAGGTCTCATACTTATAGCAAGTGTATATTTTGTATTACATATTATTATATAATGCATAGTGTATAATTTTGTTGAAATGACATTAGTTCTATCTGGTCAATTTGTAAAACATTAAAGTGCTAAGTTCTCCCGTTCAAATAGGCTAGTTTTTCCAGTGTGACCAAACTCCTGGAAAGAGTTTTATTGGAACATATATATCCTCTTCTGTATTCTGTCAACTTTCAATCCTATCTATGGGCTGATGATCAAAGAGAAAAGGTAGTGAAACATAAAATGTAAAGCCAGTAACGTAATTACCTTATAACGCTTATATGCAGAGCATATTGTACAAATGTCATACATTACATATCTAACTTTCATGTTTTAGGAACGAAGTCTTGTGATTGACAAGTATTCAAGATATCAAGGCAACTCTGCATTGTTGGCAAATGATGTTAGACCAAAGCCATTGAATGTTGCTGAGCAAATTTTCAAAATATATCCATAAAGAAAATAGAAAACATAGAAATATTTTGTGTTTACATTGTCACAATCTTTCATCAACGGTGTCTATTGATTAATTTTTTTACAATTATACAATAATATACTCTTATAATTACCACATGCACATCTCATCTGTACCTAGGACTCAAAAAAAAATCCAACCATATAGAACAGCAAACCTTTCAAAAAATACAGAACTCTTCAAGTAGGCCTGAGAATGTTTCATGAGAAGTTGACGTGTGCTAGATTAAAACCCTAATGACAAGAGACCCTAAGGATCAAGGACACCAGAAGTCAACTTGAGAGGTTCTCAAGCTGACTTGAAACATTCTCAATCCTACTTGTATTTTTGAAAGGTTTGGCATTCTTATACAACTAATCAAGATATCATGCAGCTGCAGAATGTGGTAATATCATGTCAGCTTTTGACACTCAAGACTGGCTCAAACTGAATAATAACTCAGTAGTAAAAGTAGCCCTTCATCTATCCACCTGTGATCCTGAAGTATTATATATATATAGTGATGATAACTGCTAATCACATGGGGCATTGCTTTTCTGAAGTTTCGTACGAGCAGTAGGCCTAGTTAATGAGTTTAGTATATACAATGAAAGGCAAAATACGGTCAGGAAGATAACACAACAGAATCTACAATCTCATGTACCTGTGAATGAAAAAGACTTGCATAATAAACTTTATTATAATTATTGTAAAACTATATACAAACCACACCTACTCATAAGTACCTAGCTCCACCTATTTAAAACAGTAGATCTATACGGAAATATATGCGGAGTATTACGGGGCTGAACTGTTTGTAAATGGCGCCTTATTGAAGTGGTAAACTGTTCTTGTGGTAACTACTCTACTAAGACTGCCTAAGAGAGACCAGAACTTGTTGTTGTGTAGTCAAATCAAAAATAAATTTACTGAAACTTTGAAAGACTAGTGGAAATGGCACAGGTGTGTGCTGTATAATGAGTTGTACCCTTGAATTAATTAATTAATTTTATTATGTTCCTAGGCGGTTCAAATTAAGTTGGTACTAGGCCATTCAGCTCAATGGAGAAAAAAACCTACTCAAGAAGGATATACACATGATTGGACAATTTTGGTGAGAGGCGAAGAAGGTCAAGACATCAAGCATTTTGTAGAGAAAGTAATATTCCTTCTTCATGAAAGTTTTCCTAAACCAAGAAGAGGTGAGTAAAATTATATTGTAAAATTATTATAAACTCAATAACATGGTGAATATCATCAAACCTGGCTCGTAATTAACTGGTCACACCCTTTTTATCGAAAATTCATTATAGATAATTTGTGGATAACATTACATTCCATTTTTTTAAAGAATAATTCATTTTATTTACGGTACAAGTTGTAGAAAGAATTTTCAATGAAAATTTATTAAATGCGACAATCTAACTTATCAATGAAATTATGCAGCACTAAGTGGTGGAAATCCCAGGCCACACCCTTTCCCCTTCCATCTGTATTACTCGCCCTGGTAACCTCAATATATTCTGGAAGCCTGTGCAGAATAATACATTTTACATGTAGTTATTAGACAACATATAAACTCATCTAATATCCTAACTGAAGCAAATTTAGGTAACTCTCCAGAGAAAACGAAACAATGTGCAAATTTACAAACTGATTTGTTGTAAAATAAACTGAAATCATTTGTAGAACAATACATCTTCATTCTGCTGTTAAATCAATCTTGGCTCAGGAAATCTAACTCCTTTCCCAACTCTATTTTATAACTGTCTAATATAATTTACATCAGGAATGACTAAAAATGGCAGCACTAATAAAGCGATTACAACACATTAAAAACTGCAAAGATAATTCCAAATCTATTAATTGTTTTCAGTAGCCATTTCAGGGTGTATGTGTAGCTCAGCAAAATTATTTTTTTAATGATTTCATTAGGTGTTTCATGAATTAATTATTATGCCTGATTATACATCAGGTTGCTGTGGTTGAACATTCAAATGCAAACTGAAATTTAAAATTTGTTGCTATTGTTTCTCCTCCTAACTGACAGGGTCAACAGTGTGTGGGAAGAATAATTTATGTCTTATACTCATGTTAAATGTCAATAGTGCTTTTGTTTGCAAACATTGTGATATTCTAAGTAAGGTGGTACGATATATTCCGGTGTAAATAAATATGACAATATGCTTGTTTTTTTTTTGGTTTTTTTTTTTTTGCCTGTCCCTAGTGGGGACCATATGCTTGCCACAGCGTTCATTTAGAGCCCAAGGTAGGGTATTCACGCACAACCCTATACCCCCCAACGAATTTTCTAAGTGAAACTCTGTTTGGTATTCTATTAATGACAAATGATATATCATATATGTGACAGCAGCTGAGAAGGCAGACCATTGCGAAGATGATAAATGTTTACTCTTAATCGCTTGCTATTCATCCATTTTGTATTACATTATGGGTATTTATGAGGAGCAATGGTTGCTCTTTTCGGCATCAAATTTAGTCAAATAGCAAGTTTTTAAATGTAAGCATTTGAGTATCTACTAAAGTCTGTTCACATTCACAATGTCCACTATGATGTGATGACTTTATATGTACTATAGTGTATAGTTTAATGTCATAAGGTTAATACATGACTATACTGTAATAATGAAGCTATGGATTAAAATATGACATACCCAAAAAAGAAAAAAAAACATCAGAAAGGATGATTATATGAAATGGTACAGGTAAAAAGATTGTTGGTAATTCTAAACTAAAGTTATGAACATTTTTCTGTGGACAAGTTCACCTTGTCCACAGAAAAATGACCTTTAATTAGGGTTTCACACCGAAGGGAGGAAAAAAACATTTATACTATATACTCTACTATGATAGGATAGCCCTGTAGATTAGTGTTAACTTCTAACTCTGTATAATGTAGTAAGTGTTCTATTCTAATTTCTTAAACCGTTACCAGGGGTGTGGAAACATTGAGCTGACTACCGGACATTTTGGCCTATTTTCACCACTCTTGTCCTGCTCCCCATATACTTTGTATACAGTTTAGTTTCAGTTTACCGGACATTCACTATATTTATCAGACAATGTCCTGCTGTTTCCACACCACTGACCATTACATATTTGTGACTGTGGATGCAAATAAGAATTTTGTCAAACCCTCATATTTAAATGCTTGTTACTCGTCCATTTAAAACAATAAACTAACTAAATGTGGAATTTAGGTAGAGCAATAGTAGCTCTTCCTGGATACCACCTATGTGTACAAAATTGCTAAACAATGAGGTTAAGCATTTAACAAATTCTTATTTGACAAATGAATGATTTTCGCATTCACAGTCTTACAATAATCCAAGCCACTCCCAAGATATGAAACCCAGCTAGTGGCTCATTTTCTTATCTACAGTATCTTATATATGCCATTTAGGAGTTAATTTTAGCATCCCACAAGGATTTACACTACCAGGACTTTAATTCATCCTTTCGTGCCTTGAAACTTTTTTGCATTTTGGCTTCTTAACTGTTTCTTTGTCTGTTTATTGCTAGTACTGTGTACAGATTATAACTTGTTTAGCGAAAGAGAAGATTTTCCAAGAAAATGACAAAAATCAAGCTTCAGTTGTGCTCCACCGTTTCAAAACATCAGCTTGGACAATGCCCCATATTTTTTAGCAATCTTCCATTTTAGTTCCCTATACTGGGTTGCCACATGCATTGTAGCTTTGTGGAAGTTACAAGCAGAAATGGTGCCTGTTGTTACTAATGATGTCAGTGAGGCCTCTAGTCTTTTTTTTTTTGAAGGCCCTTTTTGGAACCCTAAGTACCAATCATGAAACAGACATTTACCATTTTACCACTTCTTGACTAATTTTATTGTATATAACAAGATATATGGAGACAAAAGTATCCCTATGATTGCTTTGCAGTGTCATTATTCAGTAATCATGGGTGATTTTTTCATAATCTACTCTCCTTACTTTTTAAAGATTCTTGTAGAACTTTAGCAATATATTTCATCTAGAACAGCTATATATTATTCTATATAAGCTACATGTACAAGCAGCTTTCTTCCTGCTGACTTGTAGAGCTCGAGCATACATTTCACGCCCATTAATTTAGCAAGCCCCGGAATAACGCAACTTCCTTAACTATGTATACAATGTGTATGTGACATAAGCATATAAATATAATTATATTATATTATAGTTTCAACCCTATGGAAAGCAATCATAGGGACAGCCATTAAAAAAAACAATTGAAGTAAGACTACACTCATTAAATTAAAATCATTACTAAATTTAGAAACAAACCTTATTTAGAAACAAACCTTCTTTAACAAAATTCTGGAGACCACATTGTATATAAACATCATTTGAGATTAAAAGCTGATTTGGCAGTAATGTTTGTTGTATTGTATAATATTTAATGATTTGACACATTGTAATTAAAATAGAGTATAGTCATGTTTTTATCCTCTTCCCATCCAGTTGTCAAGGAACCCCCATACCAAGTATCAGAATCAGGATATGGTAGTTTTAATTTACCAATAGAGGTTTACTTTCGAAATAAAGATGAACCAAAAAAGGTTCGTTTTGAATACGATCTACTTTTACCAAACCTCAATGATCCTCCTATTAATCAAATTCGAAGTGAATGTCTAACATTTCAAAATCCAAGTGATGAGTTTAAGCAAAAGCTTATAAAAGCTGGTGGTGTACTCACTGGAGGGACTGGAGGAATGCCGCCACAAAAACCAAAGAGGCCCAATGAGGATAGCATCACTGCGGGTAAAAAACCAAGTGCGAAAAAAAAGAAAACGAAAAATGGAGACTCAAGTGGTTCGGACTCGAGTAGTGATAGTGAAAGCGATGAACAACCACCAGCAAAATCCACGAAAACAACGTCCAAGAAGACATCACCAAACACCTGGGACACGACATCACTGAAACGTCTTCACAAGCATCTTAATTCTTTGCAAGACCCACAACAATTGCAAGAGATAGTCAATGTTATTGAGCAGACAGGTCAATACAACCTCACAGCATCTACTTTTGATTTTGACCTATGCAAATTAGATGACCACACTTTAAACAAGCTTAGTAAATTTATGGAGCCTTCAGGTACTAGTTGAGAACATAGTAAGTAAAGATATATTAACAAAACCACACTACATCTTTCCAATAGTTTTTGCTTATTCCTTTCTTCTGGGAACAATATTATTCAACAAATTCTATCTAGTAAATAGTAGGCCCACTTTCTAAGAAAATCACGCATATTTAAATTATTATTACTTGTTCATTTCTTGGACATTTCAAATGTCTTTTTTGATAATGTAATGGGTGGTACAATATTTAAAGAAGAACTGTTCTTTACTTCTTTCTCCCTTTTTTTCATTATAAGTATAATATATCATTAATACAAAGTTAACATATTTTCCACACATGTAAAGTAATTTTATAATAAAACTGAATTTATGTGCACACCCTTTAAACTTTTTTTAAAAAATAAATTAATTGAAAATTAGACATGCACCATTCGTTTATACTATGGATAGATTGGAATTTCATCAGATGAAAGATGAACGCAAGTGGATCTATATATATAGTACATTATACACTGCATCAGAGTTTTTGATAAGTTTTGAAGCTTGGGCCAAATTGGCTCAAAAATGGTGCGCCATTGAGAATACATCTTGAGCCAATTATTAGAGTTAATGCTGTTAGTGACAATATAATCATAATTAACTGCACCACTGGCCCAAAGAGAGAACTGTGCAGTGCCAAATAAGAAGCTCTTTTGGCCAATGGTGCACCATATCAAAAACACTACACTGCATAAACAAGCTGGTCAGCAGTAAACAAAAGTTCTTTACACTTGTGTTTTAAATAACACGAATCCTTCTCAATGAAGGCCTCTAGCTTATGGGGCTCCCATGTGAGGACCTGGCCATTAGTCTTGTGTAGCCACACACAACCCACTGCAAGTATGTTAGGTCTGGCTACATGAGACTACTAGTCCACTGGAGTGATGAGACTAAGTTTCCTTACACAAGAAAATAAGTTAATCAGTTCATTTAGGTTCTGTAACTCATTTAGTTGTACATGTTGAAATAATAGTTATAATTATTATCAAAAATCAGAGCGGGAATTTTCTTCCATTTTTGAATACCATTTTGTGTGTATACAAAATCTACTCTTGCAGGCCAGCCCCTTCGCTCCAAGAGGCTGGCCCACAGGACTAAAAATCCAAGGTAAAGCATTGGTAAAAGATTCAATTGAGTTATCTCAGTTTGACTAGTTTACAAGAAGTGATTAACCATAATGCACAATCGTTTGTGATGCGAGTGATATAACATTTGGGATAGTCATTAAAGTTCAATTAAGTTCAAACACTTTCAAGCTTCTTAGGTCTTCAAAAATACATGCAATACTATTCAGTCTGTTAGTACTCAGTGAAAACCATTCCTACTTCTGGTGACCAAATTCAACTGGTAATGAAGAAAACTTGTTCTTTGATAGTTTAATTTCCTCAGATCTCATATCTCTACTGGGAATTCATCTAGAGAACACAAGGCTAACCATAATTCCTCAACATAGAAAAAGATGTAGACAAGTTACACTGTTAAAGCTAATATTTAGAAAGTTCATGTTGCTTATATTTGATGGATGAGTGATTGTTATTCAGATGAAGAATGTTTAGCCATTTCAACTCTGTTATCTCTTCTGGAAGTTTCACCAGCCATTTATCTGATCACGTGATCTTTGCAATCCCAGCCCCTCCTACCATTTAGGAAACTGGTTATCAGAGTACACTTTTGCTGCAGTTGCTCGTTATTTTTTTAGTTGTGAGCTTTAATTAAAAAAACCCTAGATGCTTGGATTACTAATACAACAACATAGCTCAGTATTACACCAATATTTAGTCAAAGTGGTTGTTTCCAGACAACCATATGACATCATACATTCTAGGCAATGCCATTGTATGCTGTTTTGTTACTATTTATAGTCATGAAGGTTACATGCAGAAACTACCAGCAAAATAATTGTAGGGTTAGATGTGTTTCAGTGGAGTAGGAATAGGGGGGCCTGGCCCCCCTATTATTGACATATACACATACATGTACAATCACTGTATGAATCACTCGAGGTGCATTAAAATTTACCTTAGCAATTCAATGACTCAGCATCATTTAAACTATTGTGTAATTCTTCATGTTCTTCGAGAAATAACAGATAATCTTAACCTTACAGAAATTGCTTTCATTGAAAAAAATGAGATGAAAAGAATTTTTTGGTGTTGAATAATGACTCTCCTTCTGCAACTTCTTCCATTCACTTTACACATACATCTGAACACACAAGATTAGACACAAAGAGAAAGACTTCTTTTATAAGAACTATTATACATAGCTAAATTCAATTGAAAATTGAAATGAATATAACATGTCGTAGATGACTGACAATTAAAAATAATGGTTAATTTAGATGAATCCACATTTTACACCTAATGAAAACAGACAGCTCATATATTTATGTACAGTACACAGAAAAGTAATTTTAAATACGTACATACACATAATGGAGTTTGTGGATCATAGAATAGAATTTAAGAAGACCCAATTTCATGATTTATGAATCTTCTTAGTCTGTCCAAGTACTGTCCATACAATTCTACATCATTGTGACCAGCTCCTTCCACCCAAAGGGGTTCTACCGTACGAGGAGCCCTCTCAAACATGGCTAACCCGTGGGAGAAATCAATTACTTCATCTTCAGTACCATGGATTACAAGAATTGTTGATGTTATACGAGACACTTTCTCTATACTGTAAATAGAAAATAAAATATTTAATAAATGACAACTGTTATAGAGGACAATTGCTATCAGCTATTATGTATTATAAAGCCAAATAAATTTGGTATCCAGAAAGAGCAAGCTCCGCCTAGATAATGTCTTATTACACAGTACCATGTTGTAATAATTAAGTGGAGTTTTTTATTGAGCCTTATTAACACGGTAGAATTTTCTTTATTAATAAAAAAATTTATCAAAAAAATTATTTATTAAAACTGAACGTTTCAACCCGAAGGTCTTAGCAGTATTCTACCATGTTAATAAGGCTCAATAAAAACTCCACCTAGATATGTAACTCTTATACAAAATGGCTGAATGGCTACTGATTTTTGTCCTCACTATCATGTTTTGTTTTGATAGCAAATTGTAATCATTCTTGCTTGCGCTATGAATATCATTAGCCATACAACATCAACAAAATTAATATGTGAAATAGTAAAACACATTTACACATTTCTGAGTGTGTTATATATTTGTTATTTGTCTATAGTAGTGCTATAAAAAAAACACAGAAATTATATATGTACCACCATATTACATTTTATTCAAGCAAATTCACGTTTCTCATTCAAACTACACAATAAGAGTATCGGTAAGAATGATAATCAAAATATTATCACAAAAGATAAGATAAAGATAGAAAAACAGCCATATAAGTGTAATAATTGTCACTATTGAAAACCCACTATACTGCAATATTAAATTCACTGTCACCCAAAATATAATATCATTGTCATTTCTCTGAAATTTGAAACAATACAGTATTCTCAGACTACATAAAGTCTGTTTACATTCACAATGTTCTCAAATTAGGATGTGATGACTTTATATATTACAATATAGTGTATAGTTGAATGCCACATGCTAATACATGATTATACTGTAGTTCAATAATGAAGCAATGGATTCATATTTGACATACACAAAAATGAACAGGAAGGATAATATGTGAAAATGATGTGGGTAAAAAGATTGTTGATCATTCCAAACTGAAGTTATAAACATTTTACTGGGGTCAAAGTGAACGTGAATAATCATTAGCATCTATGAAGTACCACTATTCATCATCAAAATTTATAAATAACATGAAATGTTTCCACAAAGGATTTTGAAGACCATATTATATTAAGCCGAACTGTATATAATTGCCACTTAAAATTGAACATTTCTCTTTTTCTTATCATGCAATCATGTAAAGGTTCTTTAATTGTTTATTCTCAGCTCAAGATGAAGATGAACGATTAGTATCTACAAATTAGTATAGATGAGCACATTCTTAAAAATTACAACACCATTAATTAATCAAGTTCACATAATTTAATTAAGCACTGTAAGCTTTTCAATTGACACACAAATAAAATTGAAACAATGAAAAGGATAACCTTTTTTGGCCATAATAAATATACTCACTATAACGTGGCTACATAGAAACAGTTGTTTTAAGTAAACATTTAACTTGCTTACCTCGGAAATGGATCAAAGCACCACGTTCTGTTTGTGTCAGGGAATGCTACTCTCATTCCTGACATAAGAGGTGAGTGTAAGATTATACCAGCAACCTCATGTCTGGTTGCTAAATCAACTGCTGCAACAGTACCTATACTTTGTCCATATAAAATAACCTGGTCAGGCCGAAGATTGTATCGAGTCAGTAGAGCTTGCCATGCAGCTTCTGTATCAGCATAAAGGTTTGATTCCGTAGGTTTTCCAGTACTACTACCATATCCTGAATAATCATATGCCATAATATTACACCCGATTCGAGACCCAAGACCAACAAAGAAGCTAGACATCTGTCCTAAATCAACAGCATTTCCATGGCTAAATAGAAGAGTGAATTGTGGGTTTTCTGTGTTCTTCACATACATACATGCTATACTGTTACCACTTCGAGTTCTTGTACGAAACACTTCGATTGTTTCTAACTCTCTCTGACTGTACTGCCAGTCAGATCTATCAGTTAAATGAAGAACACAGGTGCCTTCTCTTTCGTCGTCATCTACAAGTGTGTATGTACCCTCTGGGGGAAGAAATGCAAGTTTTGCGGCGATTCTTGAAGGACATGGAGGACAACAGAATAGATAACATAACTCAGAAAGGGATAATCCATTCATGATGGAAGACAGTTAGACACTAGACAGACAGGAGTGTATCACGTGACTTCAAAGGTATTATATGAATAGTCTCGTGCCATTCGAGGGGGACGAGACGACCACACGCGGGTGTGGAGATGCCTTCAGTAATATTAGTTGACAGATCTCTGTCAATGAAGAGACCAATACCAAATGAAACATCAGAGACACGTTTATCATTAGCAAAAAAAGGATTATTCACATTCTTCACATATCTTGAAAATGTATTCCCCTTAGAATATGTATCCATGATGACTTTTTCATCAACATGCGAAGTTCTTGTACCCTTTACTAAAGACCACAATGAATTAAAAGAATCTTTAGATGAAATTGTAGCTGTTGATCGGACTGATCTCAGTGGAGCGCTGCAATCAATAATTGACATTGTTGTAAAAGAGTGGGGAGTGTTTAATCCAATGCAGATTATTCTAGTCAGTGATGGGATTTTGGGAGTCAATAAGACACAAACTGATAATGTAGTATCTCTTCCATTTCCTTGTAAGCTTCATGTTGTGCTAATAGAAAATAGAGAGGAGATGAGTTCAACTTCATTAGATAAGATATGTAAACTTATAGACACATCAGCGTCTGATATAATTTTCCCAACTGGTTCCCAACTTACTAGTCACTCAGTTACAGATGTGTTTCTTCAGTTAGCACAGACGCACTTTAAACCTTTCCATGCTCTTCTCACGTGCGGTCATTTGCAGTCGAAAGTTGCTCTATCACCGTCACCTATAATGACTCAATCTTTCCATGACATTGCTACCACTCCACAGCATAGGTTTAAAAATCCTTATACGATTGGCGAGTATCCCACTGAGATATCTGTATGTGGATTCCTTGATGTCAATATTCTTTCAGCCCCAGCTGTTTATAGTAAACATTTTGTTATTGATACAGAGATGGATGGAGTAAGATTAGAAAGCTTAGTGAAATGTCTACTTGAAGGAAAAGAACAATCTAAAGAGAGCGATAATGTATCAGAGATTGAGAAACCATCTTTTAGGGTTTTATTACATGGAAGTTTAAAATGTGAATCAAAAGTTGCTGTGGTACAACTAGGGTAAGTAGTTGTCTAGGTAACGAATACATGGTTTCCAAGGAATATATTATATTGTAAATTGGGAAATTTTCATGCTTTCAAAGGAAAGGATTTTCTAATTTTTGTGAACCATAATAAGTAATTAAAAAAAATTTATAGTAATTTTCATAGATCAATGTAATTTTTTGTTAAAAATGCAATTCTCAATGTATGGTTGTCCTCATGCAGATGTATTGTTTTAATATTACATTTATAATGAAATCTTTCTCTTTAGTACAAATTGGTTTGGATTTCTATCTTCAGCTGGTGTAGCCTCGAAGAAGTCAAATCTGATACTGACTGTACTTTTTCCTGAAGCCAAGTTACCTTGGTTAGGACCTTTACGATACCTTGGTCCAAAACCTCCAAATCCTGATCCACGTATGACAGATAGTGGTAACCGTGGCAATAAAGACCAATTTCCACTCTCGGTATCACACACTCTCAGCTATCAATCTCCAGCCCATTTTTTTTGGGCTAAAGAGGGAGGTATACAGAATGATTTGTTGAAAGTTGTACGATATAGTCATAAACTACCAGAAAAGGAAGCATCACTAATTAAGGTGTGTTTCAACTTTCAAAATCAAATTTTTCTTCATATAAGAATAGTATCTACATTATCATAATTATAAAGTAACCCAATGTTTCGTATTCTCACTTGATAATCAGTTTACTTTTCATCTTACATTTATAATTAAACCTGTGGATTGAGTAATTTCACATCCGAAATAAAAATCTTTCCCAAAGAAATTCTGTTAACTAAAATTAATTTTATTGCTTTGAGCTAACTACAAATCAAAAGCTATGTATAATAAATAATTCCTTATGGAATAATTTGTGTTCAAAAATGTTTGTAAAAAACATGAAAAATCTCTTTCATAGTTGAAAGTTTACATTGATTACATTATACGTGTAAATAAAGGTTATTCACATTCACCTTGACCCTCAGATCAAGGTTCATAACTTTAGTTTGGGATGACTAACAATCATTTTTCCTGCATAGAATTATCCTTCCTGTTCTTTTTTGTGTATGTCAAATTTCAATCCATTACTTCATCATGTATTAACCTTATGACATTAAAGTATACACTATATTAGCTAAATCCTAATTTTGAGGTGTGAAGAGACTTTAGTACAGTACAGTCAGTGGTGTGTTTTGCAACATAAAAGCAATTATTGCATCGCAATACTGAGAAAAACATTTCATGAGTGTGTAAAAGCATTAAATTCTCCTAATCAAGGGTGTATGCAGGATGTTTCTATAACTGATAACTATAGGGCATACATTATACCTATAAGGGGACAAAGGGGTAGTGCACCCCTCTAAAAGAGCAACAGCTTTTATAAGTACCATTCCAGATCAAAATGTTTTTCATATCTTTGCTTAGTGTTGGAGTTGCATAAACTTTTAGCACACTAATCAGTGCTAATTTTCTAAATTACAGCTAAAGAGAGAATCATAATCAATATTATTATAATACGGTCCAGTGTTTCCCCCAAAGGGTGGTACCATGGCACTCCCCCGCCCTTTACTTTTAACATTTATGCTGTTATATAACACTGATTGAACATTGTTGACCAAATGTCATGTAACACTGATGCACTCTCCTCACACTTAATATTTATCCTGGGGGAAACGCTGTGTTTGTAACACTTTGCATGTCTACAATCACATTATCTGTGTGTATTATTATCCTATATCATACAGGAACTGAATAAGATACGATTGGTTATACTAACATACAGTATACCTAATCTTCTGGATGTTGTGTGTCAGATATTATCAACTGAAGAAGCTAGTACATCCAATCCTCAAGCTAGAGCTATACTTCAAAGATCCCTTCTGTTCCTGTCCAACAACCATAATCCTCATGATCGAATGACTATAACAGGATCTAAATGAATTCTTATGATGTTCACCCCCAAATCATGTGACACCCGAATGATAATAATTTTTTAAATAGTACATTAAAACAGACTATAGAGGATTAGTATAATTTGTAATTATGTTACTGTAGTTTAAATTATTCTTCATCCTTCTTTATGAGAGAAGTCATGTTTTGACGTTCATAGAACAATTGTAGCTCTCCACTGTATTCCTTACAGACATTTTCAGCTCTCAGTAAGTACCTGTAATGTCAGTATGATGTGTAATTAGAACTACTTCCCAAAAAGTGTAGTATTATTTTTCTTCTACGTCAATTGCAAATAGCTGTTTCAAGCACCTACCTCTCTTAGTTTTCCAGAAAATTTGCTAATTCACTGACATTGCCACAAAACAATTATCATATATACATGTACCCTACGCTTCATGCAGTGCTGCATTCAGCAAAGTTGCCAAGGCGGAGTAAACCAGGTATTTGCCGAAATAAATGGAGGTGAAGCCACCATCCACGCATGTAAGCACATGGCCAACTAGGGGTGTGGGGCATGCTTCTCCAGGAAAATTTTTATTTTAGAGCTCTTAGATCACTTTTGGTGCATTTTCAGACAAATAAAACCACAAAAGATATTTACTGAGCAGGTTTGATATTGCAAGGGGGGAGGGGCAAGAATTTAGTAAGGGTAGGCAAATACTCCTTTTGCCAAACCCCACCCCCCTCCCCCTAAAAGCAGCCCTGGCTTCATGGTGATGGTATTTACAGCATAATTATAACGTATACACAATCAGACTAGTTACAAAGATTTGACTCATTTCAAAAATAAACCAAACATTACCATCAACCTCAATTTCAACGGATCGTTCCCAGAATGTCTAATCCCAAACTGTCTAAATGAAAATCCTAGACCCTAGACCCTAGACCCTACCCTAGACCATGTAGACATTTTGGGATTAGACATTCTGGGAAGCACCCATTTCAACTTACATTCCACTTGATGCTTGTAACATAACATGTCTTCGGCTGTTTTTATCAATGTATATTTTCTTTACATGTCCAAACATTACTTGCTGTTCTTTATCCTATACATACACACCAATGAAATAGTTCAAATATAATTATAGTGCAATTAAAGTTACTTTAAGTCGTAAGAGACCTGCAACTTTCAGTGACTGGATATTTTCAGTATCAATCCGATCTGTACACTTAAACTCATATAGTACGTAAAATGGTCCATTCTCTCCCGACTCCAGAAACATTTGAGGGTTTTCCCAGCGTTTCTTATCATTGGCAACAGCTATATTATATGATAAAGAAGGTAGGACATTGTAAATTCCTTATTGTCCCTTCATTTTATGGAAAGATGTTGGGATGAAACTCCAATTCACTGATAGGAGTACAGGAGATAGTTCCCAAATGCCCTTCCTGACTTGAACAGTTCTAGGCCTGCCAGACAAATCATTGTTTGCATGCACTCATGAACAAACTTGTGGCCCAGAACGTTTTTACTTAATAAAATCATTTTACGCATCTCTCTACCTTTTTTCAGTTGCTTCTCCAGAGACAATTTTTTCCCTAAGGTTGATAATAATAATTATTTTTAAAATTCCGATCCTGTAAAACTTACCTGAATTAGGAAGTTTATTACGGAAGACAAACTACAGCAAAGGGAATAAATTTTAAAGTTTTTAATATTTCCACATGCATGCATACCAATAGAATGTGACTGCAGATAGTTGTACCATAGAGAAAAATTGACACCACAATACAAGCAAGTAGTGCTAACATGATTTCATCAGTCTGTTTCCCATAGACAGATTCTAGATACCAAAACTCTCCTTTCACAACCAGTTCAGCTGAATATTAATGCAAAGAGAATTCATGAAATGTGATAATTTTGTTAAATGGAGTTCTGAAATTGATTCTCCACATACAAATATACACACAAGACACAACATAAAATAATGTAATATTATGTAATTATAATTGTTGGAGAGAAGAAACCAAGAACAAAATTCATTACGATCTCATAAATACAAGTATATATGAGATACATTGTGTAATAGATGTTGGTATTTAATATCAACAGTTATCAGCTCACTTGATACATTGTTAGTTGGTTGTACTAAAGGCACAAAAACTGATATTTGCTTCACAGGATTACTGACACACATTCTGTGTGGCCTATTGGCCCAAACTTCAATAGTACATTTTCTCAAAGCAGATTCGTTGTGCTGCAGTGACACCCAGTTGCTACATATGGAAGATTGTTAAGTAAATGGGAGGACAGACAAAGAGAATGAATTGATCCATTGGTTGGATCAATAAATGAATGCAATGGAAGTTAGTTATAGATACATGAGGATAGACATTCGTTAACAGGTTACTACGAATAAATAGATACATGTAGATAAATGCCAGGGGTTCAATTTAGCATTCTAATTAACCTATTAGCAAAGTAGTAGATTCTTTGCGGTTGTAGAAAGTCAGTATAGAAAGTTATATTTGATGCATTGTAATTTGTCTTTTCTCTGCTCTGGAGGGATTCAAGTTTTGCTTTATTAAGAAGCTGTACTTCTGTCAAGAGCACAACAGGTAGAGTCTGGTTACAAACCACTCTTAACTCATTGAGATTGGATATCTAAGAGGGAATAAAAATACAAATGTACCGATACTATACATGTGTACTGTGTCTAGTTATCCAGCAGCTAGATTTCATTTTCAAACATTGGTAAAAGGCTGGAAATGTGTCCTTGAAGTGGATTATCATCATTCATGTTAGCTAGAGGTTGATTCAGTTCAAATTTTAACAGTAAGCTACCCATCTCGCCTAGTACTGTGTTTGTTTCATTCATATCCGTTGAGTAGTTTCTTTCTAAAAGCAATTTATTAGCCATTTGCGCAGCCAAACTGATTGTGTTTGAGATTTATGTCTGGCTGTCAGACAAATAGACACAGCCTATAATTACAGTGGTGTCAGTTAGGATTAATGAAACTTTAGGCCTAAATGATCTTCTCACTCACTAATTCCTCTTGCTGAATTGGTGTTGTCAATGAGATTGATATAGATTTTATAAATACTAAATCTTTGCTTGACTGAAGGAAAGATTCAATTGCAGATACTGATGACTTTCGTTGTGTAACTGGAAGAACGAAGTACTTTAGATCTAGTGCAGGCAGTTGTGTATCTAGAAATATTGAATTGATAATATAGACAATGGCCAAATTATTGAAGGTAGTGTGAACTTGTTTGGTTGGTAATAATTCAAATTTACCTTCTGCTGTACAAGGGTGTTGAAAACCTCCAAAATATGTCACAATAATTCTTGAACAGTGGAGCTTCTGAGCTGGACTATGTACTGAAACATGGACAGCAATAGTCATATCACATTTATGTGGTTCTTTCTCTTTAGTCGTTGTAGCTCTACTAGCATCAAGATGGTACTGCATTACACCTACTTCTGTCTATAGTGAGAATAAATAGTGTTTAAAGCATGCATCATTTGCTACCTCCATTGAAATGCATTCATATAATGATGATTTCATTGCAACAAAATTTTGATCATATATAGTACAATTAAATAAATATTTTTACTGGTCCAATCCACATTGTCTGTTGTCCTGATGCTGGCAGTACTGTGAGAGCAGAAGTACATTTCACTAAAGCAGAAACATCAGCTCCTCCCTATGAAAGATAATAAGTATTGATTATATATAGCTAACTGGGGATATATATACCTCTCCTATGTTGTGTATGTTAGCTATCAGCTTAGTTTCTTTTTTAATTGATTTCTCCAACTTCCATATATTATTACATGCATTAGGATCTGAAAATTCAAATTCAGAATCCTACACAAAATGAATTAAGAGTGAATGTGTGAAATTATGAAGTTATAACTTATTACCAATGTACGATAATCAAAATATTTATGAATTCATTCAATATTGGATTTTGAGTATATGGATATACTTTTTTGGGCAGTTTTGTAAAGCTTATTATCATATAATTTTATACCTACAACTAAAAGGCTAGCCTGCTTAACTTAATTTGCAAGTTACTTCTTTTAACAACTAACAAATTCAAACTTATACTGTATTGTATCATGTGTGCAGGCAGTATGCAATATACTACTTTAAAAGGAATATTGCATGTGCACATCTCCAGAAGTTATATCAATCTACAAAACACATTGCAATCCTTCAATAATGAATGATACCAATATACCATTTACAACAAATGTCAACCATTCTAGTTTCAACAAAGATGCTAAATCTTTGCCAATACTATGGATATGAATAGCTCTGCATAGTTTCTCGTTAGGTACCATACATATACAAGTGAGTACATATACATATACATATGTATGTTCAGAATCAGAGTGGTCTAAAAGGTATAATGTACAAGTCTAAATTGAATAAAAATTGGAAGTTCAGTACTATTTCTTCTTTCAAAATGGTGTATTATATTACACTCTGGTTCTATATATACACTGTCATTACCAGGATTTTGACTCCAGAAATTGGTATGTTAGAGATGTGATCAACAGCATCATCAGGGGCTGATATAATAATATATTCCTTTTTATTGTTTGCATGATACAAAGCACGAGGGACTGTTACTTTTTTTGAAAAGTGTCTACTCATTGGATGTGTAATATAGCCATATGCAGTTGTTTTAAAACTTTGATTTGTCCATCCAGAAAATTCTGGTACACCAAATGGGGGGATGACTGGAAAACGGGTTGTTGAGGTGAAAGGTAGACCAATGCAGTATCCTAGTAGAATAATCAGTTAATTAAAATTAATCTATATCTACTCCTATAATTATATTGTATGGCAATAAAAAGCACTGCATACCGTGTGTATCCCAAGTGAGTCGAAATAGTATTTTGCATATAGAATATATAGATTTACTAGTATAATGTAATAAGCTATTGCATTAAAATGTAAACTTGACAAATTTTGCAACAAGTAACACACTTTACCAGTATATTGTAATAAGCTATTCCATTAATTTGTAATAAGCTATTGTAAACTAGGCAAATTTTGCAACAAGTAACACACTTTACCAGTATATTGTAATAAGCTATTCCATTAATTTGTAATAAGCTATTGTAAACTAGGCAAATTTTGCAACAAGTAACACACTTCTTAAGTCAATATATAAAGACAAATTGAAAAGTTAATTATTATTAATATTAGAAAGAATTGTAAATCCGCTAATTATGAATTAACATATTTCACTTACCAAATGGTTTTTGACAGAAAGTTTTATCATTTTTTAATAGTGACATGTTCTTGAATAAAAGAATACCACCACAGTTGTCATGTAAATTGTCTTTTGGTACAAATATTCCTTCATCGAGTGGAATGAAAACCTTACTTTTTCCTTTCAGACTTACTGACTTGATCAAAACAACATACTGACTTAGAGCGTTTATCAAAAATGCGGGACTCCTGTGATTACAGAGAATATTGATTGAAATATAACATGTAGCTATATACTAGAGAATTATAATCATTGTGGGGCAAGCCTGAGTATGTGTGGTAGAAGAAACAGGTATTTGTTCTGCACAACCTTTTTTCCCACTAGTCAGTCATCAATCTCCAAATTCTCTTCTGTTAGTCACGGTAATTATTGCTTTGCTCTCCACAAGTGATCAGTCTTCATAGCTATTCTATTTCACACACAATCGTAAAAATATACAAAATGAGAAGGTGCATAAAGAATGACGTACATGCTGCGTGTATAGTTGCATACATGTACCTACCCAAACTCCTTAGGGCGGGCTTGCTCAGGCTTTCCCCAATTAATTACAATTGCATTGTTACCTAGAATGATATGAGTCAGGCCCACCAAATGAAACAATATCAGTAACATCTAGAAAATGAAGAGTTTCATGAACCATTGAGTACTCAAAACACAAGTGACCACATTGAAACAATAATAAATAATTATCGTGAAGCTTTTGGTATTAATATCTAAAGCATTTTTTGATGTTAATAGTATGATACATGCACATGTACATGTATGTACCTTTTGAGAGCACTTTGATTTTAGTTAAGCTCTTAATCCTCCATTTTGTAGTATCATTCAGTATAGGTATTACTAGTCGATAAAATGGTCCATATTCTACTGCGTGAAAAGTTTGCCCTCCACGACCAGAATCATGAGTTCTCTTCGATTTTGGTTTACACTCCTGCCATGTCACATACGGCCTGTGTTTTTTCTTAAACTTGTACTTCTTTCCAAAAACATCTTTTGCACTAACACCTTTAATTTTGCCATCATAGCTGAAGCATCCTAGTTTGTTTTTATCATACGCTATACTGTAAAATATATAATTGTTAGTTTCTCTGGTTTTGAGTTCTACATTTTTTCCATGCATAATGGTTGACATGAGATCTGATGGTATCTTGTTTGGAAGCTTCAAAGCAGGTTTAATAGGTCTTGCTCTTGCAGATGAAGAATGATAGATCCTTTCTACTACTTCATGAATAATTTCAGTTTTAACTGGAATTTGATACCACAAATCTGTAAAGATTACATTGCAAAGCAAGATGAGACATTGTTACTTTAATTAATATTCACCAATCTAATGTCTAATGTACACTGCACCTTATCAATAAATTTCTACCATTCTATGCATGGATAGGTTCTTTATATAAGAGTATATCTCCAGTCAGAGTAGTACACAGATTCTTATCAAGCTGATGTGCTTAAATACAGATCATTATCCAAGAGGGGAAGCAAGTTGCTTCATTATGAAAAAGTACAATGCAAGTGTACAGTGTATAGGAGTTTTAAGTGACCACATGAAGATGATAAATAATGCAACTCGGTTGCTACTTTACTCGTATTTATACATACAACTCAGTGTGTATTGTTATGTTTATCAGTTTCTACCTTGCTTCTTCAATGTTATATGAACTCCTTTAGGAATTAAAACAGTGATATTTAATCCTCTGAATGGCACCTTTACTCTGGTTGGAAGTGTCATTGATCCACTACCAACTCCAAAAACAGCAACAGAAATGTGAAGCTGAAAAACAAGGGCACAGTCAATTGGCATGATTAGTATAAGTGGAACCTTTCCTGTGTCATACTATAATATACTAGAAAATAATGGTGAATTGCATTGATTGATAGCACCCTATATTACATGTATATAAATTCCAGCTGGTCAAGATTTCTGGTATATAATTATAATTATATATACATAATTATATATATATATATATATATATCACAGCTTTACTTCCTGACTGCATGCATGATAAGAATATGGGACTTAGAATGGTTGCATGTCTTTGTAGAATGAAAACGAACCTCTAGAAAAGATCTATATAAGAGATAAAATTTTACCTCATAAGTGTTCTTAGACTTCTGTATCAATCTGTGATTCTCTTCGATCATCTTCACATCAAATTTAGTTTTGATTGGGTCATCATAATGTGGATCTGGAAGTTTTCTTCGTAAATGTACAGTGCAGTAAGGTGAAGGAACGATTACAACAGGATTACTTGGGAGGAATGTTTTCACAAGATAATATTCACCAAATATTGACACTGGAACAAAAGGTATCCAAGCACCTCCATATGCCTTATTAACAGCGTAAAATATTCCACCATCCACTACAAAGTACACTTTCCTGTGGCATCAATATATTTTTGTACATAACTATAATCAAGGTTTAATTATAATTAATAAGTGAGAAACCTTGAAATCAGTTTCAACAAGAATTTGTGCACTAAAAATGGAGTTACACTTGTACGGAACCCAGTATTCAGAGTACACAGAATGTTAGAGATACTAGTGCCATCAGGTGTCTGAACCCTTTTAAGAATTGACCCAATCTAGAGAGATTCCTCTCTGAACCCAGAGGCTGGAGTAAGGAACTTTAGTTGTAGAGTACAAAGTCACTACAAATAGGCACATAATATTGTAGTTTGTACCTCTGATATGCATGTACCTTACATATATATACCTGTATATCTTTCTTTCATCAGATGTAAGCTTAAAACTGTACAGTTTTTTACGGTTTGATGAGCCTACGAAATAAGACTTGACTGGAAGTATTTCAGCAAAATCTACAATACTAGGAGTCAAGAATGCTTCACGTTTTACACTCAACTGAGATACTGCTCTTGAAAAGGTAACAGTGAATTTTAACTCGGATAAATATGAAGAAGGTGAAGGATGGACATCAAGAACTTCAACACAAGTTGGGAAAGTATCACCTAATCAGTATTATTTATTTAGCAACATAAATAAATGATAATAATTATTATTATATATAATAACTTAGTTTATTTATAATTATATATATATATAATTTATATATAATTATATATATACTATATATATATATATATATATATATATATATATATATATATATATATATATATATACACGCACACCTGGAAAACTTGATCCACTGGTGAATTTTGTAAGAACACTGGAGATGACTGTTATGCCAAATAGAAGTGATCTATTAATTTCTTTCATTGCTCACATCATTAGACTTCAAAAAGTGAGGAGTCCACTCAGTGTCTCAGTCCAGTGATTTTTAGTGCAAAGAGTGTGTTTGGCTGACTGGAGTGACTGTGCAGCTGCAAGCAGTGCCGTATATAATCTAATTAGTCGCTATCTACGTATAAACGCGGAGAAATTGAAAACTAAAAAGCTGAAAGCATTTTCAGAGTAAAAGACAGTTGTCAGAGAAAGTTATGGCTGATGCTAGCGGTATTATAAACGGAGATTATCTACAAGATACAACACTAAATACGTCCGAGAAGGATTTACACTTACAAGAAGAAACAATGAACGATTCAGAAACCGATAGATCCTCTGATAACAATGCTCCTCCTATTATGCGACACGAGCTCGAGGACAACACTCCCAAAGAGGAGGGTGGAAATGAAGAGAAGCCTCAAGAAGCTTATGTTAACAAGTCAGAGAAGGCAGGATTAGGAGCAAGTATTGTATCAGCATCTGAACTAGAGATGTCCATATCCAATGGTGGAGAAGAAGAGTCCTTAGAGCGGTTGAAACCACTGTCAAATGAAAACAGTGAAAATGACGAGAATGGAGATCAGGAAAAACAAACTATCACTGTAGAGAATGAAAAAGATGGTTTTGCATTGGAGAAGCAAGTGACAGAAAATAGTACAACACATGAAAATGAAGATGGTACTACCTCTTTACCCAGTAGTGAGGGCAGTAGTGATTGGATTGATGTTTTGGGCAATGGAGGCTTATTA
Source organism: Petrosia ficiformis (assembly GCA_947044365.1). Classification (NCBI taxonomy): domain Eukaryota; kingdom Metazoa; phylum Porifera; class Demospongiae; order Haplosclerida; family Petrosiidae; genus Petrosia; species Petrosia ficiformis. The sequence goes on along the minus strand of OX345645.1, from coordinate 2,618,316 downwards.
AAAAAGGTTTTACAACTATATGCAACTATTTATCATATACATGTATTTACATGTGTGTGTGTATTTGTATCAGGTCTGACAATACGTTTAATAATTATCTTTATCTACATACTGTAAACTTAAAAATAATCATGACGTTTCATGTTTTTACCTCAAAATGCAACTCAAACATGACAACTAGGTGTTTGTTTGACTAGTTAGTACTCGCGTATTTGGTCATTCGTGTATCTTAAGTACCTGCACTTAACCTCATCATCTGAACTATGGCTGGTTGATGGATGGACATAAGAATGAATGGATGAATGGACAGAAGAATGAATGGGTGGATGAATGGATGGACAGAAGAATGGATTGGTGGAAGAATGGATGGACAGAAGAATGGATGAGTGGATGGACAGAAGAATGAATGGGTGGATGAATGGACAGAAGAATGGATTGGTGGATGAATAGATGGACAGAAGAATGAATGGGTGAATGAATAGATGGACAGAAGAATGAATGGGTGGATGAATGGATGGACAGAAGAACGGATGGGTGGATGAATGAATGGACAGAAGAATGGATGGGTGGATGAATGGATGGACAGAAGATTGGATGAGTAGATAGATTTTTGTGTGAATACACGTTTATATTGGTGTATATGTAAGAGAGCCTGACCCATTCATCACCAGGACTCAACTAGAACCTAAAACTAATCCTAAGTCCATAACTCTAACTGTAAGCCATAAATCCTAAATTGCAGTTTTGATTAGACTGATTTTAAAATGGGTCTTTTGAGTTGAACAAATACATTGTATTATCCAGATCCACTATAGCTACATGTATACTATCTCTTTGTTTATTATATGTCTTACATCCGGACATTTTTTTTTAAGGTATTAAGAAATGGAGAAGGTGTATCTACTCGTCCAAGCACCCAGTGTCAGGTACGAATGAGGGTACGTGGAGTGCTTGTCCCCCCTCCTCGGAGAGTGGTTGATAGACACAATTCTCTTTCATTTACAGTTGGCGATGGTGATGTGATTCAAGGTAATAGTTTTATCAATGAGGGAATATATGTAATAAAAATTATTCCTATGATTGACAATTATTTCTTTCTCGTGACACAACTTACTTTTTGCTAATACAGTTACTTGTTTTCCATCTACTGTTCCAATCTTCTGCCTTTAAATTCATAGTAGGTTTAAAACGGGGATATTCAACATGTAGGTGTGGTATTAATGATGATAGATCTGTATTTACATGATAACTCTTGAGATGAAAAGAAAGAAAGAAAGAAAGAAAGACAGACTGACACCTGAGGCAAATGAAATAATAAAGATGAGTTGCCTCAGGTGGGATTCATGTACATGTAAATATAGAATCCATTTAAATTCCATTTGCCCATAATTACTGTTGATGGATACCAAAAATATTTGGAGTGGTTGGCAACTTGAATGATAATATTTCATCATTATAATATTATTATACTTAAAATAGATGCTGAAAGGTAGTCCAGTGATCATTAATAATTATTAATACATGTGGTACACCTACCAATAGCTGGCCATGTACAGTGATGTACTATAGACCCTTATTTTCTGGATAGGTGCCTATTCCTACATGTACCTCTAGACCTCTGAATAGGCGACTGTTCTTACCTTTATACCAATAGCTGGCCATGTACAGTGATGTACTATAGACCCTTATTTTCTGGATAGGTGCCTGTTCCTACATGTACCTCTAGACCTCTGAATAGGCGACTGTTCTTACCTTTATACCAATAGCTGGCCATGTACAGTGATGTACTATAGACCCTTATTTTCTGGATAGGTGCCTGTTCCTACATGTACCTCTAGACCTCTGAATAGGCGACTGTTCTTACCTTTATACCAATAGCTGGCCATGTACAGTGATGTACTATAGACCCTTATTTTCTGGATAGGTGACTGTTCCTACATGTACCTCTAGACCTCTGAATAGGCGACTGTTCTTACCTTTATACCAATAGCTGGCCATGTACAGTGATGTACTATAGACCCTTATTTTCTGGATAGGTGACTGTTCCTACATGTACCTCTAGACCTCTGAATAGGCGACTGTTCCTACCTCTATGCCCAAACGATATAGTACTCTTCATAAAGAGCCCGGTGATAGACCATGTTCTATAGACACTAAAGGAAATACCTTATTGCAGTGCTCTATATAGTTAGAGCACTGCGTCCAATAGAAACATTTGGACATAACAATATTTTACCAGCAAGTTGTGAATTTTGTCTGCCTCATGAACCAGCACTGTATCCATTTATGGCTTATGAAATATAAAATTAACCCACTAGGCTATGACAGCTCTTGACTAATAATTAACCTCACTGTGAGGTTACTGTACTTAGTATTATTCTTCTAACTAATCAGACAATTTCTCCAATCATGACGTTATTTTAAGCACTGATATTGGTGTGGAAATAATTATACCCATCTTCTTTACACTGCATGTATGTATGTACATGTGTAGCTATGTTTTATATAATTACTAACTATGGGAGGTATATGCAGTTTGTTTTATATAACTACTAATTATGGGAGGTACATATGCAGGTTGTATTGTTGGACTCATATGATCATACTTTCTAATCCTCTCTACCTTCTACAGCTATTGACATTGCTTCTTCATTAATGGAGAAAGGTGAGGTGTGTCAGGTTAAGACAGATCATCGTTTTGCCTATGGTACAATAGGAAGGTGCGTACACACAATACTAAAGTTCACCATGACCTCAGAAGATGTTCATAATCTTTTTACCTGTACCATTTTCATATAATCCTTCCCAAAATTTCCAACCATTGCTAAGTTACAGTATAATCATGTATTAATCTTATGACATTAAACTATACACATAAAGTCGTCACATCCTAATTTTGAGGTCATCGTGAATATGAACAGACCATAGTACTCTGCATATTAATAATTACCTCCATCTGATATATATCATTGTTCCTCTCCGTTTGCCTCCATTTCTTACCCTCTCATTCACTCTACACTCTTCCCTATCTTGTCCTTGCCTATCTCCATTTTATCATTTCCTCACTCCATCTTACATTCTCCCTTCTTTCTCTGTATCATCATCCTTGTCTTCATACATTTGTACATGTATTTGTATTGTTAACTATAACTATAGTGTATACCTAAAAGTGGTCATTATTGTCATACTGAAACAACACTAACATGTATGTACATGTAGGATGTCAATGTTTTTCCTCTTCCCTGCCTTATGTCCAGGTCACCAGACATTCCTCCAAACTCTTCACTTGTATATGATTTAGAATTATTAGAGATTAAATCTCCACTTGACTTCTCTTCTATTTCAGAAAAGGAACTGTTAATTCATTTGTAAGTTATAGACTAACATACAATAATTGTACATGTACATGTACATGTACATATGTTTATTTAGCTGATTGTTATTTTACAATGGTCACTAATTCTCAGCTGTTTTTCTATTCATAACCTACATGTACATGTACTGTATATAGTACTATGTACATGCACATGTATGAGTTATAATCTCAGCTGTTATTATATTCTGTACATGTACACGTACTGTATGTAGTACTATATGTAGTACTATGTACATGTACATGTATGAGTTATAATCTCAGCTGTTTTTCTATTCTGTACATGTACTGTATGTAGTACTATATATGTACATGTACATGTATGAGTTATAATCTCAGCTGTTTTTCTTTCATAACCTAGTACTACATGTACATTACTCTACGAACATGTACATGTATGAGTTACAATCTCAGTTGTTTTTCTTTCACTATTCATAACTTAGTACTGTATGTATATGTACATGGTATATGTGCATTATAATCTCAGACATTTTTCTTTAAGAATGTGATTTTTTTAGCGACAAAAATTATTATTGTTAGTGATTTCTTGATTTGGAACCTCCCCATAGTATAGTATAATACATGTATGTATACTTATGACATGATTTTTATAATTTTTACTACACTAGGAACAAGAAGCGTGGTAGAGGTAACGATCTCTTCCAACGAAAAGAGTTTGCTTTAGCTGTTCATTCTTATAGCAGGTACATGTACACGTACATGTACATGTAGGTGTATAATATCAGTTAGCTCTATTGATGTGCATTTACAGATACTGATAGAGCTAAGATATTATCAGTTGATATAAGATTATCGGTACATCACTACAGTTACAAGTATTTTATTGACTAAACTTTGTTTTATAAAAATAATTCATTTAAGTTACAAAGTGTTTGTATTTGGTATTATATAACTGTCTTTCTTTAATATCCAGGGCAGTAGATATGATGAGGAATTATCAAGATCAGGTAGGAATGTATGTACAGTGCATGTACAGTGCATGTACAGTACATGTACAGTGCATGTATTAAAGTCTGTTCACATTTATGATGACTTCAAAATTAGACTTTATGCAATTTTTACGTACTATAGTGTATAGTTTAATGTCATAAGATTAATACATGATTATTAATCATGTATTAATCTTATGACATTAAACTATACACTACATTACTTATTGAGTTACGGTATAATCATTGATTATACTGTAACTCAATAACTTATATGTAATGTAGTGTATAGTGTAATGTCATAAGGTTAATACATGATTATACTGTAACTCAATAACTTATATGTAATGTAGTGTATAGTGTAATGTCATAAGGTTAATACATGATTATACTGTAACTCAATAACTTATATGTAATGTAGTGTATAGTTTAATGTTATAAGGTTAATACATGATTTTACTGTAACTCAACAATGAAGCAATCACCACTAGCTATAAATCAAAAGACAAGTACATGTACCTATACCACTAGCTATAAATCAAAAGACAAGTACATGTATCTATACCACTAGCTATAAATCAAAAGACAAGTACATGTATCTATACCACTAACTATAAATCAAAATACAAGTACCTATACCACTAGCTATAAATCAAAAGACAAGTACCTATACCACTAGCTATAAATCAAAAGACAAAGCTGTACTCATGTACAATGTACATGATGTAGAGTTATAATTATTTTGTAACTTTAATTATACATGTAAATGTACATGTACATGTACATAATTATTGTGTTTTCTTGTAGCAATCTATCAAAGATCTATCTTCTGAAATGACCGATCTATGGATTAGATGTTTAAACAACCTAGCAGCTGCTCAACTCAAGGTATACATATAGTACAGTACGTATTTATGTGGATCCCCTGATTCCAAGTGTTCCCTTTAAACCACTAGTCAGAGGATTGACATTAGATACACTATGCTTATGGATTGTAGTAGATAGCGTATTTATAGTATATTGTACCCCAATGTGTGATATACGGATGGGGATGGGGCAATTATAAAATATGAGTCAACAATATTATTATTATTGTCTGTGCAAATATCATGATTATTAGTTTATTACGATATTATTCTATGTTCAACAATCAAATTGATACCATTTAGTAAGCAGTGTTGAAAAACTAATTTAGATTTGATAGTACTGAAAATCTGAATTTATAATATAATATTTAGACGATGTGATTATCA